>CM059287.1:22533256-22550756 GCA_030347295.1 Setipinna tenuifilis | reverse complement strand
TCAATCAATCTGTCAGTGGAGGCAGCACAGGTCGAAGCATGACCTCTGCACTGGGTGAGAGTCAATAGAATGCTCTAACAGCATAGATGTATACCATGGACTGTAGCTGTACAGAGTAAAAGCTGTATAGTTTGTGTAAGCTAGGGCCACTTACCTCCGCTGTGCAAGGACAAAGATGGGTGGCTGAGAGCCTTTAGCAAGCTTATACATAAAGCCTTATGATAAATATTTACAGGTTTTGCACCCTTAAGTTCTACAGCCACGCAGAGATACACCATAGCATGGATAATGGAAGCCCTCCAAAAGCCCATAACATGATGTATGGGGCACTGTGTTTAAGCTATTACTTTACATTCTCATCCTGCCAGGTTAAAAAGTAGCCCGCAACGGCTTTTAAATAATGTGTTATTAACTGTTAAATATAGCATATGTTAATACAAGGGCCACAATTTAATTTATTTTACAAAAGGGCTATTATTATGTTTTTACTTTCATGCTGCATAAAATATACAAATGAGCATAGCCAAAACTGCCTAATGCGAAAAAAGTATTGAAATGTTTTGAAGTGCCCTAACTTTCTTAATATACAGGCTAGCGTAAGTCTGTTTGTGTGAAACTGCCTCCGAAAATCTGAATTATAGTGTACTGCAGATGTACAGCACCTATATACATAGACGCTATGCATGGCCAATTATGTGTTTGACAGGTGCTGTTCTTACCCCAGTCTGAGGGGGGCACCACGGCCTGCCTCACTTGGGTCCAGCAGAGAGGAGGACTCCTCCAGAAGGTTGGGATCCTCCATCTGCTGGTGGTGATGATGATGATATTGAGCCTGAATTTACAAACCAACCAAATGCCTAATCACCCCCCCATTACAGGCATGCGGCAGGGACAGGAAGGACAGTGAACAAATCTGAAAGTGCTTGGGCCTGCATGCGTGCGTGCATGCCTGTGTGTGTGTGTGTGTGTGTGTGTGTGTGTGTGTGTGTGTGTGTGTGTGTGTGTGTGTGTGTGTGTGTGTAAATGAGTGACTGTGTATGTGAGAGAGATAGAGATAGAGAGATTCAAAGCCATAGCAAGACATAGTAAGACAGGAAAAGAGAGAGCAAGAGAGAGACAGAGACAGAGAGTGTGGGATATAGGAAGAGAGGGAAAAAGAGAGAATATGATGAAAGACTATTAGAAAAAAGTAGGGAGAATGATGATCATTCCTGGAGATAAAGTGATACAAATGTGCATCATTTATCATCACAACTGTGAGTCAAACATTTGTAAGCTTGAGGGTCAACGAAGTTGTTAAGTTACAGATGTGTAGAGCTTTAATAAACAACTCGGTTTAGAGCAGAAATTATTCACATATTGTCTAAATTGCTCGTGTCTGTAGTGTGTGATGAGGAATTCTTCCATTTGGCAGCTGAACCTCAACCTGACACAATCTGAAATTTAGTGCCATTTCAAGAAGAAACTTATTAAGCACACATGAGTCGTGACCTCCACAAGCTTAACGCTTAAACATGAATGAAACAGAGGGTTTGATGTAAATGCATGTATGGGGGTGGATGTGAGGGTTTAAATGGAGAGAGTATGTAATGGCATATGTGGCAGTGGTTGTGATGGTGGGTGATGAATGTAAAATGATATCATGAGACTGCAAGAATGCCGCATGCCAGTAACTACCCTACAGTTCTACAGTATCCTACAGTATGTCGGCCTACAATCCCCCTTCCAATCAAATTGCACTATTTATTTCAACATACACACATACACACGTGCACACACACACACACACAAACACGTATGCATGTATATACACCAACACACATACAAACACCTAAACTGTCTGTCTTTATAATCATACAAGCAAAAGCTATTATGTAAGCAATCATGTCTTAAGCCCATTATTATTATTATTATTATTATTATTACTATTATTATTAACGGTGTATGTGATGAGAACTCATCAAGTATGATTCTGCTACATGATACTGATACAGTAGCACACCACAAAGGCAGCAGTGAAAGCCATGAGAATGAACAGCTAAAACATCAGCAAAATAAAAATAAACCTGAAGCCTGCCACGAAGGAGCCACACTATTCTTCACATTGTGGTGTAATGTTGCTGCTGAATTTGTTGCTGGTAAGTAGGCCTTGTGATTATATACTGTAGTCTTTTATGGTTAATTGCTTTGGGTATTTCAGTGATATGATTCCTAAATCGCCCCTGTCTATTATCAGGCCCTGTGCTGGAAATGAAGACCTGACCTCATCGAAAAACTGCTGTGTGCGCCTCAGGATGTGCTTCAGCTCTGTCAGCTCCAGAAAGTTCTTTTTCAAGGCTTCCTGGTTAGTGTTGATCTCCTTCAGCTCATTCTCCAGCTTCTCAAAAGTAGCCTTGACAGACAGACAGACAGACAGACAGACAGACAACCTTGCCTTATTAGGACATTTTAACTCCTACATTATACCCAAGGTAGCAGAGGTGGAGATCCCAGCTTTGGAAAGTCAAAACACTCTATGTATTCATTCTGCCTGTCCTCCTAACACAGGTGATTTCACCAATTAGCTGATCTACTTGCCTGATGGTTTGTGTGATTAGGATCAGCTGGCTCAGAAAATGGTTGGATCAAAGAAGTGGCAAGGTTTTTACTTTCTGAAGCTTGAATTTCCACCTTTGTTGGGTACATATGTTATAAACGTCTTCACTTGAATTAATTACATTCGATGAAATGCAGTTGTTCAGGTCTTATTGCTGATACCTCAAGGTCAATCATGTCTCTGGGAAAGGGAACTTCTGGATTCTCCCCAGTGTCCACTGTTGGAATGTTGGCTTTTTTAATCTCTTTTTCCACAAACCCTGAGAACGACAATCAGTGAAATCATCGGTTAAGACAATAGTTAATTATTTGGATCCACTGGTTGGTTGTCTCATCCAGTTTGTCACAGCACTTACTTAGTTTTCTGTCCATCTCCTCACAGCGCCGAACCTCATTCACAAACTTCCTCTGAAATACGTTCACGTCTGGGTTCAACTACGAAAGGCCAAACAAATACACGCTTAAATATACTGTGTTACATAAGTGTGTGGTAAATATGTGAAGTTAACAAATGGTGAATTAATTTCATTAGTGACCACTCCAGTTTACCATACAGTATGGTTTAAAATGACAGGGTGGAACTCACATCACGGAATTGGACCATTCCCAGTTCTCCCAGTTCACTGACACAACAGTATGCTGCCTCCGACTGCAGGAACAGCTGAGCGAGGGTCATCTCCTCGCTCCTGAAAAGCTCCCCCATGATGACTGACCACGAACCCACTCAACTAGGACAAACTATACTAGTAAGGAGAGCAGACATAACAATGCATTATGAAGTCATACTGATTTTATCTTAAATCTATATGAGAACAACTAAATGAGTGACAAAATATACAACACGTGTACAACACATCATTAAATGCATTAAGGGAAATAGAGCCTATACTAAATGGACAATATATAGATAAATACAATCTACCAGTGTGGGCTACACACTGACTTCTAAACCGACATGTTTGATAAGGAGGATTTCACAGAACTATCGTGCATTCATTTTGTTCATGTTCCAAGAAATGCGATTCCTTCCTCTACAGTGATTTTTTTTTTTTAAGTGTTTTGCACATGCGCAGAATACAGCCACATACAGTAGGTAATTCTTATGACGGAAGTACGAGGGAGCGCTCTCAGCATCAGCATCACAACCGCACTGCCCTTCACGACTCAAGGGCGCCATGATTTTACTTAACGATAAAATCAGCACCGGTGGAAAAAAAACACAAAACGACCTAACTGTATTTCACACGTTAGACTATATGAGCACGTCATTATATCATATTATTTAATAATTTCGTGACAATACACCAGCGCATTATGTCTCCCATACACACAGTGTTGGTTTATCCTGGATAGTGCGTAGCCTACGTATTAGATATTTAATACGCACATATACAGCTGGGTATGTGCACGGTGAGCAATATTTAACGATTTAACTATTTATTGAGAAACACGGTTTAATAATAACGTGATTCTCTGATTTTGCACGTCTTGTGTACGGTTTTTTTCATTGATTGTCAGGTGAAGTTGTCAGGTTTGTGAAACGTAGCTGTTGGAAAAGGGTCTTTACATCCGTTTTCATTCATTTGCTCAACATAAACCTCAGCGGATGCAGCAAGCATCCTTTCATCACAGGGTGGTCAGCTGCATCACAGACGGATTACCACTCTGTATTTTACTTGGCATGTCAATTAATATATAGAATATCACCTTTAAAAATAAAATTATTAAATATGAATACATTGTAATGGTGATGTACTGAAAGACGGAGATTTCCTTACCTTCGTTGAATCCCCCAATTTACTACTAGGCTCAGCTCCCTGCTTCTATCGCCACAGTAATAAACGTGACGCCATTGAAGGCTCCAGGTCATGTGACATCCCCGTCTCCTGTAGTGGGCAGCGTGTGATTAAAGCATGATCATCCTCGGGGCAAAACAGTTCATGTCAATATGTTCAGGAGAAACAAATAACAACTGAGTGTCGTGACTATTATAGGCTGAGGATGCTTAGATATAGGCATAGCCTACTAAAGACAGTAAACACTAACATTATTGTAGCCCCTAGGGCTTTTGTTGGAGTTTTGTTTCAACCTTTAAATACAGTGTAATTTATGCTGTAAATATATCTTTAAAACGTAAACGGGGTGGTTTACCTATTTGGGTTCCCCAGTATGTACAGAGCTGGGGTGGGGTGGTGTTCCTAGTAGGCTCCATGTGAGCCACTTCCTCTGAGTTACCTTGCCCAGATTTGCCGCTAAACCACACATGGCGCCTTAGACTACCTGCCAGGACTCCAGAGTGCAAACCCTGCAGAGATAGCTTGACCACCATGTGGTGAATTTTGCTGAATTTGAGGTAAGAATAGCAGACTTCCCTTTTTGAGTTTTCTGCTTTTAGTTGAGCTATTGGGGCTGGGCATGGCATGGGTGTTTATGTAGCACATTTCCTTACAAAAAATGACATCCCTGAGCAATATCACACAAATGAAAATCCTGGATAGAATTCTTAATTGAATCTGAGTCCAATAAATGTCTTTAGTCAACAGAATAAAGTAGCTGAGAGCTTATCCAGAGGCAAGAACCTGGGAAAGGCTTTCACAACATTTCCATGGCAGAAAATCATAAAGCAATAGTCCAAATAGAATCCTTAGTAGAATCTGATAGGGCGAGATTAGAGCTATTTTCATGGAAAGGCCCCAAAATAAGGCCTCAGCCCAAGAATAGATCCTAAAAATAGGTCCGACATTAGGGCTTAACATATGCCCAAGACATTACTTCCCTGTCAGGAATGATTAGAAGTCTACTTCCAGAATGTCAAGTGCTTTATTTTTTATTAAAAGACCATGGAAAAATAAACACCAAATAACTAAAGTGCCATTAATCAGTTAACAGAAAACATTGGTGAACAGTTATAACAGTATATCCTTGAAACTGGAGCTGGAGCACCCTCGATGTTGTACAAAAGTTGGTTCCAGCGTAGCAGCTGTAAGTTGCTTCACCATGTTTCTAACAGTTGTTTTTTGCAACATGGTTTTCTCTAGTGATCTTAGAAGTCTAAGCTAGGCCTACCAGTTGGACTGGTGGACTTTTGCAACTCTAGGTCCTTGTTGCATGTGACCTGTTTTACACACTCATTTACTCACCTACAGTGGCTGGAGGCAAACTGGCCAAACATGACCGCTGAGAATGTGACACTGACTCTGTAATGAATAGATGTTAAATTTAACTGCGGGGGGAGCCTTAAAACCCCTATAAAAGCCTAAATAGACAGAACAGGGGTCAGTTTTGGTATGCCAAGCTGCAGGTGTCACCCATCATTGAGATTTTTGAATGCCACAGAATGGCAGTTTACCTTCTGACAAGTAGTTTTTAATTATGGCGCTGCCATGACAACCTTAAGGTGGCAAGGGTAGGCCATTTAAATACAATGACACTGAAAGGGGGCTGAGAGATTCTAAGCAACATTGACATATCTTGGGTGGATCATATTGGCACCTTTCTATATGAAACTAAATTGGCTACATACACTGCTGTTTTTTCACTCATTAAGGTTCAGCACATTTTTATTGAAGAAAGATGTACGTAGTAAACAGCAGCAGCTGACAGCAAATCATTACCACATGATGAACTCCTGGATATCTCCCACACCCCAGCACCATTTCACAATTTAATTTACTGCACTTTATCGTCAAAATTCCAGCAGGTCCACCACCAGACTTATCATACTGCAACTGGTTAACCAATATGTCATATTACAAGCTCCATGGTCATCATCTTGGTGCATTCTGACCACTCTGGACCCAAATAAGTACATACATCACCATGGTAACGCCTGGTCTCATCCTTTACTGTCAACATTCTCAGTTGACATTTCTCAACCCTTGTGTGCTGGGGCTGACTCAGAGGACTCCATGGAAAATGTGGAGAGAGGAAAACCCTGTGGGATTTATTAAAATAAAAAGTAAAAGAGTGGGGGGAGAGTGAGGGCGAGAGCGAGAGAGAGAGAGAGAGAAAGAGAAAGAGAGCGAGAGAGAGAGAGAGATAGAGATAAAGATAGAGAGAGAGCAAGCAAGCCCTGAAGCTCCAGCTACACATTCCACTGCTGTCTGTGCCTGTGCCTGCATGTGAGTCTCTCTCTCACTCTTTCTCTCTTTGAGTTGCAATTCTCTCTCTGTCTGTCTGTATGTTTTCTCTTTCTTTCCATCTCTCTCTCTCTGTCTGTGTCTCTCTCTCTCTCTTTTGTTTCTCTCTGTCTCTCTCTCTCTCTTTTTTTTCCTTTTTCTTACTCTCCCTCTTTCGCTCTCCCTCCGAATCTCTTTTTGAGTTGCAGTTCTACTCCAACTATTCCAACCATCCTGAGACAGGGCAGGGCCATTGCACTGCCCCTTGCCACACCACTGGGTGGAGTAACACACACACACACACTCACTCATACACATTCACACACTTGCTCTCACATCAGGAGGGGAGGGGAGATACTCCGAGTGGGGAAGGGAAGGGAGGGGGGGCCTGGAAAAAGGAAAAGAGCTGGAAAAAAAAAGAAAAAGAGGCAGGCCGTGCTGGTGATTTGACAGGAGGGTTTGGCAGGGAAGTGTGGCATTTGGGTTGGAGTGCTCATGCAACACAGAGCTCTCAGATTTATCTGCATCCACTCCACTGGCCCAAGTCCAGAGTGAAGCACGCAGGGAGAAGGAGCGGGAGAGAACGAAAGAGAGAGAGAGAGAGAGAGAGCGTGTGGCGTGGTGTGCCTGAGAGAGAGGGAACGAGACGCAGAGAGAGGCAGAGGTAGAGCTGTGAGGTGAAGCAGAGGCTGGACAGAGTAAGTGTAAATAGGGGGACAGGAAAAGTAAAGTGGCCCAGAGAGTCTTGCAGAAAGAAAAGTTTGTGCCTTGTTTTTTTTGCTACTGTTTTATTATTATTAGCGTTTTTTTCCCACTCTCTTTCTCTCGCCTGTTGTGCACGTGGTTCTTCAACCTCTCTCCACTGAGCTTGCCATGGAGCTGATCGAGGACTCCAACCTGCAGCTGGGACAGCCCGAGCCCCAGAAGTCCCTCACCGAGATCTCCGATGACGAGGTCAACCTGCCACCCTCTGACGATGAGGAGGACGCCGCCGCCATCCTGGCCAGTGTGGCCGACACGAGTAAGGACAGCGAGAAGGACCACGATGCAGAGAAGGGCGATGGGCAGATGAACGGCGTGATGGTGCTGACCCTGCTGGACAAGATCATTGGTGCCGTGGACCAGATCCAGCAGACCCAGGCGGGGCTGGAGGTGCGGCAGCAAGAGATGGAGCGCTCTGTGTCGGGCATCCAGGGCGAGCTCACCAAGCTGTCCAAGAGCCACACCACCACGGCCAACTCGGTCAACAAGATGCTGGAGAAGGTGCGCAAGGTGAGCGTCAACGTTAAGACGGTGCGCAGCAACTTGGAGAAGCAGGCCGGACAGATCAAACGGCTGGAGAACAATGAGGCCGAGCTGCTCAAGAGGAGGAACTTCAAAGTCATGATTTACCAGGTCAGTGCGTGTGTGTGTGTGAGAGTACGTGCAAGTGTGTGTGTGTGTGTGTGTGTGTGTGTGTCTGTAAAAAAGGTGTGCATAGGCATGGGTATGTTTGTATGTGTGATTACATGTCCATTAGACAAATGCAGAATTTCATTATTAAATGGGATTTCATTGGTCAGTCATGTAGACACTAGTAATTATTTGTGGATGGAAATGCAGTATGTCATAGAGAGGGGTTTAGTGTCTTTGGTGCCTGACTGTGTGTGTGGGGGTGTGTGTGTCCATTTGTAAGTAAGGAATAATACAGGGGTGCGTATGGAGTCTTCTGCTGTGGTGAGGGTGTGGTTGGGAGCAGCTCAGTCTTTTATCCCAGCAAGCAGTTAAGGTCAGGCCTTCCGTCCATAGGGAACTTGGGTCCATAGGGAACTCTGGACAGTTTCCACAAGACAAGGGCACCTAATCACTAGGTACACCACTCTAAAACCATTTGTTCCACCAAAGGGAGCGTGGATTGGCACGTGCCACCCTTGAGTTACGAGGCATGATGCCCGTAACGGAGGAGGGCAGTGAGAGAGGGAGGAGGGAGGGGGTTGAGTAGGGGAGGGTGAGGGTGCAAGTCAGAGATGTGCACGGACTCATGGGCGTGGTCACACACACCCCTGAGATTCCCCTCTGGAGTCTCAAAAGGGCCAGAGAATCTCTCCCTCACACAGCAGGTTCTTGCCAGTTTGGCAAGGGGTGCCTCTAAATCACCCCAACATGGCCCACTCTCCCTCACAGTCCCACAGTCTGGGTAGGTGGGCAAGGCATCAGCACACACACTGCACTGATTGACTCAGACTTAGACCCTATGAGGCCCTTAACACACTGTAAAAACGAACCCAAAGGACCTGGGGTGTCTTAAATGGCTCGAAACGGGGGCTTTATAACGTGCAGGCTCAAGTTTGTCAGCACTCTGTGAGTTGAATAGATAGGTTAAGTAAATGCTGGAGAAGTGGGAGTGCTCCCGACGAGCTGTGTATCTCCATGGCAGTTGGATGGACGTTCCTCCCTTTCATAGATTCATATGGAAAACATGAGCCCACTGCTGAGTTATAGCTTAGGGGGAGCCACGCAGATGTTTGCCATCCCCCGGTGCAGTAATTTGTAATCATGGTCAGACAGGGAGTCATACGTCTGTGTGCTTCTGAAGTATGGGTCTCAAAAATGGAGCCTGGATATACACACAGAGAGTGGCACGCCACTTATAGCCTCCTCGGCATGTCGTACGGAAAATGTAAAAGGTGTTTATGCGTGTCGCCCTGTCAGCAGATACCCCCAGGGGCAACAGAGGTCCTTTGGGGTAAACTCATAAAGCACTTTGTGAGGCTGCGCTCCAAGCTCTCAGGAAGGATATGGGTTTATGCCAGATGAAAGTGAGGGAGATTAAAGTGTTGTAAGTCAATACGGGGGTTGGTCCTCCCTGACAGCCCATGGCATCATAGCTGCTGTGTGTTGGCCATGGAATGTCAGTGTTCCTATATCGCGCACAGTAGACATGGCCCAATGTGCAATTGCTTAATGGTGTTACAGGGAAACTCCAAAT
Source organism: Setipinna tenuifilis (assembly GCA_030347295.1). Lineage (NCBI taxonomy): Eukaryota > Metazoa > Chordata > Actinopteri > Clupeiformes > Engraulidae > Setipinna > Setipinna tenuifilis. Next base: position 22,541,075 of record CM059287.1, on the reverse strand, counting down.
AAGGTTTGTCAGATGAGGTCCAGCAGTGATTGGGAGATCGATTTGTTGGGGTTAATCCCTGTGAGTAGATAGATTGATTGATTTAAGTGCCACGCCCTTTGAAAGGATCACATGAGTAAGTGCTCCCATGCACACACAAACAAAATTCTCTCTCTTTTGCTCTCTCTTTCCCTCAATCTCTCTCTCTCTCTCTCTCTCTCTCTCTCTCTCTCTCTCTCTCTCTCTCTCTATGTGTCATCAAAAGCAGGTGAGCTCACACAAACAAATTACGACATATTTGCCTCTCAGCATATGGCCTACCTGCAGCTTAAAAAAAGAAAAGAAAAAAAAAATCCTGGATCCTATTCGATCCTTCCAGATGAAAGGAAAAAGTAACTTGCCTTTACATGCAGATGTGCTGCTGTGCTTCAGAGGCATAAGGAATCCATTTAGTACCAGCGTTTTTCAGCCAATATATATTTATTTATTTTCAATGAAGACGGAAAATACTTCGGATATTATTTTTAAAATGCAGGTCTAGTTAGGGGAGGTAAGGGAAAGAGCGAGAGATGGAGAGAAAAGAGAAAAGGGTCTGTGTGCGTATGTGTGTGCTTGAATGGCAGATGTTTCTTCTACACAGACGGGCTCTCTGTAGTTAACTTTGGGCTTTTTTTAGGCTCCTATGCTGTAATGTCTAATGGCTTGCAGCTTCGCACAGTGGCGCAAGAACATTCAGAGTTTCCACACTGAGTCAGCCTGCCTCACACTAACCACACACACACACACACACACACACACACACACACACACACACACACACACACACACAGAGTATTCTGTGTTATGCATGCACATTAATAAGTACCTGCTCAGTCAAATACTGTTAATGCACTCAGAATTGAGTAGGCATGTATGCTTGCACACGCTAGCATAAATGTTGGTGGTCATACTCCATATAGTCCATAAAACAAACTTCATCTGCCTTATGACTACAAACAGCACACCCACTGACACACACACAAACACACCATTGCAGACCCATGGAATTAGCCATAATAGTGTGGCTGGACACCACACACATGCATATGTATATATATATATAGCACAGAGACCCACTAGCAGAGAAATGCACCACCATGTGTGCGTTCTCCCAAATGATGAAAAAGGATTGGGTGGGTTGGCAGCGCATCTTGGCCTAATGCTTCCCAGCTGAGGTGATGGGGAACGTGCAGGGGAACATGGCGTTCTCTTGGGCTTCCCCTTCCATTCAGTCACCCCCACCACCACCACCACCACCAGCATTTAACCCAAATCCTCTCCTCCCCCAGTGCTCCCCCTTTGGTTAATGATTTAAAACAGCACGGGTTCGTCTGAGGCCATTACAAAGGAGTCTCAGCATGGCGGCACGCGGCACTGGCTCCAGTTGACGGGTTTGTTTTTGTTTTTGCATTGCATCGTAATGAGTGTCATGTGGGGTGGGGGTTTTTGGGGGGGGGGGGTTGCGGTGGTGTCACACGCAGCTCCTGTCAGCCAAGCGCAGTGATGAACATCCTCGGCGGTGGCCCCCACGAGAGCCACAAATTACCGTCAGGCATCCGAGCGGGACATCTGTCAGTCATGAGTTACTGCAATGATGCATGAATGTACGTATGCAGAACATCCAGACACTAGCAAACACACACAGACACACACAGACGCGCACACACACACATGCACGCACACACGTAAAAATTGTGCACAATTTGCACAATTAGTGTTCTCATTTGGACTGTAAAGGGTTTGTCTTGTAAGGGAGACTTCGAGGGTGGGGTGGGGTAGGTCGGGGGGGGGGGGGGGGGGGGGGGGTGTTCTCTGTGTAGCTAAACAGGAGCAGAGGTCAGTCCTTGGGCAAGATGCACGAAATGAAGCATAGAGTTGAGGATTTTTTCCACACGGACATGTGAAATATTTATAGGAGCAAGCCAACAGGGGCCACCCCCTCAGCAGACTACACAGGCCAGGAACAAAAGGGAAAACAGTTTTATGTGTACCAAGTGATCATCATGAACGGTGTTTTAAAAAAAATCCCTTGTTCTTGAGGAGAGCCAGGGAAAGGAAAGCATTCCAGTAGGATCCCCCAGCAGCAGAGGCCAAACCCAGCCCTCAGGAAAAGCATTCCCTCCTGTAGCATGCTGAACTTCACACCCCTGTGGAGGGACAGGGTGCTCTGCTCACTCACCCACACACACACACACACACACACACACACACACACACACACACATTCACTGTTTCCCTTACACACATATACAAACACACACACATACACGCATGTGCGCACACACACATAGACATTTACTGTTTTTTTTCTTACACATGCAAACACACACACACACACACACACTCACACACACACACACACACACACACACACATATATATGTGCAGGTATGTAACATGTATGTGCAGGAAGCTCTAACATGCGGCCACTTCCATACCATCCATATAACACAGCAGTCTGATGGAAACATAAGGGGCACCCGTCAGCACATACACACAAATACACTCAGCTGGAGGGCTTTGTAGTCAGTGGGAGCGAGGCTGTTTATCTTCCCCTAACAAGTGGCCACTGACCTCCTGTCCCTTCCACACTCCCACTGTGTCAGTGACCCTCAACAGGTGTGGTCCATCTCTCAGCCCCTCCCACCCTTTTTCTCTCTCTCTCTATCTTTTATAATCTTCAACCATCTGTCTCATTTCTCGCTCACTCTATTAACCGTTCCCTCCCCTCATCTTTCTCTCGCTCTCTCTCTCTCTCTCTCTCTCTCTCTCTCTCTCGCTCTCTCTCTCTCTCCCTCTGTCTCCCTCACCCTATTAACCGTTCCCTCCCCTCATCTCTCTCTCTCTCTCTTTCTCCCTCTCTGCCTGTTTCGGCCTCGGCCATCTGTGTTAATCTCCCCTTAAAAACCTCTGTCAGCTCCTGCACAGTTGCTATCAACAGGTGTCTCCCTCTCTGCTGCTATCTGTCTCCTCCTCCCGTTGCCTTTGCCTTCTGCCCTTTTCCACTATATACATTTACTCTCTAGAGTTGTCATCTTTACCATTAACATTTTGCATTTCATTCCCTCCCTCTGTCTCAGTTTGTCTTCTAATTTGTCATAGCCTCAGTGCTTCATATTCTCAGACTCCCACCTTCATCCTTTCTCATTCTTTATTTATTCTTTATTCTCTCTCTCTCTCTGTCTTTGTATGTGTCTTTTTTCTTTCTGTCTTCCTTTCAGTCTCTATCTCTCTCACTTTTTCTTTCTCTCTCTTTACTTTAGTTCTTGTCCCACTCAGATATCACCAAAAGCATGTTCACCTGTGTCCACCATTTTCTTCCTCTCCATTCTGTCAGTCATTCTTTCTTCTGTGTTGTCTGGGAAAGACTCACACAGCACAAGCGGCACACACTGGCCTCTGTTCTCTGTCTGCTCCTTCCTGCACCACTTTGTTATCAGGCTGACCGCATGTGTGGCCCTCTGTGGCCATGCAAAGGTGATGTGTTATTGAGCTCCATAGTTTACTCAGCTGCCTTGGTTTGGCACATTCAGTCTTTCATTCCCCGGTGAAATGTCACTATTGTTTATGGCACATTTGTAATGTGGTGTTATCTTTCCCACTTCTCTCGAGGCTTTGATAAGCTGGATATGCTATTGTTGGATGCCGCATTATTATGTCATTACTATGTGGCTGTGTAAGGGGTAATGTGAATTCTTTTGGTTGTATTAAGCAGTTCTGGGATTGTAAGTTAATTTCTGATGGTTTTGTGGAATGTGTGGTTGAAATTGTGCAAAAGTATCGTAATGTGCATATCTATCATATCTATCTGTGTGGTTGTAGTTGTGTGTGTGTGCGTGTGTGTGTGTGTGTGTGTGTGTGTGTGTGTGTGTGTGTGTGTGTGTGTGTGTGTGTGTGTGTGTAACTCAGTGTGCATACCAGGGGTGTGGTAATGTAATGAGGATTTACACTGATCTGATTCACTGCATAGGAATCCCCAGCACTGCCCGCACTCCCGTTCCTATCACCTCTCCTTTTCCATCCTCCTCTTTCTTTCTCTCTCTCTCTCTGTCTTGTTCCTGACTCTCCTTTTTCTCTCTCTCTTTCTCTTTCTTTCTCTCTCTCTCTTTCTCTCACTTACTTTCTCTCTCTTTTTTCTCTCTCTGTCCCTCTGCCCTCTCCATTTCTCTCTTCATCCCTCTCATTTTCTTCCAACCCCCTTCTCTGCCACTCCCATCTCCTGCTGATATCTGTCTGTTCCTAATCTCCTGTATTCTGTATCTCTCTGTGTCTCTCTGTCTCTCTCTCTCTCTCTCTCTCTCTTTCTTTCTCTCAGGACTTTCATCTCTTCCACATGCTTTTTAGCGTAGCCAAGTTCATATTGGCTCAGCCCAAAGACACTGAGGATACAGGGTAGGAGGGGCGAGCTATGTGATACCTGGCCCAGCGATGCCCCCCTAAAGCTGCCTATTGGTATCATAAGTAGGAGCAAGCCCAGTCTAGGTCATCATCTAGACACAGGGCCTCCATTCATGCTGGGCTGTGGGGTTAACGACCGAGATTATCTCCACACTCTGACATCACCGAGTGGCCTGTCATTCAACCCTCTACCGCTTGATCCCCATGTTGTGTGTGTGTATGAATAGCAGCTTCGCTCATGCAGGAGTCGTCAGTGCACGCCTCAGTGACTCTAAACCCCACCCTCTAACACACACACACACACACACACACACACACACACACACACACACACACACACACACACACACACACACACACCATACCCCTCCCTGCTGTTTAAACAGCGTGAGCTTTGTGGCTGCACGCTTGGCCACCTGCCAGCACATGAAACCCCTCGGAGTGAAAATCTTAGCTAATTTCCTTATGTAAGCTGTCATAAGGACGGATGTACGGCTGTGCCATTCCTCCCGTTCGGCTATGTACATGAGATTACACGCTGGTCGGAGGGAGCTCAGGCCCTCGATAACAGATGTATTTTATCGCGCTGGCTTTTTCCTTTCTCCGGAGTCCAGCCATATATGGGAAAGGAGCAGAAATACTTTGGTTATCTACGTCATTCTCCAGTCTAATTTGTCTAACATCCCCGTTAGAGAGGGCTTTGTGAGGGCTTTCTCTCTTGGCAGGACCATGTGTGTGTGTGTGTTTGTGTATGTGTGTGTGTGCGTTCGTTTATGTGTGTGATTGAGAGTGAATGTCTGTGAGAAAATGGCTGGGTCTAAATTTTCAGTGTGCATCCAGTCTATTGTATGACATCATGTGCTGAGGCTAGATCACAGAACAGAGGGGGAGACAGCTGTGCTCTCACAAGAATGGGATTTACAAAACACACACCCACACACACACACACACACACACACATACACATGCACACACACATACACACAGACAAGACACACACACACAGAGCCAGACAGACATCTACTGACACACACACACACACACACAGCCAGACACACAAATACATGCAGCCAGACCCATGAGAAGGGAGTGAGAACCAGATTGGAGCCCTCTAAAAATAGGCCCATGTTACATGCTTGTTTGCTCGTGAGAGGGATCGACCGGGGGCTCCACTTTTCCTGTGTTGGGTTTGGCCCTGTTTGATGACAGCCCCTGTCAGTGGTGTTCAGGCCACACCAAGTCTCCCTGCCCACAGACCGCTCCTCTCCTGTCCTCTCCTCTCTCTCTGTGGGCCTCCCTTACAGGTAACAGCCCTCCCGTTTGCCCCCCAGCCCCTCCTGCCTCTCAGACCTGTGATGGCTCCTCATGTCATTCCTCTGTTCTCAGATCAGCTTTTACCTTCCCTGTGCCATTGCAGGTTATTTATATAATTCCCACTGCAGGTCATACAGTGAGTACAGTGGGCTGGCCACAAGGCCTGGCTCAGTCAGATGATGAGCCATGAGCACCTTCATTATGGGATGGCTGTCCACTGTTCTCTGATCAGCTTTTACATTCCCTGTGCCTTTCCATGCTCTTCACCTTATTCCTGCCCAGAGTACACTGGGATGGCCATGGGACTTGGCTCAGTCAGGTCAAGTGATAACATTAAAACGGTAATTAGTTATTTAAAATTACATTTAGCTGACACTCTTCTACACAGTGACATACAGTGACTTTTGTACAAGGACAACATCTCAACCATTAATGAGGGTGCAGGAGATCACTGAGATTCACTCCCCTGCTGGTAGAGGAATGAAAATTGTGACCTCCAAATCCTTAACCATTAGGCCATACGTTGCCCCATAATCTAGGAGCTCTATTTTATAGCGAAGTCCTCCACTTTTGTGGCATTAGTTTACGAGGTCTCCATTCCAGGCTCTCCAGGCTCTCCTGTGTGCGTTTCTGCTTCTTGCAAAGTCTTTGTTTGAACAATCCTTTCGTGCAGGCGAAGTCACTTCCCCCCACATCGCCTGTCATCGGCCCTCTCTGTGGCTGGTGTTCCGGGGGCCGGCTCCGAGGATGTGCCGTCGTCGTTCCACAGGACCATAAATTTCTCCGTAAACACTCGCTCGCGCGGCTACCCCCATTGTTATTGGAAAGTGTAGCCAAGGGGCACCATGGCAACGGGCGATTGTAGTCCCAGGGCAGGGTGCTAAATCAGTTGGGCAGAACTGTATTCAAAACAGTGGGCAGTGGGAGAAAGCAAAAGAGGGGCACACACCTCGAATGTAGAGACAGAAACGCAGTCACGGAGCATTTATCACACATAACAGGTCTGAACCAGTCACACACACACACACACACACACACACACACACACACACACACACACACACACACACACACACACACACACACACACACACATACACACACACACCACCACCACCACCACCGTAGAAACTATGAGCTGTGCATGGAGCATATTACTAACACTCTTACCACACCACATTCCTGCAAATTACTTCAAGTAGTTGTACTCCTATTCATAATTTGGATGAAGCTGTTTTGAGTTTTGTGCATGTGTGTACTTACAGCTTTCCCCCAAACATGGTTGAATAGCGCACTGTCAGATGAACTGTAAATCACAGTCTGAAGTTTGTTTTCCCCGTTTGGGGTTTAATTGCACAATCTGTGCTCTGTATAGCCAAAGGAGCTGTTGCTATAAATTTGTCAATAAGGAAAACTTGTCGGGACAGGCACAGAAAAGAAGGGGAATAAAAAAAAATGCCCCCCTTTCGGCGCCAGTGCTGTGCTTTTTCAATGGAGGATCCCATATAAGCAGAAGAGTTCACCAAGACAGTCAGGGATGTGTAGCCATGGACCTTATGGTTGCCATGGCACTCGCTGTTGCCATGTTGCTACAGAATTTGACAGGGTTGTGTGTTTTCACTTGTGACATCACAGCTCTGCGGCCGGAGCCAGAGGCACAGAGTTCCCCTTTAATCACAGAGGGAGAGAGCGCACACACACACACACACACACACACACAGACTTTGACACAGGAGCTATTCGCTCGAGGAGTACTGGCATACCATAGCTTTATATAGCAAAAATCTCCCCTCTTTCCCTCTCTCTCTCTCTTTCTCCTTCATGCTTATCCCTCTCTCTCTTTTTCCTTCTCTGGTCTTCTCCTTCTCGCTGTCCCAGTCTAGTGATTAAAGAGGGACAAAATACCCTGGAAAAAGAGCAGCCGTGCGCCTCTGTCCCCGGAGTCCAATCTTCTGCACACGCGTTCCCATGCCTGTCCTGCTCCAGCCGCACTGTGCTTATTATAACTCTTTGTAAACTTTTTAGTGTTCTGTCCTTAGAGACTCTGTGATTTTTTTTGTATGTGTGTGTGTCCATGTGTGTGTGTGTG
>CM059287.1:22183256-22528256 GCA_030347295.1 Setipinna tenuifilis | reverse complement strand
GCAAGGACACACTTCATTTCTCCCCATTGGCCTCCTTTGTTCGAGCCATTCTGTGTTCCTGTTTTGCTCAGAATATGTTTTGGGGGGGTGGGGTGGGGATCGGGGGCTGGTGGAGTGGAGTGGGGGTGGGGTGGGGTGGTCTACTTGCCTCGCAGGCCAAGCAGGAGCCACGGGGGCTTGCAAGCCGGAGCAGGAGGTGGGGGTGGTGGTGGCGGGCCGATGACTCAACTCACCGTGCAGATGGAAAAAATGTTTCCTCCGCAAACAAGCCGGTGCATTGTGGAGCACGCGGGGACGGAACACACACTCACGGGGGAGAGAGGGGGCTTCCGCGCCTGGAATGCAGGGAATGATGGAACAGGAGCGCGGAGCGGAGCAGGGCGGGCGGGTGAGAAGGTGGAAAAGGGAAGGGAAGGGCAAGGAAAGAATGAAGGATAACAAAAGAAACAACATGTTTTGCTAATCGGTAACATAATCACCATTCAAGCTGTTCTTTGTTTAGCTTCTTTTTTATTTTTTTTATGAAGGTCTGTGTGTGTGTGTTTGTGTGTGTGTGTGTGTGTGTGTGTGTGAGTGAGTGAGTGTGTGTGTGCGCACATGCATCTGTGTGTGTGTGTGTGTGCGTGTGTGTGCGTGTGTGTGTGTGTCTGTCTGTCTGTCTGTCTGTGTTTAGATATGCACATACATTAATGTTTCAGAGGTAAAAGTTCGGAGCATTGTACAGTATTCAATAACACCTCACCACAGAGTTTTGTTGGCAGCCTCTCCTTCAGTCTACGTGTTCGCGTTCTTCAGTGTCCCTTACAGAAGTGTGTTGCCGGTTCCTGTTACTAGAACATTCTTTTAGAGATCCATGCACCTCTATACGAGAGTGTTGGCTTTCACTCGCAACCGACATGTAAGCACACATTGCCAGTCTGTGACGATGTGGTGCTCACTTTTACCCCCTGTCGCCTATCACAACAAACACTGCCCTAACATGCCTGCTGCTGTTAGCAGCCACTAGCACATCAGATGCAACTGGGCCAAGACATCCTGATGCAGATGCCATGACAACAGACTTGCTGCTAACAGTGGCACCATATCACGGTGGCAACTGCTGTGTTTCAGAGCGTGCGTGGGCTGGTGGCGTGTTGCTCTTTTCTACACTCCCCTAGCAAGGTAAAGGTCACGGGGTTGCAGCTCTTGAGGAAGCAAGGCTGTGCGAGTCGCTCTCATCAGAGCAAGATAGGCCCACGAACAATAGGGCCATTAAGCGTGTACACACCGGGGGAGCCCTGATTGTTTTTGGCAGGACTTGTGTGAGGTTGAAGGAAGGAGGAGGGCCGTCAGGGCAGGGGGGAGGAGGGTGTGTGTGTGTGCGTGCGTGTGTATGCATGTGTGTGTGCTTGCGTGTGTGTGTGCATGCATGTGGGGTGTGATGTAGTGGGGGTGAGGGGTGGTTTGAAGGTCTTGGAAGGCGAGGAGTATTAATCTCTGTTTTAGCCTGGAGCAGAGTGCCGTGACAGTGGAAAAAGCGACAGAGAGAGTGATAGATGCATGGAAATATGGGAGTGGGGGGAAAGAGGTGCGAGAGGGCACAGTGGAATAGGTGTATTAGGTATGTGTATGTATGTGTGTGTGTGTGTGTGTGTGTGTGTGTGTGTGTGTGTGTGTGTGTGTGTGTGTACAGTATGAGTGCTAAGTGTGTGTGTGTGTGTGGGGGGGGGTGTGTACAGTATGAGTGCTAGGTGTGTGTGTGTGTGTGTGTGTGTGTGTGTGTGTGTGTGTGTGTGTGTGTGTGTGTGTGTACAGTATGAGTGCTAGGTGTGTGTGTGTGTGTGTGTGTGTGGGTGTGGGTGTGGGTGTGGGAGGCCAAAGAGCTGATGTTGGAAGAATGGAGATGGAGGAGTTCCCAAATGTTATCTTACCTTGCACATGGGCACCTTTGCTTCCTCTATAAAACACAGACATTATTTGTGCTGGAAAGACTCTATGTGCATATTATGGGTTCAGTCATTTCTGAAACATGAAAAGGTACACAACAAGTAGAAATAGCTTACACACACACACACACACACACACACACACACACACACACACACACACACACACATTTTTTCACTGTCATTATTATTAAAAACAACTACACATTAATTCTGCTGTACTGATATGATCCTGAGGTTCACACTGCTCTGCTACAGTATGTCTCCAGAAGTACAGCCTTGGCAGACTGATGCCAACATATTACAAAAGGCAAAAATGTCTAGTCATTATGCTTATGGGCATGCAATTGATCCCCATATCTTGTAATTCGTAGGTTCATAGACAGACACAAGATTTAGATCAGAGAACACATGAAGACATACACAGAAGTTTTGTGGATAGAAAAAAGTTTTAAAATGAACAATATGTCCAAATATTGCTATAAATAAAGCAAGAAATGGTAACAACTCTGAGTGGAGAGGTACTGAAGCCTTCTGCTGACGTCATGCCTCCAGAAAAAAAAATGGAGTGGCAACGTTTACTAGCGCCTGCTAATATCATTATTGAAATGAAAAGTACTTTGGAAGAACAGTGGAATAGAGGAGTACAAAAGTAATATTTCCTTTTTAAATGACCTGTTATTCCATTCTTTCCCTGTGCAGGACGAGGTGAAACTGCCTTCTAAGGTGTCTGTGGCCAAGTCCATGAAGGTGGCCGAGTCTGTGGAGGGAGAGGCAGGGCTGGAGGTGAAGGGACCTCTGGAGGAGGCCGCCGAGGACGGGGCAGAGAAGGCCCAGATTGACCTCTCCTCAGACGAGGAGGAGGTGGAGATTGAGGAGACGGTGGAGGAGACGCGGGCGGAGCGCATCAAACGCAGCAGCCTCCAGCGTGTGCAGAACATTAAGACAGTCTTCTCCAAGGAGAAGATGGACAAGACCAAACAGAAGACCAAGGAGAACCTGGAAAAAACCAAACAGAAGACCAAAGAAAACCTGGAGAAGACCCGCATGAAGACGAAGGAGAGCCTTGAGAAGACTAAGCAGAAGACCAAGGAGAACCTGGAAAAGACCCGTCTGAGAACCAAGGAGAACCTGGAGAAGACCCGGCTCAACATTGAGAAGAAGATGGGAAAGCTCGGTACACGGATGTCGGTCAACCAGGAGCGCAAGGTGAAGATGCAGACGTCCAAGGACAAGCTGAAGAAGTCCTTCACGCCTGATCACCCCGTTTACGCCCGCGCTGTCACTGCCGTCTACAAGGTGCCACCGTTCACCTTCCATGTGAAGAAGATCCGAGATGGCGAGGTGGAGATCCAGGGCACGGAGATGGTGGAGGTGTCGGGCGATGCAGAGGAGGCAGAGCATGGGCTGGATGGCGAGGAGCTGGCTGAGATGGGGGAGATGCTGACGGAGGATAGCCCTGAGATGCAGGCGCTGATGGAGATGGCCGAGGACTCCGAGCTGGTGCTCGCCGACCACGACCTGGACAGAGACAGTGACTAGGGTGGCCTCTGGAGGGAGGAGAGGGGCGGTTGGGGAAAGATGATGGGCAGATATGAGGGCCTGGGGGAGGGTGGGTAAGGAGGGATGTGCAAAAGAAAAACAAATCTGGAGTCAAAAGAACAAAAAAGGATGATGATGATGGGCGGTGAAAAAATCACTGTGCAGTTTTGATTGGCAAAAGCAGGACAAGAGATGAAAATGGAATTTCTTTTTATATCAGATGGGTGGAGGGAGGGTTATGAACATGGAAGTGCTTGTTGTGCTATTTTTATTTCTAACTTGCATTTTCTCTCTATCTCTCTTTTTCTCTCTCTCTCAAACACACACACACACACACACGCACACATACACACATACACACACACACACACACACACACACACACACACACACACACACACACACACACACACACACAAATACAGTTGTTTGTCCTGACAGACTACAAAGAAAGACAAATGAGGAACTTTTATTTGTTGTGCAACTGTTTATTTTATAACTCTTTATGCTTAATGACAATTTCTTCTATTTGTTGATATATGGCACAGTCAGTTTGTTGGGGACTTTAAGATTTTCAAACACTGTAAGTTGTGTGTGTGTGTGTGTGTGTCACAAATGAAATGATCACTCTGTTGCGTTCAGTGTTAAATGAGTTTGATATGTGATAAAAGAATAGTGATAAGTTGGTGGCTTGAGAAAAAGGTCAACCGTTTGACACTCAGCCATCAATGAGGAGGAAGAATCTAGTAGATAAAAAAATAGTTCTTAGGTGATCTTAAATGAAGGTATCAGAGATTTCCATGACGGGTCAACCTGGAGATTTCCACACAGTAATTCCTAGAGTTGCTTTGTATCAGTTATTTCATAGGACAAGGTTGTTAAATATCAAGTAGTTGTGAAAAGGAATACTACAGAGATAAAAGAAAATATCTTTGCTGTTCCGAAGTAGTGTCCCCAAGTCCTGAATTCTCCGTCTCTGGGTATTTTGTGTGATATTACAGCACCACCTTGTGGTTATGTGTGGTAGTTGATCTACCATCTTAGGCAAAGATAAAGTGGTTGCGGGCCAGGTTTAAGGAGACATACTAAACTACTGTTGTTGACACCTGTTTAAGCAGGTGGCTTGTTATTGATTTTCCCTAAATGCAAAAGTATTGAGATGTTTCTGACAGTGAGCAGAGAACACTACAGTATACTTCTGAATGGCTGGGATAAGTTCCTGGCAAGTCACTCTTCTCTTTACCAAGAATAGCGTGCTAAGCTGGATGCTGGGAGTACTTCATAGAGTAGACTCAAATACTAATCAGAGCTGTCTAGCATGGATGCCTATGGTAAAAACGAAATGGTTTTATATTAAATCTAAAAAGGATCTTTTTTTTGCTACATGCAAAGTTAAAACTCACCCGACAGCATTAACATGTGTTAATCACAAAGATCAAACCGTATGTTTGTGTAACTCTTTCATTTTTTTTCTCTCCAAAAAAAATCTGCAGTATTATATTTTTACAGGTTGGTGGAAAGGTGAAAAAAACAAGAGCCATACAATCCTCCTTCTTTCACCCCAAATATGTCCTGCTGTGTACATGTATTGCATTGTTTATACTGTAACAATGTGAATCACTGCTACATACAGTGCTCCAATGCATTCTCTCATCATAAATATACATCGTTTTGCTTAAATAGAACTCACCATGTAATATTTAGTGGTTTAAAATGGCAACATTTTTTTATTAAAAGTTTACGTTTCACCTTTTTTATTGCTTGGTCATGTAGCTTTTGATGCATATGAATTTTCATATATTGATGACACACTGCCTAACCACTAATATTTTAATAAAAGCAGATTCACAACTTGTCTTCTCCTGTTTTGTGATATAAAAAATAACATGGGCACTAAATATGGAGAATGTTATATAATGACTACAGACAGGCAGGCAGGCATGCAAGCAGGTTGTGAACAGGGCAAAATCAAACCGAATTCATTTGATTGATTTCATTTCATCCATTTTTCCAGATAACAATCCTACAATTTGTTAGTGACACTCATGAAATTTTACCTACTCTAACCAGGCACAATATTCAACCAAACCAGATCATTATATACTCCAAGACCATTTAAAGGATAGTGCTTTAGATGGTTCAATAGTCTATCTACAGATGTAGAAACTAAACCATCTATTAAAACTCTGTATCTCATTAAAGGAATACTCCACCCCCAGGTGAAATTGAGTCTCTCCCCGCAGTCCCTAGAGTTGGATAAGTGAGCAGTGTTTTCTAGCAGACCCAGCCATTGTCCTTATCTGGCAGCACTGACCTTAGCTTACCTTAGCATTGTCACTGTAATCTAACATTGCCACCTTGCAAATTGTGGCAAAAGTGAATCAATTCACTTGAATTTTTTTGTAATAACTTCTGGTGACCTGTGCATTCAGATCAAGTATGACAATACAAATGAACATGAAGGGATTGACCAAGCGGCATTTAGATGGGGGACTATATTTCGCAGAAGCACAGGCGAAGCACAGGCGAAGCACAGGCGAAGCACAGGCGAAGCACAGGCGAAGCACAGGCAAAGCACCGCTGAAAGGCGCAAAGACATCACACAGCCCCTGGAAGCTCCCATCCCCCAACTTCCGTTAACACACAAGCGTGGAGTGAATTGATTCACTTTTGCCACAATTTGCTAGTTATGTCCTGTTACGTTGATTTTAAATTGTCCTGAAAATGTATCTGCTGTGTAACAACCCAATTTCTGAAAAACTAAATTAAAAAATGTATAGACTAGGGGTTTTTAACGTCAGCCAAAACATTTAGTACTGGGTGGTTGTTCATCAATCATCACTGCACACAAATGAGTTGGACATTACAGAGGTGTGTCCAGACAAAGTATAGTTAAACACTCTCCAGTTGATCAAAAAATTGTCGTGATATGTTGACGGCTTTGTCTGCATGAACTGTGTGACTAGGGAAGTTGACTTTCCGTGTCCCCAGAGGTAAACATCACTGATCTCTCCCACAAAGCACTGTGCAATGTCTAAACTGCCTCCATAACTGTCTTGATCTTGACCAATCTTTACAATGGGTTTTGTCTCTATACTTAGGCCTGTAGGAATTGTTTGAAGACTAAACCTTTTCCCATTTAGCTACATCTCTGCCGTGCCACAGATGCTCCAGCTGGCATACACAGAGTTCCACTGCTCAGGTGGGCTTACAATGTTTGTCCATATATTATTGTGATTGACTTTGAATAAAAACGTTCCATTATTTTTGATGAAGAGCAAGAAAGCATTGCTGTTGGAATGAGTGGCGAGGGAGAACAGAGACTGCTCTTTTCGGGAGTATTTGGTGTTGTGCAGCATGCATAAGGTTAGATGTGTGAACGGCTCCTCATAGTCAAGCTTTATCTTCACAAAAGAAGTGTTGGCGTGCTTGGGAAAGCAACATTTCTTGTTCTGCATGTCTGCAAGGAAGCCATACCAGTTATCAAAGACATATTCAGGTGATCCCAATGCAAGAAAAGCATAACATAATAATTAAACATAATAGCATAACATAACTAGATGTACCAGTTAGCGTACATGGTATGACTGCCGTAGTGTTGGTATGATGAGTGTGAAGTCAGAATTTGTGTGGAAACTAGATGTGGGTTTTGAATGAATGACATTCTGTGTGTCTGTGTAGTGTGTAGGAGTGATTTGTGAAAAGGATAAATGTGTTCATAGCATGTATGTAGCCTACATGTGTTTCATTTCATACAATTGCAGCAGCCCCTATGGGCCAAATGTTATGGCATGTGCTGTGCTTTTTCTGCTGACCGTGCATAACATATTTTCTGCAGTGCCCACTTTCTTGGCGCAAGATATTGGCAATTGAAAATCTGAATTTTTGCAGTTACCCATATCACTAGGTGCCACTATGCCTCAAATTAGTGTTTATGGGCTGGGTTGACACACCTCTGCAACACTGGCATACTAAGAAAAAAACGTTTGTCTTGGGCTTTAGTTATTTAACTAAACCTGGAAATATCGCACCCTGCGATGAAATGTCAAACAATTTGGTGCAAATTAAAACAAAGGTGTTTAAAGTTGGCATGTAAAATTTGAGCCATTAGAAGCCATTTTTTTTATTTCGATTGACCTTCAACTGTTTCATCTCAAGATAAATCCTTTGGTAACTTTTTGAGTGGTGGTTGGCCCTTGTGGGCCAATAGCTTCTAGTCATTCATACCCTAGGGCTACTGTACATGCTTCCAAAGATTCATGTTCCCTAAAGTTTCAATGACAGAAAAATCTGTGAGAAAAAGGGGGACAAACAGAAAAAAAGTTGCGGCAACACCAATATGACCGCCAATATGAGCGGCAGTCATAATAAGCATAAAAGAGTAGTGTTATCACATTGATGGTAGGCCTACAAATTCTTTGCACAGTGCATGTATTTCCAGTCAAAAGTACTATTATGCCAACCATCAGAAGAACACAGACCAAACCCAAGAGTGCAACCAGCGCTTTGAGTATTCTCCAACCACAGCCTGTGAGAAAGCATTGCACAGGAATAGACTAACATATGTGTAACAAATTCAACTCATTTAACACTGAATGCAATATCAAACAGTCTCTCACCTACTATCAAACTCTCTCTCCCACACTATTAAACTGTCGTCTACACACTCTCTCAATACTCTCACACACTATCAAACCACTCTCACACACTGTCAAACTCACTCACACATCATCGGACTCTTTTGTAAAGCCCACCTTCTTAGAATAATATTCAATTGTTTGCAGTATACCACCTTACTACTAGATAGGAAAAATAATTAATAGAAAACTTTGAAAAATTGCAAAGAGGAGCTTTAAGAGTTTTGGAAAAGTGGACATTATATACAGAGACATGTAAACGTGAACAGCAAAAATTGTGTTGTAATATGTTTATTTCTTTAGTTATTACTTGTTTTCTATATTGACTGTGAGTCAAATTAAACTGCTTGTTGACCTCAAAATAAGGGCAGTAACCATGTAGTGACTGCAAAGGTCCCAGAAGGTGGGCTTTACAAAAGAGGTCTGATGATGTGTAAGTGAGTTTGATACTGTGTGAGTGGTTTGATGGTTGTATGAAAGAGGTCTGATAATGGTTTGATAGTATGTGAGTCAGTGAGAGTTTGACTCATGCAGGAGTTGCTAGTGCATGCCTCAGTGACTCTAAATCTAATAAGCAATACACTTCTTTTATTAACTTTTTAAATGTGTAATCCACTGCTTATATTATGTAGCCTGCGGTAAGTGCTTAGATTATTAATTCTTAGGAAGACTGATCAGCTCTCTGAAGAAAAGCTGGGAGGGTTTGTACACATATTACTTCCAAAATGGAATTGATGTTATAAGTCTGCGCTGCTATGAAGGCAAGGGGGTGGTTATTTTTTATACAACTTTTGCTTAAAAATTAAATTCACTTACAAGGTATGTTGTGATATTACCCATTTAAAGTGTTACAATGATTTTGTCATTCTATTATTTTATCACAATAAAATAAAAAAGTGCATTTTTAATCCAATGGTGGGCCTAAATATCTGGCCTGTAGTGTTAAAATGATGACATGTACATCTTATTTTCCATATTATACATACAGTTTATACTATACATGTATGCAAGTATTGCTTAAATACGTTTTTACAGTTAAGCTCATCTCCAATTGGGTGACAAAACAGATGGTATGCATGCTTGTTTTCAGAAAATCTTGTTAACTACAGGGAGAATATTTGTGTATGCTTCCAACATGTTGATAAACTTAGTTTAAACAATTAACAGTTCTCATTCAGTGGGAAAGACTCATATGAGCAGACCAAATTCAAGATCATCAATAATACTTTAAAACACAGCTTTATTATTGTTTTTCTAATATACATACAGGCAGACTGAAAACAACTGATACAATTTGTAACTACCTACCTCTCTAAATGTTGTTGTACCTAGCCACAATGAGTTTTTGGCAAAACTTTATTTTATGGTATGTACAGTGTGAGTACATGATAGTACGTGTTGTAGCATTTAGATACACTGTAAAAGGAAACATAAAATGAAGTATTACCAAGTTGTTTTACCTAGTATGCACAGCCTGTGGTTTGTATTCTTGCTAACAAATACATATAGGCATAATTATCAGTTACGAAGCATTATAATTACGAAACAAACC
This sequence comes from Setipinna tenuifilis, assembly GCA_030347295.1. Taxonomy (NCBI): domain Eukaryota; kingdom Metazoa; phylum Chordata; class Actinopteri; order Clupeiformes; family Engraulidae; genus Setipinna; species Setipinna tenuifilis. The sequence continues at coordinate 22,518,600 of CM059287.1, read as the reverse complement.
ATTTTATGATCACATAAACAGTTACACCCATTAATATATTTTTAGGTTGTAAAAAACATACATGTAATACATGTAAAAATCCAGAAGATTTTGATTATTATGAAAAGGTGTTTGGTAAAAGCAGGCATGTTTTCAGATTTTAACATTAGCTTAACATAATTAAATTATTTACTATAAACCAAAGACAGAACAGAAATGGCCAACCATGCAAAACAAATACAGAACAGGAAGGTGAGAGGAAAATATTCTCAGGTTTCTGGAAATCAAAAGATAGAGCCCGACACAATAACCAAAATAGTGGAAATGGTTTAGAGTTGGAATAGATTTAGACAGTTTGCGGGGTGACTTTCATTAAACTGGGGCATCGGCACAAAACAGAGAAGCCAGAATGGGGGCCAGAGAAGAAGTAGAGGTCACACTAGCGGACGGGGGCCTTGAGTGCAGCATCAATCTCCTCCTCAGGTTGCAGGGTATGCCACTGAGCAATTGGGCGCCTGGGATTGGCCAGCATATCTGACCAATGGCGCAGACCCACACCTGTAGCACCGTAGCCAATGAAAATTTTGCCAATGGGATCATTGCTACCAAGCTTGTCATAATCGTAAACGGTGACGAGAACCTGGACTTTCTGAAAGTAAGAAGAGTAAGCATGATTAAACCATCGTATCTTCAGAACTAGCTGTTCATTCATTTGTTCATTCATTCGTTCATTTATTCATTCATTAATTTATTCATCATCGGCATTTATTCATCATCATTTAATCATTAATTCTTGTCATTAATTAGTGGTTTTACCTGTATTTGTGCAAATGGGATTTCAAAGCTGAAACTTTCATTAAAATATGGATTTAGTGTGTTCTTTTTCACTGTTGTCTTCTTCTTCTTCAGCCGCTTGCCTTGGTGTTGCAGCACAATTTTCACAAAAGGATCTGGGAAAAATTGGTTTGATTAGATTGTTAAAGCTTATTCCACACAAAAAGATCCCAACAACCCTCCTAAATTGGTTGACCATACGTCAAGGAAGGGTAAAGGTTCACACAAATTCAGGAACTTTCAACTACCTACACTATGCCATCCATACCGTATCCGAGTACACTTGACCAGCAAAGTCTGGTTCGTTTGACCAGTGTGAATGCTCCTTTCCATACCAGGGCAAAGTACATGCTTAAAAGGCGTGGATTCCAGTCCGGCTCAGTTGGACTCGAGCATGGTAGTGCAATGGTAATGTAGTGTGATCGCAAACACAAGCAACTCAACTGTGACTGGGTACAGTTTGATATAATACAGTGTGAGTGCAGAACAGTGACCAGAGACAACCAAAAAAAGGTCAATGCAGACTACCACATCAGTATGACGTGTCAGGCCACTGACCTGAAACATCACATTAGTCTGCGTTAAAGTTTTTTGGTTGACCATATGGTCATCTATGGCTGCTCAAAAAAGCTAGAAATTAATGCAGACCTTCTGACCTAAACTAATAACCCTACACTGCACTGTAATAAAATGATCCTGCTGGAACTATAAATTATTTTATGTTAAACTAACAACCCAAGATTAAGTGTAAGAGATATACAGTACATATACCTAGGTGACTACATTGCATTAAGAGATGAAAAAGACAAGACAGGGAAAAATGACGCTAGAAGAAATGTGTATTACCAGATAATCCACCAACATCCATCTTTTTGAGATTCTTGGCTTCCATAATGCAGACAGTAAGTTTGCCTGCAGTAGGAACGTAGCGGAGGGAAATGCAGATATCACCCAGCTTCTCTTGCTGAAAGAAGAAACACAATATCATTTGTCAACTAGACTGCATTTCCACAGAGAAAACACAAAGTGTATTTGCTCCAATGTTGCTGTGACAAAAAACTGAAATAACGAATGAACAACAAGAGTCAGCATGACCATTTTAAATGGTTATGCTGGTTAAACACCATCAGAATTTCAGAGTTGGGATGGTGTGTCCATCTCAAAAGCCCTACAAGGAGTAGAGTGGCTGATGTGCGCTAAATTAATAATAATACTAAACACGGCTAACAACAGTGTGCCTGCTTGAGCAAGCCCACTAAATAGTATATTATGGGTACAATGCAGAAATTAGATCACAATCTGACATGAAGCGAGAGCAGCAGCAAACCTCCTCCTTCTCTCCGTTCTCCAGGTCTCTCCACTCATGCATAGGCTGGGCCAGATCCACACTGTTCATGGGGATTGCTATTTGGCCGATGACATCATGTTTCCCGAAACGGTCAAAATCAAACACCTGCAACACAAGGGTCTTCCCCCCAAGTTCAGCATACGGGATCTAGTTTACAAAGGGAAAAATCAGTGAGATCTAGTTATGTTAGGCATTCAGGTGAGCCCCATGACAAACATGTATGACAATTATGTACTGTTTTAACTGTATTATTTTACATTTTATGTATACTTTACTTTACTTGGAACTGTAAAAACCAAATATACTATCACATTTTTCAAAAATGTTTGATGGGAGCAATACAAATACCATTCTATATTTCAATACATTCATGTGTACCTTCACAGCTGTCAATCAGAGAACGACAGACAAACTATTGGGGGAAAGCACAGATGTCTAGGGGGGCGGGCTCAGGACGCTACACATGTAGACACATCATCAACATCCTGGACCATGAGCACAAGCTGCTATAGACACAGATAGAAAGAAAAAAAGAAAGACAGAGAGAGAGAAAGAGAGAAAGAACACAACAGACGTGGACACATGTCTAAACTTCATAACACACACCTACTGACATCACACCAAAACATATATGCAAGGGTCAGCTCTTAGACAGCCACTATACATTCACAGGCACTTTACAAACACAGGCACAAAACAACACAAGCAATGGTAGACAACCTTAAACGCGAACGTCTCATTGAAAACAGGACACAGATTTTTGCGCTGCACTTTGGTCTCAAACTTCTTCTTTTTGTCAGGTAGGAGATAGACTTTAACGTAGGGGTCTGATGTGCCACCAATGTCCATAGCAGGTAAGTCCTGGGCCTGAAGGACTCCTACAGTTAGCTGTGGATACATAACACCCAATAGTTATAAGTCAAGCTCAGACAAAAGATTGAGTTTAGTCAGAAAACTTCAAATGGATTTAGCTTCTCAACAACGTTTTAGATATAGATAAGGCCAACCATATGTTTTGTGCTATTATTGTTTTTGAGCACCATCTCAAAAAACTATGAACACTCCATGAGCACATGGCTTTATACTTTTTGTGTTTCTTTGCAAAGCATTTATGCTGCACTCACCACTACTAACCTAAGACAGGTGCAGTCCACCAAGACCAAATGCACTTCTACACAATTTACATAAATACAACTCATAACATATAATGAGTGTCTTTAGGTTGTTACAGACATACTATTGGATGGATCAATTAATTAATAATTGGTAAAAAAAAATCACTTGATTTCAACCTGGGTATCTGTACCTGGGTATCTGTGAAGTTGTAGTCCAAAGTAAATTCCAGCTTTCCCAAGTTTTCCTTCTCTGCTTCTCCCTCTTTTTTGTCTCCGTCCTCCTGTGGGATTGGAAAAGGAGCTGTGTTATACTGTTCACAGACAGTCATTAATTTCCTTCAACCAGTGTTGTTATTGTACCTTCTGCTCTGCCTCCTCCTCTCCCTTCTGTTCTCCTTTCCTCCTGCGTCCTCCTCCTTTCCTCTCTCGAACTTTTTTGGACTTTTTCTTCTCTCCCAGACATTTCTTCCAGAAACAGAAAGCGAAGGAACCCAGCAGGGCCAAGAACACCAACACGATCGTCACCACCGCCCATGTGGGCACTGCAGCCAAACGGAAAATCAACTTTAGCATTTAGATAAGACTGTCACTGTCAATCAGTGTGGTTACATGCCAACAAATAATCAGATTTTAGTCTGATTATTCACCTTATGTCAATTAGAAATTGTCATGTAACTCAATAAATCCAATTGAAATCAGATTTTAAGATATCACATGACATAAAAATTGGGATATTTCAGAGTTATGAATACTAATGCATGTAACGTCACTAAGCCCTTTTAGATCATTTTACATGTTTTTAGTACATTGTGCTTGTGTTTTTATTGTTCAGAAAAGAGAAGACAACCATACATTCATAAACAATACATTAATTTATTGAAGTGTCATAAATAGGCTGCATTAAAGGTGTGAAGACATTTCATTCTCAACTCAGTTAAAAGACAACTTTGTATTTACTGAAGCTCTATCATATCTAAGTACTGGAGAATGTTGAAAATGTCTAAGATGTTACCTCGAGCCAGTAAAATGGGAAACAATGACTATAACTACAATAAACAACAGTAACAATAAACAGTTGCAAGGGAGAGGATTGCTGTTATGATTTACTAAAGGGTAATGCTATAAGGGTAATGTATAGTTCATCTACATTGTAACCGGAAAATCAACAGTTAGAACAAGGGTAAAAACGGACAGCTACTTGGGTGAACATACAGTTGACTAGGAAAAATAAAGCATGGAGAATAGGCAAGAACTTACTTCTGTGGTGTCCTGTTAAAAAAAAGACATTTGAAAATTTATTTTGGGGTAAAAATGGTTTACACATAAATAGCACCTAAGTAGTTCTGAGTACTAAGTGCGTATTACTCATAGCTTACTCTAACTTTCTCACATTCAAACACAAACACATGTTGTGATCTTAAAGGCTTTGTAAATGCTTGAGATGGTTAAGAGGATTTGGCTGCCGTTAAGCTTGAAGGGTTACTAAAAAAGTTACTATTATGGGAAATGATGAGTGTTCTCACAGGGCAGGTGTCAACAGCTGATCACCTAAAGAAACTATCACTTTATTAGAATGTATACATACTATGTATTAAAATAATGTATTTTTATTATGTAGGCTAAGCAATTTTGAAAAGTGTGTAGCAATGAGGCGATAGAGGCATTTCATGTAAAATAAGTCAGATTGATATTTTAAATAAGCATCAGATGTAGCAGACTCACTTGGTAGGTGGCCGATCTCATTCATGAACTTGGACTTCATGTGGTCGTAGTTGTGGTGTGGAGACAGATGTGGGGGAGGGGGGTGGCGTCGGCGTTCTTGTTCTTGTTCTTGTTCTTCTTCTTCTTCTCTTTCCTCTGGTTCCCTTGGTTCCGCCGCCCTCCGGGCCCGCAGCCTCATGCTGACAGTCCTCATCTTGGCTACACAGACTAACGAAAAGATGGAGGAACATGACCACTCTAAAAACTACAAAGGTTAAGAAGGTTATAGGGCAAGGAGTTGGACCCACAACTGGAGGGTCACTGGTTCAATTCCTCACACTGACAGATGGGTGGGGGGAGTGAATGACCAGCGTTCTCCTCCACCCACCCCTATAATGGAGGTGCCCTTGAGCAAGGCACCTACTGTAAGCCCCACTGTTCCCCAGGTGGTACATGGCTATACTGCTCACTGCTCTGGGTGATGTGTGTGCACTTAAATGCATAGGACACATTTGGTCAGGAGATTGCCTCTGATGACATAAAGAACCACTTTCATAAACTGAAGAAAATTATGCCCCCACTCATTCATCATTACCTATAAAGCAATTCTCCCAGGGGTTCGCTAGTTTTTGGTTTCAAAGCCATTTCAGCACATTAATTGCACACAATAGATGTGCCATTTAGATGTCTTGGTAAACCTGGGTTAAACAGATGTGTGTTATCCATTTATTTGTATAGTTTTTATGTATTTGTGTGCATGTAATTGTGTGTGGTATGTGTAGTAATATATCACAGGGAAGCCATGGTTGACCCTAATCCTTTCATTACATCCCATCGCTCCCTCTCTTTCTCTCTCTCTCTCACTCTCAGCCCCTCCCGCCCTGTCTCATACACTCACTCACCAACACATCCTCCTTCAGCAGCTGAGGCATAACAGGATTAGGAGCAAAATTAATCCACACCCAGACCTTGAGTAAACAAGGTCTCACCCCCCTCAGACCACAAACTCAACTTGTTTCCCAACTCCCCCCCACTCAATTTAAAAAAAGATGCACAGCTGTGTGGACTTGATGGGATTGAACAAACAGAGCTTCTGCCCACTGGGTCAGTGGATGTTTACATCGGTCAGAGTTGTGTATGGATTACATAAGAATTCCCAATGCACCTGACTTCGATGGCAGTCACGGTTTCAGTGGCCATCAAAAACGTGCTTTAGAAATGTCGCATCGACAACGCTCAGACTGATTCACGGTTTTGTCTTTAAGACGTCAAATTGCATGAATTAATAAAACTCTGTCTGGAAAGTGCACAAACGACAATTCCAAAATGAATATCCAATTCTAAATATAGCCTATACATAGCCTACATATATATATGCACATGGAAGTATGAAAATGTAGTACATAAATGTATGCAACATGTATACAAATACAATATTAACCACGCATTTCTGTAATTATTAGATGATTATATCATAAAATATCTGAAAAATTGACCTCACTTGCTATCTTCATACACGGAACCTTGTCGTCTAAAACTCTTTAAAATCTTATTGTCACCAGGTTTCTATGACAAAAACAGACCAATTGAAGATTCTGCGATCTATCTAACGAAAACGAACGATTTTGAAAAACAAAGTCTGATGCGCATAAACTGACACTGCAACAGGTTAGCATTACCCCTGCAAATTAAGACATGGCAACAAATTTCTCCACAAAAATGCACAAAGTCGTATTGTTATATTACATAGGCATAACCACTCATTGGTGTAGCACAAGGTTTTGGGGGAAAGTGTCAAGCATCTTACCCGTAGGGTGTCGCCCCTTCCTCTATGTATAACTGCCTAAGCGAGTGATCAACTGTTGCATTGCAGAGCGCACACCTTCAGATCTCCGTACGTTACGTTACGGCAACGCGCACACAGCCACCTTTTTCCCTGTCAACATTCCGATGAGTATCGACCCGCGAATCCCCCTCCCCATCTCTTTAAGCTAAAGCGCTGTCAAATCACTAAATCGGAGCTTGGCTGTAATCTTCCTCACCCCCTCCTTTCTCATCTGCTGTCAGTGACAATGTTTTCATAAATACATTTCATACAAACATTGCAATACAGTTGTACTCACATCTTTTTGGACCTGAGGCTGACAAATATTTATCTGGCACACTTTTGCAATAGTTCAGGCGATGCCTTTTCTTATTCGTCCTGCTGCTTCATTAGCTTACACACGGGCGCTTCCAGCCATGGTCCACTTTATCTGTCAAGCCGCAAATTGAAGTGCATGGCATACCTCCCATCGCCCGCTAATCCCCGAGACATAAAGCATCATTCACATCACTATTCAGCCATCTGTGAGAACAAGCGCGTCTCAACAAGCCCCTTATAATCTAGCAAGCCGCCCCAGGGGTAAGCTCTGTACTGTACACAGCATTTTGTCATTCAATCGAATGAATCGATATCAAATAACTGCCATAGTATTCACTTCAAATTCCCTTGGTACTTCCTGTCCATAGAAAAGTACATTGAGGTGTTAGTCATAAATCTCGGAAGTGTCAGAATGCTGTCAAAATCACATCAAAATCTGTGCACAATCATAACTCATTACTGCTGGCTCCTGAGCCGGCAGCTCACAGCTTTTCTCATTAGCTAAGTGCTTTCGCTAAGCACTCAACCAGCTTGAAATTAAGTGTGAACAGGGTGGGGACGGCGTCGACCAAACACCACAATAGGAACCCAGTATTCATACTGAAGTAGCCAGCTCTGTTCTTTACTCTGACAATTGACTGAAATTTGACAATGGCTGTCTTAGCTCCTTGGTCAGTTTGCTTGGTGCAACATCCACCGGACAAGGTTTCCATTTGTTATAGAGGGTGGGGGTCAGCTCGTAAGTATTATAGCCCAGTGATGCATGTTAGTGTCTGACTGCAAAAGCATATTGCAGTCCCATAGTGGCTGCTTGTGAGAGAAATGCACATTTTTTGTGCAGCGGAATATCATTGAACAGTTATCAATTGTTTGTGGAAGCACATACAGTATAGCAGAGACAGGTTATAGATGCCCTAGGTGCCTGGCTGGATAAATGTGTTAGTGTGTATGTGTGTGTGTGTGTGATTTTGAATGCATCATGTGTAATTATTCTATCAAGTTTTAATCTGTTTTCAGCAAATAGGATTTTCTGTTAGTGTAATTGGCCACCCTGGGTGAATGTTTCACATCTTTGTGGTTGTTCTAAGGCTCTATTATGGCTACTCCTTGTCCATCCGTAAATTTGTCAGTCCGTCCCAAACATTATCTCTGCTGCTATCCTACACATCTCCATATGTCTTTTGCATTGACTCTGTACTGCCCTGTGATTTCTGATGTTATTGATCTGTTTCCTCCATCATCATTAACTATTCATTGAGGGACGAACTGACGGACAAAATGATGGACAAAATATGAATGAAGGGCTGCAACCGTCTCTTTCTTTTGCATTAGGTGTAAAACAGTCATTAGACAGAATATGACAGAATCTTGTGCCAGAGAATGTATGATGAGGTTATACAGAATGGTTTCTATACTTTAAAAACTGTCAGCCCAGGGCAACATGTAAATGAACCAAACTTGAACAAAACAAAACTGTGGACAGTGACAGGAGAAGGGCTTGAGAGGGAAGTAGTCATTAAGCCACTGCAAGTATGAATGACCAGCACTTTCCTTCCCTTGATGTGCCCTTGACCAAAAGCACCTAACCCCCTGCTGCTTCTCAAGCACAGCATGGCGAGATGCCCTCTGCTTCGACCCTTCCCTTTGATTTTCACCAGGAGCTCTTGCTCAAGTTTTGCCTTGCCAGTAGCAAAGACCCTTGCATCATTGGAGTTGTTAGGTGGGAGGCCACCATGATTTTTATGGAGACCAAAGTTGTGTTACTCCTAGCGCCAGAAAATAATGACAGGAGACCATTCACAGTTCTACAGTCAGCTGAGCCTGCCAAACTGTAGCTGCATACCACATTCGCTATCACAGAGGCTGTTAAAAAACCACAGTGAGCTATTACCCCAAAGCCCAGGTTTCTTTCATACCACGAAGGCTGTTTCCAGAACCCACCACCTCATCACTGGCTGTCCCAAACAATCATTGGACTGAACAGTAAACACATGATTGTTAAGGTGCTCAGTCACTGACTAACAAACTATGAACCAAAAAACAGAACAAAGATTCGTGGAACACTGTAATTTCGCTTTTATTTAACAAACTGAAAAAAGCAAGCACAAGTTTGGTTTGGTGTACCAGGACCAAAGAATTTCCCATCCCCAGTGCATTGCTGGGGAATTCTCAACATGGATGCTCTGCTCCAGTCACTGAGTGAGGAAGACAAATGGCAGAAAGGTTCAGGACATAGTCCTTCCAAAGTTTCTTCTAAGACAAGTAGACACAGAGAGCTACATTTATCGCAGTACTAGATTTCAGGTGTTCCCAATACCAAAAAAAAGTCTGTCAGCAAACTGACCGAGCTGCAATAGTAGAAATGGTCTGCCACCTACTGGAGCAAAATATTTCCACAGTCCCAGAATGGCAACATACTGTATGTAGAACAGTATCTGTAAGTAAAACAAATGTCCTCGCCACCAGAGAACCACAGGGGATAGAGGTAAAACTTTGCATTATTTGTCTAAACTGGCCCAGTAAGAGACCACACAAATATCTAAAAGAAGTTGGTTAAAAGTTGGTCAGCTTTTTTGTGTTAGTCATACCTTTGCAGCATTCCCACATTCACACATCTACAGAAATTCTTGGAAACTTGCTGTTGGAAACCGGCATACATTTTTTATTTTAAACTGTAATATAACAGACTGGCTGTTGTGCGCTGGCATTTTGCAAATGTAGAGCAGTTGTGGTTGTGCTAGGAAAATGATACGGCAAAATGTTTGTGGGTAAGCTGATCAAAGCTTGGAGCAGCACTAAGCCGTCTTGATCCTTGAGACACATACGCTGGCTACCAGGTGAGGAGGACATATCAGAGGGTCAAGAGGATGAATATAAACAACAGATTCAGAAAAGCCAAATAAGCTTAAACTGAAGGAATGAATTCTTATAATAGTAGTTAGTTAAAAAATACACTTTGGAGGCAAAAAGTTCAAAAACTCCCTTCTATACCCAAAATGGCAGTATACTAGCACTTAGAGCAATGAAATGTGTCTAATTATTGTTCTTTATGTTGTCCTCAAAGGAGGAGACAGTCCTACAAGATAATGAAGCTTTTTCAGAACTTAGAAGATGTAAAACAGAGGCAACCTTTTTTCTGGATCATTTGTCAATTTTTTTTTGTGCTTAGATCGTGCATTTGCCTATTACACTACAGAACACTGAAATGTAGTAAACGCATTAACATAATTAAGATACTGTATCTCATTTCAATCAATTGCATTCAAAGGACTTTCATGATGGTATCTTGTTGACTAACATGTACCTACTGCTCCAATGTAATGCCACGGGACTCCCTAAAAACACGGTATTTTGCCTGGAGGGGCGGGACTTTAGAATCTACGGTCTTTGTTACATCCTGCATCACTCATGATGTGCCCGGTACATAACGGTTAACTTTTCTAAAGTACAGGAACATTTCTAAGAACATGCCTACAGTTTGGAGATTCTATAGTGATCTCACACCACACACTCAAGCTAATCTCCTTCCTTCAGGTCAAAGGTCATTAAGCTGTCTGGTGTGACCTTGTCTGAACAGCATAAGTGTCCTTGGATTAGCGAGGTCTGCCCTGTCAGGTTGTTAAATAACTATGTTGAGTGAATAGGGCTGCTTGATTATAAAACAAAATGATGATGATTACTTTTAAAAATGTGTTGCATTTTTTCAACCCTAAAAAAATTCTCACAGAGAATTTCCTTGGACTTCAACATCTTCTTACCATTGTCCCATGAATTTACATTGATATGGTGTGTATGTGTTATTTAGTATACAACCAAGAATAAAAGCCTTGTGACAGAATGTGACAGATGTTATTTTTGAGATTGTTCTAGCCTAGCCTTAGTCTAGCACTCGCACATGCCTGCCAAGGGACAACATAATGTTTCTTAGCAGCCATGCAGGACTACATACACAGCAGATTTGATATTGATCAGGAAGTCAGCTTCAGCAAATGCATATGATTAATGAAAACATGTGGCCACACTTTATTTGCATAGTCATATGGTTATTTAGATCTACAGATGTTGAGGCTATGAATAAACTGTCTGTTGAAAGTCTGTGTCTGTTGAAGCACCAGTAATAAATAGGACTCGGGTTAAAAAATCTCAAAGAACAATAATCAGACACAATACATTGCACACAACATATATTAACTGTTTAAAAAATAAAAGTATTTTATTATTATTCCTCCAGAAAGAAAAGCTGTATCAGTATTAGAAACTATTAAGATATTTTAAAATATTTCCAAATGTTATAATTGGTTTAGAAGGGTGTCTGACAGGGATGTGGACAGAGGAACTCAACATGCGATACAATTGGCATATGCTGCATGTCAGTGTCTTATCAGCATTTTCTTAAACCTTCTTTCTTCGTAAGTAGGTTTTACTATCTTCCTTTAAAGTAAAAAAAGAATCACCATTCAGTCAGTCAGATAAATGTATTAGCATCCCTCCACTTTCTTTTTATGTTGGTTTCACCCATGTGTTAATGGCATTATTAAGTTAAACCAGCATTATTTTTTTATAATGTTTTTGAAGTAGTGGTGGGTGGGTTTGTATGAAGTAGTGGTGGGTGGGTAACTGTAACACACCTTGTCTTTCTGTGTAGAAGAAGCAGCCTCATCACAGTCAGGAGACACAGCAGTATGATAATCAGCACTGGTACCCAGGTCACCACTAAGGGGAGCAGCAAAATGACAGGAACAAGTTCTCCCTACCAGAGGTGTAGCTAGCCAACAGACAACAATAAACAATTGCTTGTGGCCCCCAGGCCACTGAAGGGCCTTGAAAAGCTGCCAACATTTAAAAATTGTTTTCAATGAAAGTGATTTTTGCTTGGGCCCACAACAATTCTACACAAGTCTACCATCGCCTCTGCAAACTAAAGACAGGGTAAGCTGAGCATGACACTCCAAAACTAGAAAAGTCAGCAAACATTTAAGCCTGCTCAGAACCCCCACTCAATTCCAATAGACACAAGTTTTCAAGGTTGTCTATTATGTATAATTGTTACTATTTTACACTACAAAAAATGCACCATACAGTATGTCACAAAAGTGAGTACACCCCTCACATTTTTGTACATTTTTTATTATATCTTTCCATGTGAGACGTTTGAAGATACAACACTTTGCAACAATGTAAAGTAGGCAGTGTACAGTTTATATAACAGTGCAAATTTGCAAAATAACTCAACACACAACCATTAATGTCTAAACCAGTGGCAACAAAAGTGAGTACACCCCTAAGTGAAAATGTCCCCAAATTGTGAAATTGTGCCCAATTAGTCATTTTTCCTCCCTTGTGCTATGTGATCCGTTAGTGTTACAGGGTCTGAGGTGTAAATGGGTAGACTTTGTGTTAAATTTGGTGTTATAACTCACACTCTCTCATATTGGTCAGTAGAAGTTCAACATGGCACCTCATGGAAAAGAACTCTGAGGATTTAAAAAAGAAAATTGTTGCTTTACATGAAGATGGCCTAGGTTATAAGAAGATTGCCAACACCCTGAAACTGAGCTGCAGCGCAGTGCCCAAGACCATACAGCGCTTCAAGAGGACAGGCTCTACTAAGAACAAGCCTCGCCATGGTCGACCAAATAAGTTGAGTGCATGTGCTCAGCATCATATCCGGAGGCTGTGTCTTCAAAATAAGCGTAGGAGTGCTGCCAGCATTGCTGCAGAGGTTGAAGGGGTAGAGGGACGCCTGTCAGTGCGCAGACCATACGCTGCACACTGCATCAAACTGGTCTGCATGGCTGTCGTCCCAGAAGAAAGCCTCTTCTGAAGATGATGCACAAGACAGCCCACAAACAGTTTGCTGAAGACAAGCAGACTAAGGGCATGGATTACTGGAACCATGTCCTGTGGTCTGATGAGACCAAAATATCTTTATTTGGTTCAGATGGTGTCAGGTGTGTGTGGCGGCAACCAGGTGAGGATTACAAAGACAACTGTGTCCTGCTAACAGTCAAGCATGGTGGAGGAAGTGTCATGGTTTGGGGCTGTATGAGTGCTGCCGGCACTGGGGACCTACACTTCATTAAGGGAACCATGAATGCCAATATGTACTGTGACATACTGAAGCAGAGCATGATGCCCCCCCTTTGAAATGGGGCCGCAGGGCGGTATTTCAACATGGTAACGACCCCAACCACACCTCCAAGATGACCACGCCTTGGGTGAGGGTGAAGGTGATGGACTGGCCTAGCATGTCCCCAGACCTGAACCATATTCAGCATCTGTGGGGCATCCTCAAATGGAAGGTGAAGGAGCTCAAGGTCTCAAGCTCAAGGTCAGCTCCATGATGTCGTCATGTAGGATTGGAAGAGGATTCCAGTGGCAACCTGTGAAGCTCTAGTGAACTCCATGCCCAAGAGAGTTAAGGCAGTGCTGGAAAATAATGGGGGCCACACAAAATATTGACACTTTGGGCACAATTTGGACATTTTCACTTAGGGGTGTACTCACTTTTGTTGCCAGTGGTTTAGACATTAATGGTTGTGTGTTGAGTTATTTTGAGGGAACAGCAAATGTGCACTGTTATATAAGCTGTACACTGCCTACTTTACGTTGTAGAAAAGTATTATATCTTTAGACTTCTCCCATGGAAAGATATAATAAAAAAAGTACAAAAATGGGGTGTACTCACTTTTGTGACATACTGTATATAACTGTATTTGTCTGGATGCACATAAGTCAAACGTAGTGGTCAAAATAAAAAACTAGGGTTAGACTAACAAAACATAAAATGGCATGGTGTTGTATATAAGTATATATGTCCTAATCACATCTATATGCAGATCTGAATGGGTTAAAGGAACATACAAATGGCTCTTACTTGAGTGACGTTGACAGCGTGTCCACAAAGATGAGTCCTCAGATGCTGATGCACTAATGCTGTAGGTCTGAGCAGGTTGTACACAAACGTCCAGTTGTGTCCCTGATTCTACGTGCACTACTTTTCCCACTCACATTCACCTCCAGCGCAGTCCAGACACCTAATGGTTCCTTCCACTGGAGACTCACAGGGAAGTCTCCACGTTAGCTCAGACCATTCACTACTGCAGGGACTAAAGCAGGAATCAAAAACTAGGCACTTTAATTGCTAAATGTTATGCTAAAAGTTAATATATTAAGGGTAGGTGTGCTAAATAAAATATTAGTTATGACATTATTGAATGTAAATACTGCATTGTGACACCTAAAGTGACAAAAACTCACCTAAAGGTAAACTGCGTGAGCATTGTAGGAGTTTCTCTTGACCTAACTCATAATAGAGTGACACACTGTAAGTAGCCCCAGGGTAAAGGTTGGTGAAGGACACACTGCTTCCCTCCACTTTGCCATTGACATTGTCACCATCACTCCCATTCTTAGCTGTTGCCATGGAGAACGTGCCTGCAACCTCTGCCTCAATAGTGGAGTTGATCATTTTCCAGTGTGAGGCAGCACAGTGTAACTTAGATGGTAACTGTAATAGCATGTCAAGATGCAGTGGAATTCTCAATTAAACATTGGTTATTTGAGGTCAACAGTGAGCTAAAATTAGGCTTAAATTTCCCCTGGGATCAATCAATCAATCAATCAATCAATCTATCTATCTATCTATCTATCTATCTATCTATCTATCTATCTATCTATCTATCTATCTATCTATCAATCTATCTATCTATCTATCAAGAAAATTGGGCCACACTACTTCAGTGAAATGGAAAAATGTTATAATTTTGATCTGTGGAGTCTGGCCGCCCTGCTGGAGGGCTGTGGTATTTCATGCCGTGTGTTTTTGACTGTCTCCGTGCTTTTGTTTTGGTACCCTACCCCTCCTCCTCATTTGTACCTCACCTGCCCTGCATTATTGTCTGATTGTTTCATTGATTTCCCCCTGCCTCCTGTTTGCCCTGGTGCCCCTTGTCAGCTATTTATTATGTTCAGTTTGCCCTGTGTCCTTTGTCTGGTGGTCACCCTGAGTTCTAAGTGAATATTTGGTGTAGTATCTGTTGTCTGTGCCTGCCAATAAACCTGTATTTAACATTATCTGGTTTGCACTTGGGTCTTGCCGAAAATCTGTAACAAAATGGTAATGTGATAAAAATATTTTATCAGTTTCAAAGATGGTGAAAAGAGTAAAGCTGTATTTTGTTCCAGGCGAGAGAGAGGATATTGTGTGTTTCACTGTTCCCCCTGTTTGATTGGAGAATGTGGTGTTTTTGCCCAAGTGGTCCATCAGTATGTAGTAAGTGCCGGGGTTCCTGTTTGCTGTGCTCCACTCCAGTGATAACTCTGTCTCTGCACGCTTTGTCACTGTCACTTCAGCTGCTGAGGGAACTGAGAGACAGAGATAAATTTTAAAGAGTCACCACATTTTCCAGTCAACCAGAGGTAACAGTGGAATTTCAATGTGTTGTTTAATTTAAAAAGTAAAATAAAATAAATGTAAAAGTTAATTCTGTTTCTTTTTTTCTATTTTTTTTAAATATGACATGAGGAGTTTAGAAGTATTATAGAAACACTACCTGTAACCTCTGAAAATGCATATCCTGTGCTTCTTACTCCCTCAAACACTCCCTGATGTTAAGAATAATTTTGTACTTTTTAATAGAGGGATCTTATGGCTATATTCCCTTACTGAAATAAATTAGAAGGTTTACCACCTACATTGAGTCAACTTCTAAAACCCCTACAACCAATGAACCACTTCTTGGAGTACCCCAGTGGAGATAACTTGTTATCATCATTAAGATGCTGTGCAGACAGTTCTTCAATAGTACAGTGTCTGTAACTACTTTGTTTCCCTCTAATTGTGCAAATTCCATCCGTTATGCTATCAATGTACCTACTTAAAGCTGAGAACCCAGACTAAGTATCATAACACACATGTATGCTGTAACCATCACCACCAGTTACCACTAGTAGCAAAGCTGAACTCAAACATTGTTAGGCAAGCAACTTCCTTTTCAGGGTTTTGCTGAATTATATCCAACTGACAGCCCCAGAGGTCTCAAAAGAGCAGTGCTTCTATGGAACAAGGGAAGGGCTTGGATTTAAACCCATGTTGGGGTAAGGAAAGGGACTGGGGTGAGAAATTCCCCTGACATTTTTAAACCTAGCTTAAGATAAAGCAATAGCAGGAAAACAGCAAATGAACCTCAAGTATTTTATTCTCCAACACACCATGTATTTTCAATGGGATTGTCTGTACAGCAATTTCATGAAAAAAAAAACACCTTGTGTGTCGCAAATGCTGCGCTGCAAGCACCGCAATACCAATTTAAGTAGAGGAGGCATTGATCACCTGAACCAACAGCTGCACCACACAGACTCAAAGGGAAGAATAAAGGTTAATAGTAATTTAATCCATAACT
The DNA here is from genome assembly GCA_030347295.1 of Setipinna tenuifilis. Lineage (NCBI taxonomy): Eukaryota > Metazoa > Chordata > Actinopteri > Clupeiformes > Engraulidae > Setipinna > Setipinna tenuifilis. The sequence goes on along the minus strand of CM059287.1, from coordinate 22,502,076 downwards.
GGGCAGGGACCAAACTGGTGGTGTTTATAGTAATAACAACAACTCTTGTAGCTCAAAGTGTTTGTTGTAGTCTATTGTTGGAAAACTATACAGTGTAAAATATACTCATTTGGAATGGTGTAACTTAGCACACACCAACAAAGAAGAAGAGTGAGCTATATTGAATGTAGTTGTACTGAAAAACTGAAGGTAACTATGAATATGTATGTACTGTAGTGCTCTTCTGTGTTTCAGTTCTGCACAGGGGGCACTTAAGGTTCTAACTAGTAACTGCTATTAATGTTACAACTATTTCCTGTACTACATAAACTAAGATTCATTGATGACTTATTTAAATCTTTAGTTGAATGGTTGAAAAAAAAAAATATATATATATACAGTATGTCACAAAAGTGAGTACACTTAGTGAGTACACTTGTACTTTTTTAATTATATCTTTCCATGGGAGAAGTCTAAAGATATAATACTTTTCTACAACGTAAAGTAGGCAGTGTACAACTTATATAACAGTGCAAATTTGCTGTTCCCTCTAAATAACTCAACACACAACCATTAATGTCTAAACCACTGGCAACAAAAGTGAGTACACCCCTAAGTGAAAATTCCCAAATTGTGCCCAATATTTGCTGCTCAATATTTTATGTGGCCACCATTATTTTCCAGCACTGCCTTAACTCTCTTGGGCATGGAATTCACTAGAGCGTCACAAGTCACTGGAATCCTCTTCCACTCCTACATGACGACATCACGGAGCCGACCTTGAGCTTGAGACCTTGAGCTCCTCCACCTTCCATTTGAGGATGCCACACAGATGCTGAATTGGGTTCAGGTCTGGGGACATGCTAGGCCAGTCCATCACCTTCACCCTCACCCAAGGCGTGGTCATCTTGGAGGTGTGCTTGGGGTCGTTACCATGTTGAAATACTGCTCTGTGGGGGGGGCATCATGCTCTGCTTCAGTATGTCACAGTACATATTGGCATTCATGGTTCCCTTAATGAAGTGTAGGTCCCCAGTGCCGGCAGCACTCATACAGCCCCAAACCATGACACTTCCTCCACCATGCTTGACTGTTAGCAGGACACAGTTGTCTTTGTAATCCTCTCCTGGTTGCCGCCACACACACCTGACACTATCTGAACCAAACAAGTTTATTTTGGTCTCATCAGACCACAGGACATGGACCTTCTGGGCGGAGCCATGCAGACCAGTTTGATGCAGTGTGCAGCGTATGGTCTGTGCACTGACAGGCGGTCCCCCTACCCCTTCAACCTCTGCAGCAATGCTGGCAGCTTCCTACGCTTATTTTGAAGACACAGCCTCGGGATATAATGCTGAGCACATGCACTCAACTTCTTTGGTCGACCATGGCGACGCTTGTTCTTAGTAGAGCCTGTGCTCTTGAAGCGCTGTATGGTCTTGGCCACTGTGTTGCAGCTCAGTTTCAGGGTGTTGGCAATCTTCTTATAACCTAGGCCATCTTCAGGTAAAGCAACAATATTCTTTTTTAAAATTTCAGAGAGTTCTTTTCCATGAGGTGTCATGTTAAACTTCCAATGATCAGTATGAAAGAGTGTGAGAGTGATAACCCCAAATTTAACACAACTTCTACGCATTTACACCTGAGACCTTGTAACACTAATGGATCACATTACACCAGGGAGGAAAATGGCTAGTTGGGCATAATTTGGACATTTTCACGTAGGGGTGTACTCACTTTTGTTAACAGTGGTTTAGACATGGTTGTGTGTTGAGTTTTTTTGAGGGAACAGCAAATTTGCACTGGCCCCCTGGTTTGGCCCACTTATCAGATCTGTGTCAGGTTAGTATCACATCTTACTGGCCTGGCACTAGACTACCAGTGTCCACACACACAAATGCATGCATGCACACATGAGAGGTGCTGAGAGGTGGTCTCGCCCGGGGCGTAAAACACTATAGAACCGCCACTGCACACGCACACACACACATGGGCACACATGCACACACACACACAGACAAAGGCACGCACGCACACACACAAACACAGACACATTTACTTACTCACATAATCTTACACACACACACACGTACACTCACACACTCACTCACATAATCTGTCTTGCTATCTCTTTCTCACACACAAAAACACACGCACAGATGAATGCACTCACACACACACACACACACACACACACACACACACACACACACACACACACACACACACACACACACACAGACATGGGCACGTGCACACACACACACACACACACAGATATAGACATGCACATGCACGCACTCACTCACATGATCTCTCCCTTGCTCTCTCTCTCTCTCTCTCTCTCTCTCTTTCTCTCTCTCTCTCACACACACACACACACACAGCAGTGTGTTCTTATTCCAGAGCTGTCTGATGAGATGAATCACACTCTTTCATGACCTGGAAGTCTTCAGGGTCCACACTTCCAGAGCCATCCAGCAAGAAGGCCATGTCTGTGGCCTGGCATACTGCAGAAGGAGGATAAGAATGAAGAAGAGGAAGAGGAGGAGAGCAGATGCAGAGAGCTATTCAAATCCATTTGGTTAAAAAACACAATAAACTGTATTTGTATAGTATCAGTCATGCAGGCAGTGTAGCTCATAATGCTTTACAATTTCAGGGATACATAATATACATAAACCTAAGGGACTACACAATAACTTACAAATGTAATATAATAAATAGTCAGACAGTGACACAACAGGCAATAAAGTAGGTAGTGCAAAAAGGGGGGGGGGGTAGTATGTGTGTGGAGTTACAAGATAAAAAAGCACAAAGATAATACGAGTGTATTATTAACTGTCCGCCTACACTTTGTAATCGCTTATCTCGCCTGAGCTTGAATGTTTTCCTTTATGTAAATTGCTTTGTATGAAAGTGTCTGTGAAGTGTCATGTAATATAATGGAATAAGCTAGAGCTTTCCATTTCACAAACCATTTTGTGAAATATCGCTATGTACAGTAAGGACAGGGGAAAGAGGCAAATTAAGTACTCACATTCTGGAGTTGGTGACACATAAGTAGTTACTGTGGGAGAATTCATGGCTTTGTAAAAATTTGTATTAGTTAAATCAGAGTAAGTAGTAACCCTCATAATAGAAGAGCCATATAGCTTTATTTTCATTGCAAAATATAGTTACAGAACACTTCTTTTAGTGGGTTTACCATGAGTTACCATCTAACTGATACAAGACCCAGAACTGTCTAATGTTAAACACATCAAGTGACCACCCTTTGATGTGATTTTGTTTTTTAAAACTGTTTTTATGACCCAATGCACACTTTCATATTATAAAATATGATTGCTGGCAGTAAAAGTGTTTCCTGATGACAAATGTAAAACATTAACTGACTGCAAATTCCCCTGACAGCACTGCTATAGCAGTAAAATTAGTCAATTAGAGCAAACAGTTCCCTCCTGCAGAGAGACTGCTGTGTTGTCACTGTCACTGTATGTCCTGCTCTACCCAGTATGTCTATGCATGTGACAAAAAACTATCCTTGTATCCTTGTATCCTTGTACATTATGGGTGTACTGTAGATCTGCATGACCCATCCCTGACTATAGGGTTTTAACCAAAGACACCATTCCACAATTGTACATATTGCTTTGAATAGGCCTATATCTTATGTCTTTTTATGTGTCTTTATGTGCTTTAATATGTGTGGTATTACGTGCAACATTTAAATGAGCAGCAAAGAAAGAATGTTATTGTGCAGAGAAGCATGTTTTCTATGGATTAAAGTTTTCCGTCAATATGACGGATTTCCGTCATATCAAAAAGTGCCTTGACGGATTTCCGTCATGTTGGGAATGGTCAGTCAGTTGAAATAAACACGCACGTGAGTCAGACCACGCGTCTCAAATGTATTTCAGTTAAATACGCACACAACAATGTCATGTTAAATTAACAGCAGAGTTAATTTCTTATTTGAGCTGTGCCCCTCCGCTTGGTCATGTTAAAACGCGGAAAAAAGGAACGTGAGTTGTCAAAATCGGAGGACGAGGCACTTGTGCTCGATTAGTTCTGTAAACCTATTTGGATGAGGTATAGGTCTAAATCATTAACAGAAGTGAGATTTTAAGTGTGGACAAAAGCAAGATAGCCTACACGGTTAAGATTTTTTTTTAAATGAATGATTGAGTTGCAGGTAGCCACGGGCGAGGGGGAAACGGCTAGGCTATAATAAATAACGGCTATATCCTAATTAATCCAATAGCTAGGCCTATAGCCTACGTTGTTCAAATTCGCTTCAAAATATTTTACTGCAACAGTCTATAGAGCATTTACATATATATCCTCATATGAAGTTTGCTCGACCGTTTTTCCTAGACCTATGATGGACACCATTGGAAAGACGTTTGTCAAGTCGAGCGCAGCTGTCCCGACATGTCGCATTTCACAATTTGCTGACAATCTTAAAGACCCGAACAGTCCAAATTAGGCCAATATAATTTAAAAGTAACCTAGTCAACCGAGCCATTAATCTAATGTCCGAAGGGCGTGTGAGACAAGCAGAGGAGAAGTTATAAGCATCGGACATGAAGCCGACGGTGTAGCCTACTGGTGACACCAGTGAATTTCCCTCACTTTCGATTACTGCCCATTTTTTCCGTTGCACCAATAGGCTATATGTCCGTGCCCAAGCCGAAATATTATGTTTAATGGGGAAATAGCGCCTACTTCTTGAAAAGTTTGCAAGCGATTATTTTCCGAGCATGCGCTATATTTTGGATTCGTTGCAATCAGTGATCAGACGCCTCGCTGATTAAACAAGCCTAGTAACCTATTTTAATTATAACCATAGTGTACCACAAGGCCGTCGCAAGGGGGGGGCGAAGGGGGCCGTCGCCCTGGGCCTCGCGCTGTGATGGGCCTCGCGCTTGACCAATGAGTTTTGTTTATCTAATAATTTCATGCGGTCATTTGTAGACATTAATGTCTGTAAAATAAAACGTGTGAATTTCATTTCAGTATACATAAACGTTGTTTTACACGAAACAAAATACAGTGTATAAGTATACACTTGGCTACCCCTCCCCCACTCTCACGAAAAAATGATACATCAGTCAAGAATTACATCGCAGACTACCTCAAGTCAGTTTCTTAACTAGACATGCACAACTGGGTGAATCTCGAGTTCTGGTTCCTCAAATAGTGAGGGTTGCTCGCATACAGAATATACCAAGTTGCTTGGCCTACAATAAAAGAACTGTTGATGTAAAAACAAGTGCACTTGCAATCGTGAAATTAAACTAAGTAAGATGTCAGGATGGGCTAGCAAGAACACAAGTGGATCATAGCTGCACCAACTTAAGGTAGGACAGAGGGTTTCCTTTATCACATGCCTGCCGTGGCACTAGTTACCAAGACAGTCACAAGTAATATTATTTTCATTGCATCTGAAATCATTTGACGTAGGATTGAGCGTCTACTTATTGTGACTTCTACTAGCGTCAAATTCATAGCAAGACAGGCTACTCTCTGACAGCTAGCACCACCTTTTGACCGCACGCGTAAACCTATTTAGCTAGTAATAATCTGTTGAATATGGCAGGGGGGTTGTAGTCTTTTTGATTGCTGTTAACTTACAACTTAATTCTGTAGGCGTCCATGAATTTACTTTGTTGTTTGCCATGTGTGTATCTGACATTTTAAGTGTGGTGTACCCGTGTGTGTGCGGGCGTGTGGCAGTGTTGTTCAAGTTCACTAGATTTGTTCACTAGTGTTTATTGTTCATGTGTAGTTCGCGTATCACGTTTGTTCATATTATTCATCTTCAAGTTCAAGTTAATCGTTGTGTTGTAAATATAGATTGGCCCTTAATAGAAAAACTACCGAAAGTAGCATAGAGACGTTCACATGCTATCCTATCTTTAATGCAAACATCGAAGTACTTGTGCTGTGCATGGCCCATACGTCATGGAGTTGGCCTTTCCTTTTATTCTTAAACTATGTTAAAATTGCATGTTTATCATAGCAATTTTCAAAATTTCTCGGGGGAGAACCCCCACAAACAATTACTCTTCTGGGCTATAGCCCCGAATGTTCTACATACCTAGCGATGTATGGGTTTGAGTTTTTTTTTTTTTTTTTTTTTTGGGGGGGGGGGGGGGGGGGGGTAGGGCCTCAAAACTGTTCTTTGCCCAGGGCCTCAGAATCCCTAAAACCGCCCCTGGTGTACCATCATGTTAAATAGCACTGAAAACACGTGTCCGCAGCAGCATTGAGACAGGCGATTGGAAATTAATAACTGAATCCACTATTTGCTTGTCTTAAGAAAATTAAGAATTAATAAAATGAAGACAAAGGTAATACAATTCAGACTTAATGGGGCAATGTTCCTAACCAGTGTATGTTCCGGATTGAGAGCGGAGCCATGGCTAAATTGGTTTTCGAAAGGGTATATTGGGGTACTTGATCAGATGTCTAACTGGAAAAAAAGTTCAGTCAGATTACTCTTTTTTGCTTTAATCCCTTATGACAATAAACTTAAACTTGATAAACTTGAACTTGAGCTGACTGGTTAAAGGCCAAGCCTCACACAGAATAAACAGCCTCACACAGAATAATCAGAATGTTTTTGTGATGCAGTTTCGGTAGTACATTCTTCACCACATTTATACAGAATTAAGTCTGCACGTGACAATGATTGACTGCCTAAACTTTTGTGTTAAGACAACCCAAACTAACTCACAATGTGCTACAAAACCACCCCTTCCTCAGGTGCACACTGGCACAAAGGGGCATGCCTGCCAAAGGACAGAAACCTTATCCTCATTCTGCAGGATGCCTGTTTGTGTGTGTGTGTGTGTGTATGTGTGTGTTTTCAGACTCTTCCATAGTCTTTTATTATATTAGATGCAGTTATTTAGTCTTACAGTTTAATAGCACTCAAAAGTCGGCATAACATTTCATTAAACATAAAAACAACAAACGAATTCTGTTCTTTTCTGTATCGTATATAAAATAAAAAGAAACAGATGAAACCTGTGCCTATTCCTACTTGGCCCAGAGATAAATAGGACCAAGGTTAAATCATCATTCTTAATCATCAACCTTCAGATGCACTGAACAGCACACAAAATGTAAGCACTGTCTTAAAAAACAAACAAAAAATCTGGAAGAATATTAAGTAAACACTTCAATTGTGCTGGCAGAGAAATATTCTACAAGGCAGTTGGAAACATTATGTCATGACTTATTTTTAGTTGGTTAATCAGCATATTTAAATGTAAGACTCCAAATATTTCTAATATTTCAAATATTGCTATGAAAGCACTAGATAGCCTGTGTATCCCCAATCAAAAACAGAACATATAATTAAACACAATTTCTAAAAATATAACTCCGAAGATGTGGATACGTGAGTTTCATAAATATTTTGTGACTGTTCATTTCTTTCTTCAACTGACTTTCAAGAGGTCCATTAGGCCATTACTACTCTCCAGGTTTTAAATGAGTATTAGTTTTTAAATGTAAATCTCAACTAGCAGTGCAGTGTATCCCCAACCAATTAGACTATAGAAAGCACTGAGAGAGCACAGACCTCCACCAAGGCATGCCCTAAATTTAGGATCCATAGGCATGCCCTAAATTTAGGATCCATAAAGAATCCTTGAAGAATTTGTTGGATCCAGATGGTGATCCTAATAGAGATAGACCAACATATTGGGCTGATATTTACAGGGCTGTTGCTGGCTACGTTACAGGCTCTTAACTTACAGCACAAAAGATAATACACAGGACAGCATGACACAACTTAAAAAAAGACAACACAAGACATACATAGGTTTAGAAATAGATCATCAAAAACCACATACGTGGGAAAGAAAAGTATCAGGAGTGCATATTATAGTGTAAATTGTAGCAAAATACATTTTAGTGTGTGACAGCCTCACATTAATATGAGTGTCCAGAAAATTAATGATGTACAGCAATGGTAATACATTACATATGTTTACATGTAATGGTTTGGATACTATAATTGCAGTGCTGTATGTATGAAGAATGTGTATAATCCACTGTGCGTAATGTGGTATGGAGGGGGTATGTTTTAATTCAGCCGACCGATATTGCCAGTGCCGTGCACCCTATCTTAGATATACAGGTGCTTTAGGTGCGCTGGGCGTTCCTAGGGGTAAGCAGCAAGTGTGGGTGTGTGGGAAAGTTTTGTCGAGCGTCAGTGTTTAAACTGCAGCCTTGTTTAAGAAGAAAAAGTGTCTCCTTTGTTCGTTTTTGAGATGTATACTTACTGTTTTCTGTAACACAATCGTCTGGGGAGAATAATTGTGAACTAAAAGCGCGTCTCCTGAAAGAGGACGTGCTCCTAAAGAGACTTCACTTACCTCGCGGAGAAGGCTTACGGCATCCTTAGGATCCAGCAAGACCAGCCGTATTTTTTGTTGGTATTCGTTTTTGTTGCGGGTGTAACGACAACGCAAGTATCCGTTTTTTTCTTCTTTTTGTCCTTTTTGGTGGATTACAGTTTTCGTTGCGTTTTTTTCGGACGTGGAAGGCCTACCTGTCTTCCTGGTTGGACACTAGGACTGGCATCTCAATCCAGCATGGACTAATGTTTGCCTTTAGTATGGACTTTTAGTTTAATTCTGGTGAACGGGGACAAAAGGGTTGTTTTTTTGTTTTTTTTCAATACACCGCGCTTTGCGCGCAAAGAGCATTCGGAATTCACGCCTCATGTATTCTTTTACATTCAGCGCCGTCTGAATATGGCCTGGTTTCTTTTTTTGTGGGAATAATCGTGTAATTATTGTTATAGTTATTGTTTATGTAGTGTAGCTAAGCCAATCTTTCATTCGAAAGAACCCCTTGCGCGTTAAAAATAACACTGCTGTTCACGCGAGTTATAGGGACGAGTGTTATAGATGGTGGCCCGTACGGGGAATGAAATGTATTTGTTTGATTGGCATTGTTAATAATATCATCGACATTATTATACATTGTACATTATACATTCTTACTGAAAATATTGTTAGCATTTTTCTGTTTGGCTGTTTATACATTTATAACATTGGTTGGGCTTTGCATTTAAATACTGGTAAAAAAAAAAAAAAAAAAAAAACACACAATGATGGCTGAAATGAGGGAGGCACCACTGTTGGACATTGAGGAGGAAGGAGCAGATGAGCCAGTCACCAGGGCTTCTACTCCCACATCTGGTCATGAGGCTACTCATAGTGAGCACTACCATGAAAATAGGGCAGATGCATGGGTCACTAGAAGAAATCCTGTGGGGGAATGAACATCATTGATTAGTTCTCTGTACATATCAGACCCTGACGAGAATGAGCAAAGTTTGGGTGAGGAGGACAACACATCTTACCTCACACTGCCTGCGCTCACATCCATTACTACTGACTTAGGGGCAGTTACAGATAGGCTTCACACTCTTGAGACAAACTTCAGAGACTCCGTGGACAGTGCTTTGAACAGAGAGCAAGGCATCAGAAATTATGTGCAAGAAAGCATTGATGATTTAGAAAAATTCATGATCTCAACAATGAAACAATTCGAAGAAAAATTAGTGGAATGCTTACATAGACGTGATGCCAAATGGAAAGCTGAAGTTGAACGGTTGAAGCGTGCCAGCTTTGTCGCTCTCCCCAGACCTCTTTCACACACTGGGGCTTCTGTGCATCCATCTTATAGCCGCACCACTCAAGTGCAACCCTCATACGATGTGCCTGTGACACACACTGCCACCGGGGTGGCCAGGCAAACCCATATGCCTACTAGCCACCTCACCACCTCTCATCTCTCCACCAGGACCACTCCTGACCTGAGGGCTGGTTCAGCTAGTGGCGTTCATTCCACTCTTTTACCTGCTCAAGAGCGTATTCCAAGCCAACCAGCTCATACTGCGGTAGATGTTCAGCAGCAGACCCCATTTACTGGAGCACTTTCCCAGCCACCTGCTCCGTCCTTCACATTAAGCCCGACCCACTACACTCCTATGGGCGTTTCACACAGCACAGCCACTGCTAGACCACCTGTGGTTTACTCCAAGCCAGCTATCCAGATGGAGTTCCCTACGTTTAGTGGGTCCAGAGAGGTGGCTGATGTTCTCAACTTTATGGATCGTTGTGAAACCTTTTTTGCAGTCCGACCATTAACAGCTGCAGAGCTGATAGGTGCACTGTCTAATGTGCTTAAAGGCCCTGCACATAGCTGGTGGACCGTTGCGAAGAACAATGTGCATAACTGGCCTGAGTTCAAAGAAGCTTTTAAAGCTGCTTTTCTCCCTCCTGACTACCTCACTGAGGTTGAAGAAAAATTGCGGGACATGGTGCAGTTGCCCGATCAGTGTTTAAGGGATTTTGCCTATGATTATCGTGCCCTGTGTTTGAGGTGGAAGCCCGACATTACGGAGACTGAGCTGGTGCTGAAAATCCTAAATAACTGCAATCCCAGGATAGCGGGCTGTCTCAGGGGCACTGTCACCAATGTGGAGCAGCTGGTCCAGATAGGCACCCTGGTGGAGAAGGACTGCAGTTCCTCTAAAGATTACTGGGGCAAAGTAGATCAACAGAAAGCAAAGGAAAAAAACTTAAAGAAGACCCAGGACAAAGGAGCCACTAAGGAGGCTAGGAGGGCTGCAGATGTGGTCACCGTTGTGCGCCGGGGCAAGATGTCACCAGTGTCCCTTCTGCATGTCCCAATCAGCGTGCGAGGGAAGCAGTGCCAGGCAGTGTTTGACACTGGATGCACCTACTCTCTAATGCGTCAGAGTCTCTGGCTGGAACTGGCTCGGGAGGGTGAGTGTCTGAGGCCCAGTGACAACCAAAGCTTTGCCCTAGCAGATGGGAAGACCTATGGCGCTGTGGGGAAGGTACAGTTAATGTACACCTGGCATGACATGATGTGGTCCCTCGAGACATTCATTATGGCCGACATCCATCTGGCTTTCCCAGTCATCTTAGGCCTGGACTTTCTTGGCAAAACCTCCACCATCATTAATATGGGAGACCAAAGCTATGGGGTGAAAGGACCCAGGGGCTATACTTTCCACTCTTTTGTCTCTGTGCCGCTTGAGGGACCGCTGAAGAATGAGCCTGAGGTTCTTTCTAATGCCAGTCTGTATGTGGCTCTTCCTTGCCCAGGTGCCTTGGGACCATACTCCCCACTAGGGGTGGCATCTCCTGCCTTTCTGGATCAACCTCCAGAGGTCAGGGAGCTGTTCCAGGCTTGGCCCATGGTGTGCTCTGGGACATTGGGCAAGACTATGGTTGAGACACACCGCATTTTCACAACCGACGAAGTTCCAGTCCGTTGCAAGGCTTACAGGGTGTCGCCGTTCAGGCGCCAGATCATTGCTGACCACGTGGAGCAAATGCTCAAGGATGGGATTATTGAGCCGTCACAGTCAGCCTGGGGAGCTCCAGTGGTCCTGGTCAAAAAGCCTGATGGGTCCATTAGGTTCTGTGTAGACTTCCGACGCCTGAACGCCAAGACTCACCCCGATGCCTACCCCATGCCTCTTATCCATGAGCTGTTAGAGTCCATGCATGGAGCAGCAATCTTTAGCACCCTTGACCTAAAATCTGGCTATTGGCAGGTAGCCATGTCAGGGGAAAGTAAGGCTAAGACTGCTGTTATCACACCCATGGGCCTCTATCAGTTTAAATGTATGCCCTTTGGGCTGAAGAACGCTGGAGCAACGTTTCAGCGGCTGATGGAGAAGGTCCTGGGCGAACTGAGGGGGAAAATATGCTGCGTGTACATAGATGATGTAATCGTGTTCTCACCAACACCTGAACAACATCTTCAGGATCTTCACGCTGTCATGGGGAAGCTCCATCAGGCCGGGTTAACGCTCAACCTGAAGAAATGTGCCTTTTTTCGGCAGGAGCTGGAATTCTTGGGACATGTGGTCTCGGGGAAGGGAGTGCAGGTGGATCCAGAGAAGACGCTGGCAGTAACCTCGTATCCAACGCCCACAAACATCAAGTCCTTGCAGCGTTTCTTAGGCCTGGTCGGGTGGTACCACAAATTCATCGACCATTTTGCAGAGCTTGCTGCCCCCCTGAACAACCTGAAAAGGAAGGATGTGGAGTGGGTATGGTCACTGGAGTGCCAGCGGAGTTTCACTAAATTGAAAGAGGCACTGGTGAGGGCCCCTATCTTGTCCCAGCCTAATCCCTCGTTGCCCTTTGAGGTCCACACCGATGCCAGTGATGTGGGTTTAGGGGCCGTGCTGGTACAGAGGACAGCTGAAGGGGAGAGGGTGCTTGCCTATGCATCCAGGGGGTTGCGTGGGGCAGAGTGCAATTACTCCACATCAGAAAAGGAGTGCCTTGCAGTCGTGTGGGCCGTTGAAAAGTGGAGGCATTACCTTGAGGGGGCGGAGTTCACCATCTTTACTGACCATGCTGCACTTACTTGGGCCTTTAATTGTCCCAAGACTTCTTCCCGCCTGACCCGCTGGATCCTACGCCTCCAGCAATTCCAATTCAAGATCCAGTACCGGAAAGGCCTTCAAAATGTGGTACCCGATGCCCTGTCTAGAGCGTTCACTCCTCCCACGGTTCTTGCAGCCCATGTTGCGGTGACCGCTTCTTATGCCTCTGACTGGCCCTCCTCCTTGGCCGAGATAAGAACAGCTCAAGAAGATGACCCTGAGGTCATGGTTCTGGCAAAAGAGGCTGACAACAACAGTAGGCCTGACCGCATAAGATTCACACGGTTGCAGGGGCTTTTGTACCGCCAGTCTCCGGTGAAGGAGGGCGGGGACAAATACCAACTGGTGGTCCCCAAGTCACTTGTGCCTGTGTTTCTGGCGTACTTCCATGACCATCCTTTAAGTGGTCATCTGGGCAGGCTGAAGACTCTCTTGAGGCTCTTGGAGGTGGCCTGGTGGCCGTGTGTCCGTAAGGACGTGTGGAAACATGTCCAGGCCTGTAACACCTGCCAGGCCTACAAGGCTGAAAACAAAAAACCGGCCGGTTTCATGCAGCCGACTCCCATAGAAGACCCCTGGGAAAAGCTGGGGGTGGACCTCATGGGACCCTTTCCCTGCAGCAAGAAAGGCAACATCTTTCTTTTAGTTCTGGTGGACTACTTCACCAAATGGGTGGAAATGTTTCCCTTGAAGGACAGTAAGGCCCACCGTATCGTGTCCATCCTGAAGGATGAAATTTTCACCCGGTTTGGTGTGCCCCGTGAGCTGGTGTCTGACCGCGGGCCACAGTTCACTGGCCATGAGATGGCTGCCCTCTGCAAGACCTGGGGAGTGACGCAGAAGTTTACCACCAGCTATCACCCCCAAGCCAACCTTACAGAGCGTTCCAACCGCACGATCAAGACCATGATTGCCTCATATGTGGGGAGCCAGCACAAGAACTGGGACCAGTGGATAAGGGAGTTCCGCTTTGCCATCAACGCCGCCTGCCATGAAACCACCGGGCAAACACCTGCCCAGCTGGCACTCGGAAGGACCCTGAAAGGCCCACTGGAGAGACTCATTGGCTCATCCCCCACTCCACAACAGTCACCCTACACACTCCTGGAACGACAAAAACAAATGTTAGATCAGGTCAAAAGGAGAGTTGAGGTGTGTCAGTCCAGACAAGCCAGGTATTACAATACCCACAGGAGAGGTGCACAACTCCTGCCGGGCGACCTGGTCTGGGTTCGAACTCACCCCCTCTCCAAAGCATCCGAGAATTTCTCATCGAAGCTTGCGCCCAAGTGGTCAGGACCGGCTACTGTGATGAGAAAAGTAGGCCCCATAAATTACCAAATTCAGTGGAATGACCAGCACAAAAAGAGTGACACTGTTAATGTAGTGAACTTGAAGCCCTACTTTGGGGTCCAGCCTCTGGTGTCTCCGGCTGGGGGGGGGGGGGACTGTGACAGCCTCACATTAATATGAGTGTCCAGAAAATTAATGATGTACAGCAATGGTAATACATTACATATGTTTACATGTAATGGTTTGGATACTATAATTGCAGTGCTGTATGTATGAAGAATGTGTATAATCCACTGTGCGTAATGTGGTATGGAGGGGGTATGTTTTAATTCAGCCGACCGATATTGCCAGTGCCGTGCACCCTATCTTAGATATACAGGTGCTTTAGGTGCGCTGGGCGTTCCTAGGGGTAAGCAGCAAGTGTGGGTGTGTGGGAAAGTTTTGACGAGCGTCAGTGTTTAAACTGCAGCCTTGTTTAAGAAGAAAAAGTGTCTCCTTTGTTCGTTTTTGAGATGTATACTTACTGTTTTCTGTAACACAATCGTCTGGGGAGAATAATTGTGAACTAAAAGCGCGTCTCCTGAAAGAGGACGTGCTCCTAAAGAGACTTCACTTACCTCGCGGAGAAGGCTTACGGCATCCTTAGGATCCAGCAAGACCAGCCGTATTTTTTGTTGGTATTCGTTTTTGTTGCGGGTGTAACGACAACGCAAGTATCCGTTTTTTTCTTCTTTTTGTCCTTTTTGGTGGATTACAGTTTTCGTTGCGTTTTTTTCGGACGTGGAAGGCCTACCTGTCTTCCTGGTTGGACACTAGGACTGGCATCTCAATCCAGCATGGACTAATGTTTGCCTTTAGTATGGACTTTTAGTTTAATTCTGGTGAACGGGGACAAAAGGGTTGTTTTTTTGTTTTTTTTCAATACACCGCGCTTTGCGCGCAAAGAGCATTCGGAATTCACGCCTCATGTATTCTTTTACATTCAGCGCCGTCTGAATATGGCCTGGTTTCTTTTTTTGTGGGAATAATCGTGTAATTATTGTTATAGTTATTGTTTATGTAGTGTAGCTAAGCCAATCTTTCATTCGAAAGAACCCCTTGCGCGTTAAAAATAACACTGCTGTTCACGCGAGTTATAGGGACGAGTGTTATAAGTGCATTGCAGCAACGTTTTACTGCCTATTAATTAAGAATATTTATTGCTGCAGGGACAAATGAGTGTTTACGTCTCATGAAGGAAGGGTCTGAAATTCAGGGTAAAGTGGATGAGTATCATCACTGAGTATTGCATGGGTTTTCTGCAGAACTAGGTTCTCAAATAAAACAGACGGTGCACTTAGACTCCTATCACCTTGCTGCAGTACTTTACAATTCAACTCAGGGAGGCTTTATTTTTCACACTGAGGTTTCCGAACCTGCAAATCATAGAAAACCCCAACACAGACTGTATGTATGATTTCTAAAACATAGTCATCAGAGACCTATCCACACTAAAAGACCTTAGTTTCCTTAGGCAATACAGACACTGTTGCTTACATAAAACATTGGTATCATCATCAAAACACAACTTACAGTCAATGACAGTACCCAGATATTTCTAAGACTCACATTCTTATTACTCTCACTCATAATGCTAGTATGTGTAGGGACAGAGGATTTTTGTCTGAAATCGATTTACATGTCCTTGGTTTTAGTTGTGTAAAAGCTGTAAAAAGGCTGCATTGTACTAAGTGATAAAATCATCCAAGACTGGACCATGGCCTGTCTCACTATCCCCCAGCAAGCTCACCTCTGAGAGTGGTCTGTTTGCGTCAAGTACGTAATTGTGTGAGTGTATCGTAACTCATTTTGAGCCATTGTCAGCCTTTGATGCTCATTGTTTTATTGTTCTTTAGCTGAGAGATGGCTTATTTTTCAAATTGGTGAGGTTGCTAACTGAGTGGGGTGTGCATAAGCGGAGATGGCGGGATAATAACTGTAAGTCCTTGTGTATGAGTTTTTTCAGGTTTCCAGGTTTGGCTCTCAGGTGGAGGGTAATGTAGACAGGGTGGGTGTACAGTATGTGTGTCATATGGTCCAAAATAATGTATAATTTGTAGGCAGTGGTGATACGTGTGAACATCTCTTTATAGTTCCTCCCAGATGAGGTGGTTGTTGTGTGGAATGAAGGTGAGCTCCCTCTCTAAACGTGACACCCTTTAAAAAACACCATCGTTTTATATTTATAAACTGTATGGAAAAAGTAACAGGATCAGTCAAGTTCTTCCACACTTTCTTAGACTTAGACTTTTTTTACTGGAAAACTATAACCAAACCCGTTGTTTTGTTTCCAGCATGACTGTGACTCCATGCACACAGCGAAGGCCCTTTAATATAATTTGACTGGTGTGCACAGTCTTAATCCTAGCCCACCAAACACCTTTGTGATGAACTAAAACAAGCAAAGCCTTCTCTTAAGAGACAAAGAACATCTTATAGTGACAAAGGGGGGTACCAACTCCTTAATAATGGCTCTAATTTATCTGTGAAAAGGTGTCAGAATACCTCTCTCCAATATAAAGTCTGAAAATATGGCTTGGGACTTAATAGTATAGAAAGGAATTAAAAAAATGTAATTCGAGTCTGGCTTGGACATTGAGAATATTTAATACATTCAGACTGAACTGCAAACCGTAGTAGGGCAATATACATTTCATGCAATAACTATTCTATCCACAAGATGGGAGTTGTACACCTAATTAACTCATTACATGGAAATACCCAATCAAAAACACATCAGTTGCCCAATTGCACACAAACAGTATTATACAAACACAATGTAAAATAAATTCTCATATGCAAGTCGAAGCATTAAACATGCTAATGCTAATACTTCATTTAGTATGTTAAAGACAAATTTACCTTAAAATTTCAGCAATATTTGAGAAACAGGATAAATAGATCATTTATGCCTGCCTAATCCCATTTGTGTATCATTTTGAAGTATAAGTAATCAGAAGAACTGTAATATGGTCTAAGAGCCATGGTCCCTAAAATAGATCTAATGCTGCTGACACTACAGTTAAGCTCAAAATTATTCATACATTTGGCAATGTTTTTATGGACAAATAGGATTTAGTCTGGCTGGGAATGACAAACAAGCAACAGCAGACAGCAAGACATTGTATTAGAACTGCTCATGATAAACATTTGATCAAGCACTGCATGTCCAAAACTATTCTTACTATACTTAAAGAAAATAAAGCAATGTTTAAAGCCTTTTGCATAAGCTTACTCAAATATTCAACTGGGTATGCCTGCTCGAAGAACTTGAAGAAGAAGTGTAATCAGAATTAAATGGTTCTATTAGGCACTGTTCCACAGCTAACAGCTTCTCAATGAACCCATTTTATATTGGATGAGTCCTCAAGCAACTTCACTTTTAAATAGGTTTTAGAAGAACCCATCTCATGAAAGGCCCAGACTGTAAAAATCAAAAGTGCGGCAAATATCTAACAAGATACTCCATAAAATATACTGCATAGCTGTGCGCAACAATGTTGATGTGTTCAATACATATAATATTCCCTCCACTGAAAATCTTCTTAACAGTGTAACATGTTGAGTGATATTTCTGTTGTCCAAAGTGGTACTATGCAACCTTTAACTGACTACCGGACATTATGTAGATAACGTTACTGTAAGATCTTAATTTTTTTTCTGTGAGTCAATGCACCCCATATTACCAGTAGTTAGATATGCACTGGAGCTGCACTGGGGTGTCTGGTATTCTTTCTCACCCAAAATGCACTTGAAATGTGCCTCTCTGAAGGGAACGCAAGTGTTCTTTGACAACACGTCAATCTGACTAGTCTTAGCACTGGATGGTATTTACCTTGAATGGTTTTTAACTTGCTGTTAAAAAAAACCTCTGACCTACACTCCATTCAGAAGACCCATTGAGCTTCACAAAAAAATATTAATAGTTTTACACATGAAATGTGTATTATCTACAGCAGTGGTCCCCAACCACCGGGCCGCGGACCGGTACCGGGCCGCGGAGCAATTGCTACCGGGCCGCGGAAGAAATAATCAATATGGAACGTTTCGTCATGAGACAAAAAAGCAGACGTTAAAGTTATTAACAACGTCAAAGCACAAGTCCTTAACTCGCGCCTGTTTGAGCAGCTTTGTGAGGAGATGGATGCGGAGCACAGACGTCTTCTCCTATACACCGAAATAGAGTGTCCCAGTGACGCCACTTCCGCTCGATTTCATGGGACCTCTGAGCTCGCAAAAAATGAATGGGTTTCAATGAGACTAAAATAGCTATTTTCTGGTCCAAGTCGTTCTATGCCCCTGAAATGAAATATGTTGTTTGTGGATTAAAATGGTGTTTTTTCATGTAAAACGTTTTACCGTTTGTTGTGCTGTTGTTCAGATAAAAGCTGTAGCGAAAACAAAATTGAGAAAGACTACGTCGCGTTGTTGACGTCACGTCCCATCACTAGCCTCCGATCTATGTTAGCAGTAGGCTAACTATACATTTATAACAGAGATGCCAGTGTGTTTTGTGCCTCAATGTGCGCATTCCAACAGGAATGGCTGTTCCTTCTTTCGTTTCCCAACAGACGCAAGGACCAAGACTCGCTGGCTGAAACTGATCAGGTAAGATATATGTTTTGAGCGAATTTAGCAGATAGCAGCCTGTGCTCCTGGGGGCAATCAGATATCCCACAATGAGTGATCGGAAAATACACACAATTCCAAAAGTTCCCCTGTTTCAACTGACTGTGTAGAGAGTGACTTCAGAGTAGTGATGAATAGTGATAAAAGTTTGTGTGCAAGTAATGATAACATGTAATAAAGGAAAGAAGCCGGCGCAGCTTGGATGTCTTAGTGTTGTTAATTTAATCAAGAGTGCATGGCATAGACTGGCGTTTCCATGGACTCTGAAGAAGATGTTGCTCTAACCCCCCCCCCCCCCTCCCTTAATCCACTCCTGTAATTTTATATAATGTACATAAAAAAAAATCAAAATCAAAATCAAAATCAGATACATCAGGGAGAGTTCGAAGTAAAAAGGGACCGTCAGCCAGCCTTGCATGAAATTCTTCTGGACTGTTTGTTGCATTTTGGGGTAAGTAAGGCCAATGACACACTGGGCTTCTGTTTTACTGATTTACCATTTAACAAAATGTGATTCAAAGAATTAATCAAGAAAAGGGATGTACTCTTTCCTTTAACTAATGTTCTGCTTTGATCCCCTTCACAGGAACATCTAAACCTCCCACCCTGCACTGATGTACACAGGAATTTTCAGGTCAAGTGCATTAATTCAGTCAGCATTTTTTTTTTAATTCACAACTCACCATACCTTGTCAGTAATATTTTACACAACATGAGTTGTGCTGTGCCTTGTCCATTATGATGTGTGACTTTCGATTATGGTATTTTATTGCATGTTATTATTTAACCATCAATCACACCAATAATGCAACAGTGTAGCTTATTGAGTGTTTTAAGTGAGGGTTGACTAAAATTTTAACCAAGGTTTGTTTTTTATTTTCATCTGTCCTCAGCACCACCTCAGCACCGTACCCTCTTCCAGTGTCCTGCTTGCAAATCAGCTCCTTGGATTTATATACCATTTCAAATAAATTAAGTTTGTTGTAATGACCTCCAGCTTTCTTTGAATAATAATAATAATAATAATAAGTTATACAAATAATAATAAAATGTATAGAAAAAGAAACAGATTTTAACAGACTGTGCAAACTTATGTAGTACCAATGTGCAAAATGACAAGTCATTCACATTCCATTAATTTTTCAAATCATCATTTAATAGGATGAATAGGATACATTACAGTCATCTTCTGCAAAAACACTGGGTGCAAATCGTATCTGATTGAACTGTGATCTTTGCTGTTAATGGCAACTAAAAGTAATGAATAACATACTTCTTGTGGCACATCACTGGAAGACAGCAGCATGCAAGTCACGGTGAGGACGATGCATTCACTGTCCTGGCAAGTCACGGATAAAGACGATGCATTCACTGTCCTGGCACGAGTCTAAATGGGAGAGAAAAACTACACACACACATAAGGGTCAACAATATGACTGACATCACTTTCTAGCCATGATGACAGCGTTAATGAATAGTTGTCTATGGAATATTCAAAGAAACATGAATAAAGATCTGATTGAACCGATCTTTGTTGTTTATGGCAATTACAAGCAATGAATAACATAGTTCTTGTGGCATATCACTGAAAGACAACAGCATGCAAGTCACGGTGAGGACGATGCATTCACTGTCCTGGCAAGTCACGGATAAAGACGATGCATTCACTGTCCTGGCACGAGTCTAAATGGGAGAGAAAAACTACACACACACATAAGGGTCAACAATATGACTGACATCACTTTCTAGCCATGATGACAGTGTTAATGAATAGTTGTCTATGGAATATTCAAAGAAACATGAATAAAGATCTGATTGAACCGATCTTTGTTGTTTATGGCAATTACAAGCAATGAATAACATAGTTCTTGTGGCATATCACTGAAAGACAACAGCATGCAAGTCACGGTGAAGACGATGCATTCACTGTCCTGGCACGAGTCTAAATGGGAAAGAAAAACTACACAAACACACACATAAGGGTCTACAATATGACTGACATCACTTTCTAGCCATGATAACAGTGTTAATGAATAGTTGTCTATGGAATACTTAAGAAACATGAATATACTGTAGATCTGATTGAACTGTGATATTTGCTGTTTATGGCATCTTTATTTATATAGCACTTTTCAAAAACACAGAAAAAAATAATAATAATTAAATAATAAAAATATATATACACTTCAATTAAAACTCAACATTGATATAAAAATAAAGAAATACTTCACATATAAAACTTAACACTGAAATAATAGTAATGACCCAATAGTAATGACCGTTAATGTTTTTTTTTTTTTTTCCATTTTGTTTTGCAGACGGGCGGATAGGGAGCCAATCCCAAATGACAGGGTGTGTAGTTGTCATTTTCCCAATGGAAGGGATGATGGCCCAAGTATGTTCCAGTGGTCAAAGACTACGACCCACAGCCATCCAACTTCGTCCTCGTCCTCGTCCCCAGGTGATCACACCTACTGCAAGGTGGTAATAGATCCTGACCAGGGAATCACTGGGGAAAGGATTCAGGAGCCAGAGGACATGGTGCCCCAAGACTCTTGGCCGGTGGAAGGAGTCGAGATGGACCTGGATCCTGACCTGGGACTCACAGACGGAGCGATGGAGGATGAGGCTGTAGCACAAGACTCCAGGCCGTTTGCATCTACCCTCTCCAGACCACCCCTCTACCCTCCAGCAGGCCTTTCAGACGAGGTCATCCGAATGGAGACTGGCCTACCTGATAAGGCCATGTTTCAAAGGGTGGTGGGGCTGGTGAAGCGCTTCGAGGGTTCCATTGTTTATGCAGCAGGATGGACGGGGGAAAGCATAACCATAGAGTGCCAGGTGTTCATGGCACTGATGAAGTTACGCCAGAACTACACCAACCTGCACCTGGCACAGCTGTTCTGCTGCGGCAGTACCACAGTAGCCAATGTGGTGAAGACAATGATCCATCTGCTCCACAAGGTCCTCTTCTCCAAAATGATGGCAACTGTGCCCAGTCTGGAGAAAAACAGGCAAAGTATGCCGGCATCATTCATTCCCTCAGCCAGCAACTGCAGAATGGTCATTGACTGCACAGATTTCAAGGTTGACGCTCCCAAGGAGATGGACAAGGCCAAGTTAATGTACTCCACGTACAGAGGGATGCACTCCTGCAAAGCTTTAATTGGAGTTGCCCCTAATGGCGTTATCACATACTGTAGTCCGCTGTTCCTGGGTTCTACCTCAGATAAGGCCATTACAGCCCAGTGTGGCCTACTGGGGCACCTGGAGGCAGGTGACATGATCATGGCGGACAAAGGCTTTTTGATATCCGACCTCTTGCCAGAGGGTGTCTCTGTAAACATCCCGCCATTTCTCAACAAGGGAAAATTCTCTGAGAGTGAGGTGAGAGCAACCCGGGAAGTGGCACGGAACCGAATCCACGTGGAGAGGGCCAATGCACGGATAAAGGATTTCAAGATCCTTAACAAGATCCCCACCCACCTACGAGGTTGCGCCACTGTGCTGGTCCAGCTATGCTGTGCTTTGGTGAATCTGCAACATCCTCTGATCAAAGAAACCAGCAGCTCTCTTTCCGGTTGCAGCAGCTCTCATACACCACCCCCCCTGTAAAGATGGAGAATAGTTGATCAAATGCAATTACCACCAATAAATACAATTACTATTAACACCTTCCCTTGTGTCTGTGTCCATTTCAGTAGCGAGCGGGGAGCCTCAATTTCAGTAGGGCAGAAACTACTGTGTGTGTATTTTTGAGCTATAAAACATGCTAACTAAACACCAAGCTGCCTTTTGCAGATAGTTTGCTGCCCCCATCTGCCCATATGGACGGCGCCTGGTCCATCTGAGCGGGTTAAGGGCTTTAGATGTCCCTGTGAAAAGAGAGAAGGGGATCAAAGCAGTACATTTAAACACAACACAATTTAATTCAGAACACAATTTAAAGTGTTATTGCCCCTTAAAGCATTAATTAATTCAGAGGAAAATGTAAGGCTGGCTACATCACCTTCCCTCTTTATTATTGCCCTGCAAATAAATGTTTTAATTTTTGTATGATAAAAAATGTCTGGGTGTAGTCTGAATCACTGAATTCCAAATTAACCACACCTTACTATTTTGGAACCTATGCTACATTTAACTCACCAAATGCTTTATCTGTCAAAACACCCTTAGTGTAAGGTAATATAAATGTTATTAACCACTAAAAATCAGTTTTCGAGACCTGTAGTTTTTTTTTATCTGGATCATTGGCTTCCCTGAGTACAGGTACTGACGAGAAACGCGACGTGAACGCTGACCCAATGTTTCCCAAAAGAATGGAACTAGAACAAAATAAAAAGAAAAACTATTTACAATATTTACAGGTTCAGTCCTCTCTACTGACCAACACAGGGAGGATGTGCTGGCGGTAGAACTCCTCCAGAGCAGCCAGATGTTGTCCCCACGCAGGATCCTTGGGGATGGGGATGATCACCGCTTCCTTTGTGGTCCATACCACAAAGAAGCACAGGTCCCGTTCATTGAGGTGGAGCTGACCTTGGACCTGGTGCCAGTAGGGATGGTTCTTCTTGAGGGCATAACCCTCTCCCTCCACACACAAACAAAATGATGACACCATCACAGCCTCTGCTATGGTGGAGTTTCGGTGGCTGTATGGGCACTTCACTTCAAGCAGGGCTGAAGTTCCGACAAAACCATCAGGTGATGCTCCTAAGATGCCTGATTGACTCACACAGAGCCCACAGTCAAGCACCTCCACCTGATAAGCCTGTTTAAAGGCTTTCACTCCCTCTTGCTCATTGGTCACTCCCCAGTTGACCGAAAGCACACCGTCCAAGTTTTGTCCCTCAAGCAGCCTCCTCAGTAGGGATGGTGTAGGAGAAGCAGACCGGCAAGACAGGACAGCACCAAAGTTACTTGCCGTCAACCGGCCCTGCCTGTGCCGATGCCATTCTGGGTTGCTCCGCTGCCCCACGGTGGCTGTTTGGATGGCCAAACGTTGCTCCTCAGTGAGCTGCAGTGCTGCCACGACTCTCTCCATTCCCTGACCCTTGAACTCCCTCACCAGTTGAGGTACAGTGGGAAGAGCCTGCTGCTGGGGCTGGTGCTGTGGTTCGGGAGACAGCAGCCATGTCATCCCGCACTGCACTCCACAAAGCGCAGACCGGAACCAGTCCACGTCCTCCTCACTGATGTCTCTGGCAAGAGGGTTGTACATCTCGTCCTCCTGAGGATAGAGCTCCGACATCGGTAGCGTCTGAGGTTTCAGCACAGCCTTCTTCCACTGACACTCCACGTCGGTGGCGCTCAATTCTCGCATTGCAAAAATGCAAAGCGTTGCAGCATGGCTGCATTTAAAATCCCCCACCGGGCACTCGCATGATGAACCCAGAATGGTCCCATCATCTCGCAGGGTGATCTGTAAGAACAAGAGGTGGGTAGACGTATTAGCTAATGCAACGCTTTTACAACAGCCCACTGTATTATTTAAGTTTAAGAAACGAACTAGACAGACAGTAATGTTTTATGCATTTACAAGTGACTGGACAGTTACTGTGAATGAAATAGTTGTGCCTGTTGCTTCATGCGCCAGCAATGGGACAGATAGTCATAAACGGAGCTGTCTCCCCAACGTGACGCATGCCACCAAAAGAACGTTCAAGCAAACTAGTCGTTTTTAAACCGATATTTTTGCTTAAAATATGTAAAATGATTCATTAACGTTGCTACTTGTATTGCTGAACAATGTTATGTATTAGTTCACTGCCAAATCTAACCTGCAACACACCCTTTAACCGTTGTATTTCATTTGAAACGATCTGAAAACAAGGCTTTATGTGTAAAATAGTGAACTTTTCCTTTAAGATCTCCACATCCCGTTTCAGAGACAGCACATACCCTCTGGCTATCAGAAACCTGAACTTGCACCGATCACTGCACTTGCACGTCTGAGTGTCCTGTATGATTTTGTGTAATTTATGGTATATGTTTGAGAGTTCTGCTCCAAACAGATGTCGTCTGTTCAACACTGACAATAAATATCTGAGTCTAGCCATCATTGGCTACCATCGCATATTTCAACAAGGAGCAATATTGAAGGTTTAACGTTGTTTGTTTGTGGGAGCTTCATGTAGCCAGTTGCTAGCGTCATTTCGCCACTATTGCTAGCTAATGTTAACAAGCTAGTTAGCTAATGGAGTTCTACTCACCGAAGCCTTGTAACTCCTATCCCTGCGGCTGGCGTGGACAACTCCAACGATCTCCCCGTTGGCATAGGAGAACCTCTCCACATGGCCCGACTTGTAATGGTTTTCCCCGCGGTCAATGCTTTTCTCCTGGCCTTGGAAAAAGGCGGTGAAGTGCACCAGGGAAATCGCCATATCTTCCAGTCCGAGTCCGCACAATTTCAGTGATGACGTATTTCATTCGCGTCGACAGCAGCGAAAAACTGTAGTTCACAAAGCGGCCTCTCACAAAACCTGCCACCATCAAACTTCTTCGCTGTGAATCGTGGTTTTCTTCGTATGAAAAATTATATTTAAAACTGACAAATATCATATGTCCAATTCATGGTACAATTCATACGGGACCAGAAAATAGTTTTTTTGCTCTCATTGAACCCCATTCATTTTTTCTCACTTCCTAGGTCCCATGTAGCGGAAGTAAAACGGAAGTCACTGGGGCACTCTATAAGATGGTTATCCCGAGGGAAATCGCTGGCCAGAGTGTTTGAATTACGAGAGCCGCTGCAAAGATTTCTCTCAGAAAAGAAGTCACCGCTGGCAGCGCATTTCAGTGACGAGGATTGGGTCACAAAACTGGCGTACCTGTGCCACATATTCAACCTGCTCAACGAACTCAATTTGTCACTTCAAGGAAAAATGACAACTGTCTTCAAGTTGGCAGATAAAGTAGCTGCATTTAAAGCAAAATTGGATTTGTGGGGACGGCGCGTAAACAGAGGCATATTTGACATGAGCCTTCATTCACCCAACTGGTGCACGATCCATTAATTTGACGTTATGTTTGAACGTCGGAATGTTGAAATATTGTTGAATGTTGAAGGAATGAAAATAAAATTTTATTTATAAATGTATCTGGCGCATCTGTATCTTATTTTGAAGGTAGGGGAGAGCCGTGACGAATGAAACACGGGACGTAAGAAACACAGCTATTTTCTCAAAAACAATACACATCTGAAACATCATATGTCCTCAGCACATTCAGCATGCAAGACTTCACGACCCTGTGAAATCTCGTGCCGTGACGTGAGACTGTTTTTGACATCGGAAAGTAAAATATTACCTACTGGTAGTTTTTTTGTGATCAAAAATCATTGCGTGTTTCATTCACGCCGACAATGAGGGACGATTGTAACAAACGACACCTTGCGTTCAAAGTTAAAAATGAACGTGATTTCTTATCGGATGTGTTAAATTACACCAGTAACTAATAGAATACACTTGTATGTTGATGATCATATGGCAACATAAATCTAATTTGCTTCACTGTCTTTGAAAATAACGGTTAAGTAAAAAGTGTTACGTAAACGTTAAAATAGCGACCCGTCACGAGTCAGCGCGCTCTGAGAACGACCCCCCGCCCCGCCACCTCCCCCCCCCGGGCCGCAGTAAAATTGTCAAGCGCGTTCACCGGTCCGCGGTGATAAAAAGGTTGGGGACCACTGATCTACAGATCTAATGCTATAGCATTCTAGAGAATATGCAATAAAACACAGTGCCAGCAGAGGAACATGCAACTTCATTAACGCATGGTGTCATGACTAAAGTTCTGTAGTGTATCTGTAGGTATTTTGTGAATAATTTCTTTGTTTTGCTTGGGTAGCTGTCTTGAGGCCGAAGAAAGCTCGAGGGCAATAACGTTGGCATACACTTGTGTCTCATTAGGACTTTCATATAGATGGTCTTCTGCAGCCTTTGCTGGTTTCCTTCTAAGCACAAGATCAGAGTCAGTTAATCAGTTAGCCATCAGTAAGTCTGAGAACTGTATTGAGATGGTTCTACTGAACGTAAAGAAGGAAATCAGCGGTGTGGCTGAAACACACCTGATTCTTCGATGTAGAAGAGTCGCTCCCACAGCAACCAGGAGGAACAGCAGCATGATGACCAGCACTGGTGCCCAGATCACCGCTGATGGCAGTAGAGAAAGGCAACAGGGATATAAGATCCAATTACTCACCAGGTGAACCAATAATGAATTTCATGAAGTAATTAAGCAGCACAAAATGCATCATTAAGCAAAAAAGCATCGTCAAATAAAAATATTGGAAAAGAGATGAAGAAGAAACAAAACCATCAGCATTACACATGAATCATTCTTACTTGAATGAGTATGGCAACTGATCCATTGAGGGGAACTCCTCATTGCTCCAGACAGTGTTGTTACACTAACACTATAGATCTGGGCAGGCTGAAGTCCAGCAATATCCAGTTCTGTATCTGATTCTAACCAATAACGTTTCCCACTCACATTAACCTCTAGCACAGTCCATTCACCTAATGGTTCCTTCCATTTGACCCTCACAGAAAAGTCTCTGCAGTAACAAATGAGACTGGTGACTTCTGCAGGAACTGAAAGAAGAAAAAAAAGACATGGTAGGAATTTAAGCATTATTTTGTGATAACACTTATGCAGGAACTAAAAAGATTAACAGTTATTACAGCTGTATCGAATGGGTCAAAATTGAATTAATTCAACATGCTTGGATTAATACAAATGTATGGCCAAAATTACATTACAATAGTCCAATTGGGAATAGGAAAGTTGATGCATGCTGTACTGTGTATGACATATGACCATTATACAAAATGTTTTCCTTTTTAAAGCTGGCCCTTTTACGGACTTATGTGAATGGGAGGAAACTTACCAGTAGCTTCTGAGAGGATATGCCCTGTGCTTCTCACTCCCTCAAACACAGTGAAGAGAGTAAAAGAGTATTTATTCCCAGGAGAGAGAGATGAGACTGTGTGTGTCACTGTGGTCCCTCCATCTGATCCAGTACTGTTGGTCTCTGTTCCATTGCTGAATGCCAGTGTGTAAGTGTATTCATCGTTGTTGTTGACTTTGGTCCACTGCAGCTTTAGCTGAGTCTCAGAGCGGGTTATCACATTTACTTGGGTAACATCAGGAGGATCTAAGAGAGATCGGGTGGACAACGGACAGAAATGTGGACAGATGAATAATCGCAGGACAAGAGAGGATTGCGTTTAAATGTAAGGGAAAAATAAATACTGTAGTTATGTGAACTTCCCCTGCACAACAAAAAAGAGGATTTTTTTTTTCAATTTATTTAAATGAAACAGGGGACAGTATGTGAAAAAAGGGGACACCAACAAAAAACTCAAAGGCTTTTGGGTTTAAAATACATTTTGAAAGTGAGACCAACAACATTGATTACACACACTTATTTATGATAAGATGTGCTTTTTTGCTCAGAGATCTTGATGTGATGTGAACATGAATCAGGAGGGAACTTACCTGTAACTTCTAAAAAGTGAAATCCTCTGCTTCTCACTCCCTCAAACACAGTGAAGAGTGTGAATGCATATTTAGTGCCAGGAGAGAGAAATGAAACTGTGTGTGTCACTGTGGTCCTTCCATCTGACCCAGCGATGTTGGTCTCTGTTCCATTGCTGAATGCCAGTGTGTAAGTATATTTATCATCATTGTTGACTTTGGTCCATTCCAGCACTAGCTGAGTCTCAGAGTGGGTTAGAGTTACTTGGGTCACATCAGCAGGAACTAAGATTGATGGGGTGGGCAACAGACAGAAATGTGGACAGAAAATCACAGAAAGAGAGAATAAGAATTAGATGTAAGCAAAAATAAATATTGCAATAACACAAAGTTTGTCTGCACAAAATATTAGCAGCAATATATTGTTAATTCATTTAAATAAAAAGGGCTACAATAAGAGCTTCTTCTGGAAAAAAATTAATTACACCAGTTAAAACATAAAAGCTTTGAGTTTAAAGAAAATAATGTAATGGTAAGACATTTGTTCTTTTCTGTCTGATATTATGTCAACTTGAATCAAAAAGGGAACTTACGTGTAACTTCTGAAAAGCTATATCCTGTGCTTCTCACTCCCTCAAACACAGTGAAGAGAGTGAAAGAGTATTTAGTCCCAGGAGAGAGAAATGAGACTGTGTGTGTCACTGTGGTCCCTCCATCTGATCCAGTGATGCTGATCTCTGTTCCATTGCTGAATGCCAGTGTGTAAGTGTATTCATCGTTGTTGTTGACTTTGGTCCACTGCAGCTCTAGCTGAGTCTCAGAGTGGGTTAACAGATTTACTTGGGTCACATCAGCAGGAACTAAGAGAGATGGGGTGGACAACAAACAGAAATGTGGACAGATGGATAATCACAGGAGAAGAGAGAATTTTGTTTAAATGTAAGCGAAAATAAATACTGCAGTTATTTGAACTTCTCCTGCACAATAAAAAAAGCATTATTTTTTCAATTTATTTAAATGAAACACGTTAAAGTATGTGAAAAAAGGGGACATCAATAAAAAACTTAAAGCCTTTTGGGTTTAAAATACATTTTGAAAGTGAGAGCAACAACATTGATTACACACTCTTATTTATGACAAGATGTTCTTTTTTGCTCAGAGATCTTGATGTGATGTAAACATGAATGAGGAGGGAACTTACCTGTAACTTCTGAAAAGTTATATCCTCTGCTTCTCACTCCCTCAAACACAGTGAAGAGAGTGAATGTGTATTCAGTCCCAGGAGAGAGAAATGAGACTGTGTATGTCACTGTGGTCCCTTCATCTGACCCAGCGATGCTGATCTCTGTTCCATTGCTGAATGCCAGTGTGTAAGTATATTTATCATCATTGTTGACTTTGGTCCACTGCAGCTCTAGCTGAGTCTGAGAGCGGGCTAACAGATTTACTTGAGTAACATCATCAGGAACTAGGAGAGATGGGGTGAATAATGGACAGAAATGTGGACAGATGGATAATCACGGAAAAAAGTTGTATTTAGGTGTAGGCAAAAATAAATATTGCAGTAATGTGAACTTCTTCTGCACCCAAAAACCTACTCTAGGCAGCATGGCTTGTGCTGTGTGATGCTTTCCACACATGGAGCCCAAAGTAACTGAGGATAACCCCACTGTATGAATGAAACATTTTAAGGGTTTCAGAGATGCTGTGCCATTTGAGGAAAATGATAAAATGATGAAAAGTCGGTTGGAGATTTTTGAGTTCGGCTCCCTTTTTCATACAGATAGTGAAGCATGTTTACTTAACAAAATCTGAGTTGATGCTATTTCAGTTTTACCAAGGTAATTCAAAGGTTGCTGCATGGGATTTGGACACCAATATGAGCCCTCATGAGCTTCTGAGTGCTTATACTCTTTTAACTTTAATAATATGTGTGAGTATTTATGTTAGTTGTATTATACAGGTATTCAAAAAATGATTGAAAATGTTTCCGTCTGTATGCAGCATTGGAATGTTCTCTTTTCTGACCCTGCTTTATTGTGCTGTGGGAGTATTTCACATTGTAGAATTGGCCTACTTTAACATTTGGCTAACATTAGTAATTAGAAAGAGGAACAGAAGGTAAATGAAAACTCACTTTGAGGAGTTGTTGGTACAGTAGCCGCAAACTGTAGCTGCCATCGAAGTCAGAATAAATAAACCAATCAATCAATCAATCAATCAATCAATAAATAAATAAGTCAATACATATATGAATACAATTTAATGAATTCAGAAACCTATCAGGGTGGTGGGTGGACTGACACTGAAACACATATCAGTTATATGATAAAGGGTGGTAAAACAAGTGGCTTTACTGTGAGCTACATTAGCATGTTTACTTTGGGCCAACCAGAGTAAGATGAATGAAACTGTACAATCTATAATGTATCATCTTCAAGAATGTGCTTTGTGAGTAAAGGTATGCTAAAATATAAGTTGTAATGGTCCTTTAGTAAAATAGACCAGGGGTGGATGTAACCCTTTAAATTTCAACTTAACTTTAACTTGAGGCTGAATCATTTCACACATGCTTTAGGCCTAGACCACACATGAAAAAGTAGGACACTGTGGGAAAAATACAGATGGGTTTAGAGGGGCAAATATAGAGGAATGAAATAATAATGAACTAATTTTTGTGACTTTTCTGTATTTATACTTTTCTAGGTTAATGTCTTATATGTGTCTATAAATACATTATTCATGCTACTTGGTGACAATATTTTGCCTGTTAGTGGTAAGGTAAATTAGGCCAATTCTTCATGACTTTTGGTTAGTTGTGACATCAGCCGAAACATTACAACTGAAAACAACTTTAGTTGTATTTATATAATTTTGAGATTGTGCCCATTTTGCTCCTATGGCCAGCTACATGTTTGAGCTTGATACTTGTGCACCTAGAATACCTTTGCGAGAAAAGACTAACAACTAACAAACTTGCTTGCCGGTATTTGTAATCATACATTAGGTGCACATTCATCCCACAGTTTTAGTCACACACACACACACACACACACACACACACACACACACACACACACACACACACACACACACACAGTTATGATTAACAGTCAGTGTCAACTAAAAAGCTTTTATCCATTTTTGTTATAATCCGTACATTTAACCCTAATGTTACATTTCCCTCTAAGATACATCATTATGCCAGTTCACTTTAGTTGTGTTAAAGACTGACCCAAACTATGTGGTAAATCTTAACATTGACTGCCCATCTCTTAAACCAAACCAAATCATGCATCCTGGCTGGCAAAGATTACAGCTATACCAGTTAATAGCAGACAGATATAACTTTAAGACCACATGTGGTGGGTTTGAATATAATATATAGGGCACCAAGACACTAGAACAACGTCAAAAAAAATACAGCTGTACCCAGGCGCCCCTACTGTAGGCTACTACATGAATAAAACGATAAGCACTGTTAACACACATGCTGCCATACTTGGATATGAAATTATGAAACTGTTTCCCCAGGGGTGTTGCTAGAAATGTTCACACCTACTGTAAGAATCCAGTTTGCCCCCCCTCAATATGATCAAGACAGTTATAACAACAATAATAATAATAATGATAATGATAATATCCCAAAAGGGCCCCTGTCACTGGTGAGCCTTTAAATCCCTACCCCCTGCCTGTGCACCTGTGTGATCCTCTTCCAAGGTAAGAACTGGATATGAGTTTAATGGATTTTTCTGGATAACCCCTGTCATGTAGTATTGGTCAAATGTGTTACATGAGCTTTTTGAGTTACTTTGGTGGTGCTGTAGATTAGATTAGATTAAATTACATGCCTTTACTGTCAAGTGCGGTACTGCAGTGCGGTACTGTACACTGTGCAACCAGTATAACCAGATAAATAAAACTATAGGGGGGAATACACACACACACACACACACACACACACAGAATAGAAGTTCAGGTGTGAGTGGTAAGGAAGGTGATATGGAAATATTAATGTGGATGAATATGGCATAACAACATTAGCAACAACACAGGTGTTCCCATATTAGCTCCTTATAAGTTGCGTATTAATTCCAATCCGACGTTTATCATATGTGGAACTAAAGTTCACATCATAAAAAATTAATTCCTTCCAGCAGTTATAGCAGAACGGAAGTTTGCCATCTCAGCAATCTTTCAGAAAATAGATCATTAACCTGCTAGTAATCAAACAATCAGGTGGCAATGGAGGAAATATTTTGAAAACCTGATAAAGCTGTCTTGAGCAGCAAGACAGAAATCACAACAAACTGCTCAGATTTAAATCAAATGACAAATACTAACTACTTTAGTTGTTTCTTATACTTCGATAACTAAAAGACACGTTATAACCAGAGTTGTATAAAGTAGAAGTAGAAGTACTGTTTTGGATGTAATTACAACACTGGTAGTATCGTATTATGCAGTTGCAACTGCGTAGTACCGTACTACTTGTGTTGTAATTACATCCAAAACAGTACTTTTACTTCTACTTTATACAACTCTGGTTATAACTATACCTGATGAATGCATGAATAATGGAATCATTTTAAGCCTACTAAAAACGTTTGGTTTGGTTGGAGGGATTAGGATATAATTACTCATGAAAATATCAGTTTTCAGTGCAGAGGATTTGAATTGTTGTTTTAAAGGGAAAAATAATGAAAAGAGTCAAGCAGTAAACAGCATGAAATCATGTTGTTCCATAAGATCATTAAGAAAAACAAATACTTTCAAACTACTGTGATTGTAATTTTTCTAAAAGATTTGAAGTATTACAACAGCCACCCAAAACAAAGATAAGGAGATATTGCTTACCAATACTTGTGCTGTACAAAGATAGAGCAACCATGCTGTAACTCTCATGGTGACGGCCTCTTCAGCCCTTCTTAAGAGTGGAGTGCAGTCAGTCCTCTCTCACCTGTCTGTCTCTCTCCAGTTCTGCACTGTATATTTGTCGTGAGTGCACACATGCAAGAGTGTGGTTTTTTTTTTGAGGAAGTGATCTTGGTAATATACAGGTAACCTGAACATTACTGCAAATGGTAATTTATAGTCAATGAAGTACAGGAAAAAATTAACCTCTTTTAACAAGTTTAAACAACTTACATGCTATATTTATATATTGTTTAATTGAAACAAGCAACATGCCATGTCCTGCAACTATATTGATGGCTGGATGTCATTTCAAAGGATCACCCACCCTGCAGTTAATCTCGAACACAACATTCTTAAGAATGGTGGCTTACTCAGAGAAACAAATGCCTTCACTGAATTTTAAAACAATGGATGTAATGTACTACTGTGATTGTAATTTTTCGTCATTATTGGAAGTATTACAACGATTCACCAGCCACCCAAAACAAAGGTAAGGAGAGATTGCTTACCCATAGAAAGGTAGCACAACCATACAGTAACTCCCATGGTTAAGGCCACTTCAGCCCTTCTTGAGTCTGTCCCTCTTTAGTCTACTTCTTAAATGTACTTTTTATTAAACACCAAACCAGCACCTGTGTAGAGTGCAGCCTGTTCTCTCTCACCTGTCTGTCTATCCTCTTAAATGATGGGGAATATAATGTATGCATATACATTATATTATATTATATACTTTAGTTCCACATACTGTATGCTAAATGTCACAGTGGAATTAATACGCAACTTATAAGGAGCTAATATGGGAACACCTGCTGGTGTTGTTGCTAATGTTGTTATGTCGTATTTATCCACATTAATATTTCCATATCACCTTCCTTACCACTCACCCCTTAACTTCTATTGTGTGTGTCAAAGGAAACATTACTGCCAGCCTTTGCAGCATACAGTCAGCTGATCTGCTTCACCCAGAGCATGTAGTGATGGCCTTGCTGGTTCAATTGTAGTGTCACAGTTTTACATCGGAGAGACTTTGTCACTGAGCATTGCCCATGGAAGCTTAATAAAGCAATTTTTTTGTGCTTTGTGTATAATTATTGTGAAGTGACCTTGGGTGTCAATAAAAAATCTTTAAAAAAATATTATTATTACTATATACTGTATATATGCACACTGCTTGCAAAGACTTGGTTTATTGTAGCAACGTTTTGGTCAATAGACCTTTTTCAGGCATCTTACAAAAGTTAAAAAACAGTCAGTATAAATAGAGAAGGCCATCATAGCTGACTGGCAGTCAGCTGATAATCAGCTGATAGTCAGTAGTAATTAGCAGTCAGCTGTTCTAATTAGGCCTGACAATCAGTGATGTTGCAATCAATCATGGCCTGTAGGAAATGTCTGTTCCAACAGTCCTGCCAAAGAATCTAACATACATACATACAGCAAAACAAACAAAAACAAATACAACAAAAAGCAACAAACATTTTTTCAGTGTAAGTGTAACAAAAAGATCATATGAAGTCACAAAAAAGGCTTCAGATCAAAGTCTAGATTGAGGCCCTTTGGTGACAGGGTATTAAGGTGAAATATATAAAAAGCCTCTCTTCTTAAGGTGATGTTGTTTATGTCCCCTCCCCTTCTTGGTACCTGTTCAATTCCAATATATCTCAAGGAGGAGAGATTGTGTTTCATGACATTAAAATGCACTGCCACAGGGTTTTTTCATCATGAGTTCTTATACTGCTCCTATGTTTGTCACGGTGTTCCATTGGGGTTTTCTGGCAGTGCTGCTTTTCCTTTGTTTTCCCCCGAGCACATTATTAGTTTCAATTATTCTCCCTACACCCTACACTGCCACAATAATCTCCTTCACCTGTGTCTCCTTGCTCTGTCTTGATTTGCCCCACCCACCTGCCTTGTTACTTGTTAATCTGTCCCAGATGCCGCCCTTGTTTCCTTGTTACCTTGTTGATCGGTTTCACCTGTGTTTCCTTGTTCACGCTCGTTTATCTCCTTTGTTTCTGCCTGTCTGCCTGTTGGTCTGTCTGTCGGTCTGTCTGCCTCCCTCCCTTTTCTTGCCTTTTTTTTTTCTTTGGGACTTCTGGGGCCGTCCCTTGGGGGGGGATGGGTCCTGTCACGGTGTTCCATTGGGGTTTTCTGGCAGTGCTGCTTTTCCTTTGTTTTCCCCCGAACACATTATTAGTTTCAATTATTCTCCCTACACCCTGCACTGCCACAATAATCTCCTTCACCTGTGTCTCCTTGCTCTGTCTTGATTTGCCCCACCCACCTGCCTTGTTTCCTTGTTCCCTTGTTGATCGGTTTCACCTGTGTTTCCTTGTTCACGCTCGTTTATCTCCTTTGTTTCTGCACTATTTAAACCCTGGTTTTTCAGTCACTCCTGGTTCGGTTCGTTTGCCATTCACGGTATGTTTCACGGCATTCTGACTCCTGACTCTGTCCTGTCGGTCTTGTTTTCCTGTTTTCCTGCCTGTTTTGAGTTTTCGAGTCTAGTCCCAGTGTTTCCCAGTATCGTGTCTTGTTCCATGGATTCTGTCGTGCCTGTGCCTTGTGTCTTGTCCTGTTTTTGTCAGTCTGGTCTCCAGCATGTTCCGTCTTCTGTTTTGGACTGATTGCATGGCTACGACTCGGACTGTCCCTGACTACGCTGCAATCTCCAGCCCTTGGCTACCGATCCGGCTCACTGGTGACGATTCGTCTGCCAGTGGCTCAGGTGGTAGAGCTGCAGTCTACCACCCCTGGAGTTGCGGGTTCAATCCCCGCTCAGCCCAGCGACACGAGTCCTGCCTGCCTGCCCAGTTTTGTTTCCTGTCTCTGTTCCGTGTTCCTGTCTGCCCTGATCCTGACCTGGTGGCCGACGCCGGCCGCTTCTGTTCCAGTCCTGTCTGCCCTGTACCCTGACTCTGTTCCTGTCTGCCCAGCTGTGTGTTCCGTTACCCTGACTCTGCCCCATATGTGCCCAGTCCCTGTGTACCCTGTCTTCGTGTCTGTCAATAAAGGCCTCTGGGGCTACGTTAACGCAATTGGGTCCTCTTCTGTTCTGTCTGGTTTCCCTGGTTCCTGTATCCCTCGTGACAATGTTCTGAGATACGAGTTTTTAGGCATCTGGTAGTTTTTCCTACGTATGCCAACCCACACGGGCATTTTATCATGTAAATGACATTTTTACTATTACAAGTAATTGTGCCCTTGATATCAATCTTTTTTTCCAGAATGTGGATGAGTAAAGTAATGACATTTAGAAGTGAAATTGCATTGAGCACAATTGCCACACTTGTAGTTGCCAGATGGAATAGCAGATAAAAAGTGTGAGGGCTGCTCAGGTGGCAAATCAGCTCTCACAATGTGATCTCTTATATTTGGTGCACGTTTGTACACAATGCGTGGGGGATCACTGAAAACAGTTTTAAAGTTTGGGTCAGATTTTAAGATATGCCAATGCTGTTGAATGATATCTTTAAATGAGTTGCCCAAAGGGGAGAATTGGTATTCCTGTCTGTAGGCTTTCGAAACAGTTCAGTTTCCAATTTGTCCTGTTCTTTAATGATTAAAATGTCCAAAAAACTAATTTGTAGGTCATCATAATTTACTGTGAATTTAAGGTGGCTACTACTGTCATTAAGGATGCTCACAAAATCCAAAAGTGTATTAAGGGTGCCTGACTACAGCAAAAAATGTCATCAATGTACCTTTGCCAGAGGCCAATATGATGAAAGAAAGTGTTATGTGACCTGTTGAATACAAATTCACGTTCGAAGAAACCAACATAAAGTGAGGCATAATTTGGGGCCATGGTGCTACCCATGGCTGTGCCCTTCACCTGTAAATAGTGAGCATCTTTGTACATAAAATAATTCTTTGTGAGAACCAACTAACTTAGTTCTTTAATGCAAGTGATGCTAGGTTTCATATCTGAGTGTTTAGGACGTAGATAAAAATCAACAGCTTCAACACCTCCCTCATGTGGTATATTTGTGTATAATGATTCCACATCAAGTGTCACCAGTAGCATGTTTTTCACGGAAAAATCAATTGATTGCAGGACATTAATCATATCAATTGTGTCTTTTACAAATGATGGTAATGCAGTAACATGTGGCTTTAGAAAAAAGTCAACAAATGTTGATATTATTTCAGTCAGAGACGCAATACCAGATATGGTCAGTCTTCCTGGTGGTTGTTCTAGACTTTTATGAATTTTAGGTAATGTGTATATCACAGGTCTGGTAGGATAATCAATCTTCATGAAATCAAACTCCTTTTTTGTGATGTCACCATTTTCCAGAAAGTCTGACAGTTGACTGGGAATACTTTTTTTAAAATCCTCAGTAGGGTCTGAGTGAAGTTTTTGGTAAAACAACTGGTTGGAAAGCTGTCGGTTGACTTCATGGTCATAATCACATGGGCCTCCTTTGGATGTGCGCGCCCTAAGCCACACTCTGGATTTTAAAAAATATATATATAATATATAATATATATATAATATTTTTTTAAATCCACAAATCCACCATGTAAACCTTTGAACTTGATTTCCATTATGGCAGCAATGAGGAAAAGATTACGTATCAATACAGAAACTATCAGTGTTCAATAAAGATTATCACCTCTAAAAACATAAACATTATGTAGTGATAATCCCAAATAATATTTTTTTAAATCCACAAATCCACCATGTAAACCTTTGAACTTGATTTCCATTATGGCAGCAATGAGGAAAAGATTCTTTATTGACACCCAAGGTCACTTCACAATAGATATACACAAAGCACAAAAAATTGCTTTATTAAGCTTCCATGGGCAACGCTCAGTGACAAAGTCTCTCTGATGTAAAACTGTGACACTACAATTGAACCAGCAAGGCCATCACTACATGCTCTGGGTGAAGCAGATCAGCTGACTGTATGCTGCAAAGGCTGGCAGTGATGTTTCCTTTGACCCCCGAATAGCCCGAAAACATGATGCAGCATCTGAGGGACTCTGGAACATTCATAATGTCTAATTCAAGCTGAAGCTATGTGTTTCCAAGCAAATGACCATAAAGCTAGCTAGGTGGACCCTCAACATTGATGTAGGCTTGTCTCATTTTTATTCAGTTGAAAGTTCCCTATGAACACAGCAGGCAGCTAATGATGATCCTAATAATGCCTGCAGCCTAGCTGTCATTAATTGTGTATTGTGCCATTGCTAGTTGTTGTAGACCAACATGTGAGTGATTATTATATATTATATTCATATCTAAAATATTTTAAATGTATACACCATATGGTCAGAAGGAACAGTCAAGTTCTTTCACACCAGACTCCCTTTACTGAAAAACAACAACCCCACCTGTTGTTTTGTTGCCAGCATTGCTGTGTTCCAGTGCACAGAGCATGGCCCATTAACACATACATGGTTTGGTGAAGTTGGTGTGGAAGAAACTCACTTGCTTTCTCAGACTCTTGATCCTAACCTGGTAGACACCTTCACTAAGGAAACTGTGGCTTAATGGTTATTGAGAACCAACAGGAAAAACAACAGGAGTTGGCCCAAAGCACTTTGCAGTCTGTGCATGAAAAGGGCCTAAGTTGCACTGGTTGAAGTTGAAGGTGGAGGGGCCAGAAATTATATATAATTATATATAAGATAAACCGTCATACAGGCTAGACAATGGTGCAACATAAGTAGATAAATGACAGTGTTAGGAGATAGCAATTAAAACATTGTTAGGGTAATGAAAAAAGAGGAAAATTTCTCTGTGTCCAAAATTAGTTAGAGAGTAAAAATACAGATTGTTCTTCAAAAAGGGCCTCTAACACGTAGGTGAAAATACAGAAAATACATTGAAGCACTTTTGTTAACAATATAAAAAGCCTTTGTGAAACACTGGCTACATGCCCACACCTTTCAACAAGTCTGTCTTAATCAGTCTATTAGTAAGTTAAAATGTGAATCTCTTTTCAACACATTGAGTGCTCAAATTACGGTGACGCATTGCATTCACATAAAAATAAAAAATTCACCAGGTTATTTCGTAATTATGAGATAATTATCTCATAATTACGAGATATTTTTTCATAATTACGAGATAAGATCTCAAACTTCTGAGATAGGATCTCATAATTATGAGAAAATCATTATAGATATTGTGTGATTGTGAATTTCTTTCTACATCTGACTCAGGCATCTGGCTTCAGGGCAGAGGAACTCTAAGGGTAGTAACGTTGGCATATGTTTGTGTATCATGAGGATTTTCATATATATGCTCCTCTTGATTTCTTTCTGGTTTCCTGTAAAGTACAAGAGCGGTGTGCCTGTCACACAAGATTCTTTAATGTAGGAGAACTTTTCCCACACCAGTCATTAAGCCCAGTTACAATTATTGGGCCACAAGTACTTTTCAATTGTATATATACATTTACATGTAAATCAAAGAGTGCAGTATATGTGATAGAATTCAAAAACTAATAATAATAAAACTTTACCCTGGTGCCTTTATGGATATGCAAGTTTCATAGATATTTTGTGAATTTCTTTCTTCTTTTGCCCTGAGTTGCTGACTTGAGGACTGAGGCTGTGTAAGAGCAATTATGTTGACATATGTGCGTGTTTCATCAGGACTTTCAAATATATGCTCTTCTTGAGCTCTTCCTGGTTTCCTGTAAAGCACAAGATCATGATAAAGTCAGTCAATAAGTCTGAGAACTGTATTGATATGGTTCTACTGAATATGAAGAAAGAAATCTTCGGTGTGGCTGAAACACACCTGATTCTTCGATGTAGGAGAGCCGCTCCCACAGCAGCCAGGAGGAACAGCAGCATGATGACCAGCACTGGTGCCCAGATCACCGCTGAGGGCAGCAGGAAAGATCACAGGGACATAAGATCTACTCACCAGGTGAACTGGCAGTGACATTGATTCATATTTTGTAAATGATTCTACTCTTGCGTGACAGAGATTAACAAGTCGTCATAGCTTATACATTCTTACTTGAATGAGTTTGACAGCTGATCCATTGAGGTGAACTCCTCAGTGGTCCAGATAGCGATGTAACACTAACACTGTAGGTCTGAGCAGGCTGAAGTCCAGACACATCCAGTTCAGTCCCTGATACTAACAGATAAATTTTCCCACTCGCATTTACCTCCAGAGCAGTCCACACACCTAATGGTTCTTTCCAGTTGACACTCACGGAGAAATCTGTACAGTCACAGCTCAAACTGGTCACTTTTAGAGGGACTGGAAAAATTAAAAGTGATTTATAAGTTTAGAAGTTATTTTATTAAATTAAATCTATACTAGGGGATACCTGTAGTATCAATCAAAAATGTATCACATGTGAACATGTACAGTAAAAGAGTAGAACATGGGAAACTCTAACTCACCTAAAGTTAAACTGTGGGAGCATTGTAAGAGTTTCTCTTGATCTAACTTATAATAGAGTGACACACTGTAAGTAGCCCCAGGGTAAAGGTTGGTGAAGGACACACTGCTTCCCTCCACTTTGCCATTGACATTGTCACCATCACTCCCATTCTTAGCTGTTGCCATGGAGAACAGGCCTGTAACCTCTGCCTCAATGGTGGAGTTGGTACTTTTCCACTGTGAGGTAGTACAGTTGATTGCTTTAAGGCAAAAATAGATGTTGCGATGAAATTGAAACACATGATAGAAACACAAAATACCTTTGAAGATGACAGGATATTTGACAAGAGTAACAAGTGTTTTAGTGCTTGAGTTTTTACAAAGCACACACACCAAACAGATCATTATTTGCATGATTTGACAGAAATTTTGACTGTGCTTCTATGAACAGTTATGTGGAAAAGTAATGTTAGCTCATATCATTTTTTGCTTTAGTCAAGCTGATATTTATGTTGGTGATGTAAGTTTTACTTTAACACTCTCTGGTAAATACATCTTTGTCCACAACTGTAAGTTATCCGAATTTTGTTCTGCTGAAGTACACTGACACTGGAGTCAGACATTCTACCCACATGCATCTTTCTATCCATGTGTGCACCTATCAATGTGCAGGTGCTGCTCGTATAGTTAGAATATCATGGAAAAAGTTGATTTATTTCAGTAATTCCATTCAAAAAGTGAAACTTGTATAATCTTTACATTAATTTTACACTGACTGACTGTAATATTTCAAGTGTTTATTTTTTCTTTTAATATTGATGATTATAACTGACAACTAATAAAAGGCCAAATTGAGTATCAGAAAATTAGAATATTGTGGAAAGGTTTATTATTGAAAACATCTGGTGCCACACTCTAATCAGCTAATTAACTCAAAACACCTGCAAAGACCTTTAAATGGTCTCTCGGTCTAGTTATGTAGGCTACACAATCATGGGGAAGAATGCTGACCCAACAATTGTCCAAAAGACGACCATTGAGACCTTGCACAAGGAGGGCAAGACACAAAAGGTCATTGCTAAAGAGGCTGGCTGTTGACAAGAGCTCTGTGTTCAAGCTCATCGATAGAGAGGCGAAGGGACAGAAAAGATGTGGTAGAAAAAAGTGTACAAGCAATAGGGTTAACTGCACCCTGGAGAGGATTGTGAAACAAAATCCATTCAAAAATGTGGATGAGATTCATAAAGAGTGAACTGCAGCTGGAGTCAGTACTTCAAGAACCAACACGCACAGATGTATGCAAGACATGGGTTTCAGCTGTCGCATTCTTGTGTCAAACCACTCTAGAACAAGAGACAGCAGTAGAAGCATCTCGTCTGGGCTAAAGACAAGAAGGACTGTACTGCTGCTGAGTGGTCCATTGTTATGTTCTCTGATGAAATTAATTTTGCATGTGTATTGGAAATCAAGGTCTCAGAGTCCAGAGGAAGAGAGGAGAGGCACAGAATCCACGTTGCTTGCGAGTGTGAAGTTTCCACAGTCAGTGATGGTTTGGGGTGCCATGTCATCTGCTGGTGTTGGTCCACTGTTTTCTTAAGTCCAAGGTCAACGCAGCCATCTACCAGGAAGTTTTAGAGCACTTCATGCTTCCTGCTGCTAACCAACTTTATGGAGATGCAGATTTCATTTTACAACAGGAGTTGGCACCTGCACATAGTACCAAAGCTACCAGTACCTGATTTAAGGACCATGATATCCCTGTTCTTAATTGGCCAGCAGTAGTGGTTTTAGGCACAGGCGAACAGGGCAGCCGCTCGGGGCGCCATTTCATGAGGGGGTGCTAAGAGGTGGTCTCGCCCGGGTAGTAAAACACTGTAGAACCGCCACTGTTGGCCAGCAAACTCGCCTGACCTTAATCCCATAGAAAATCTAAGGGGTATTGTGAAGAGGAGGATGCGAAACGCCAGTTAAAGGCCACTATCAGACCAACCTGGCCTCTCATAATACCGGAGCCAAACACTAATTGACTCCATGCCATGCCGCATTGCTGCAGTAATTCAGGGAGAAGGTGCCGCACTAAGTATTGAGTGCTGTGCATGCTCATATTTTTCATGTTCATACCTTTCAGTTGGCCACCATTTGTAGAAATATTTTTTTATCGTTCTAAAGTAATATTGTTATTTTCTGAGATACTGAGTTTTGGATTTTCATTAGTTGTCAAATATAATCATCAAAATTACAGAAAAAAAGCATTTGTAATATATCAGTCTGTGTGTAATGAATGGATATAATGTACAGTTTGAATGGAATTACTGATATAAATTAACTTTTTCATGATATTCTAATTATATGACCAGCACATGTAGGTGTGACCTGTGCTGAGAGAATCAGTTCACTGTACTAATCACTGCACTAAATTAAATAACATTAAATTCTCAAATAGTACTGTTTTAAATCCAAGATATGTGCTGTATT
Organism: Setipinna tenuifilis; assembly: GCA_030347295.1. Classification (NCBI taxonomy): domain Eukaryota; kingdom Metazoa; phylum Chordata; class Actinopteri; order Clupeiformes; family Engraulidae; genus Setipinna; species Setipinna tenuifilis. The sequence goes on along the minus strand of CM059287.1, from coordinate 22,459,441 downwards.
TGTACTCCTCTCTAAAATGTTTTCCTGTCCTTTAAATACTATGAAGAGAAAACATGTACTTGCTTTACTAAGATATAAACAAGGGACAGCAGACACTGTTAACCTATAAAGTCTGTGATAAAATGCAATTTATTTTGTTTTATCCTGGAGTTCCTGATGTGATGTACAAGGGGGACTTACCTGTAACCAAAGAAAACCTATATCCTTTGCTGTTCACATTCTCAAACACAGTGAAGAGAGTAAAAGAATATTTAGTCCCAGGAAAGAGATATGAGGCTGTGAGTGTGACTGTGGTCCCTTCGTCTGATCCAGTGATGCGGGTCTGTGTTCCATTGCTGTATCTCAGTGTGTAAGTGTATTTATTGTTGTTGTTAACTTTGGTCCACTCCAACTTTAGCTGAGTCTCAGAGCGGGTTAACAGATTTACTTGGGTAACATCGGGAGGAACTAAGAGAGATGGTGTGGAGAGAAATATTGACAGATAAATAATAACATGAAGAGAGATAGTTGCATATGTAAGGAACAAATAAACATTTTAGTAATGTGAATTTTTTTCTGCAAAAAAAACTTTTGAATTATTTTTTTAGTTTTTGAATTAATTTTTAATGAAAGAGGTTACAGTATAATTGCACTCTGAATAAATAGGAATCCAATGAAAACTCAAAAGCCATCACGTTTAAAAATATATTTTGATAGTGAGACCAACAATATTGTTTGGATACTATTGTTTATAATAGCATGTTCTTTTTCTGCTTAAAGATGTTGGTGTGATGTAAACCTGAATCAGAAGGGAACTTACCTGTAACTTCTGAAAAGGGATGTCCTCTGCTTCTCACTCCCTCAAACACAGTGAAGAGAGTGAAAGAGTATTTAGTCCCAGGAGAGAGAGATGAGACTGTGTGTGTCACTGTGACCCCTTCAATTGATCCAGTAATTTTGGTCTCTGTTCCATTGCTGTATCTCAGTGTGTAAGTATATTTATTATTGTTGTTGACTTTGGTCCACTGCAGCACTAGCTGAGTCTCAGAGCAGGTTAACAGATTTACTTGGGTAACATCGGGAGGAACTAAGAAAGATGGGGTGGACAACAGACAGAAATGTAAGCGTCTTTGAGTACCATGAAAAGCGCTATACAAAACTTATGTATTATTATTATTATTATTATTATTATTAAATGTGGACAGATGGATAACCACAGGAAGAGAGAGAGAAACAATTAGATGTAAACAACATATTGCAGTAATGCAAACTTCTCCTGCACAAAATACTAAGGGCAAAATGTTGTCAATTAATCTAAATGAAACAGACTGCAATAAGGGTGACGAAAAAAATACATCAAAACTTAAAAGCTTTCAGTTAAAGAAATAATATGGTGGCAGGACATTTGTTCATTTTCTGCCTCAAGATCCTGATATGATGTGAACTTGAATCAGAAGGGAACCTACAGTACCTGTAACCTCTAAAAAAGTTATATCTATTGGTTTAAACCAAATACTTTGATCATGACCAACAACACTGGTAACACTGTAGTTTGTGAAAAAATGTTTTTTTCCTGCCAGCTTATCCTGGTGTGAGCTGAACTTCAATGAGAAAGAAACTTACCTGTAACCTCTAAAAAGGGATGTCCTCTGCTTCCTACTTAGTAAAAACTTAGTTTTTGAATTAATTTTTAATGAAAGAGGTTACAGTATAATTGCACTCTGAATACATAGGAATCCAATAAAAACTCAAAAGCCATCACGTTTAAAAATATATTTTGATAGTGAGACCAACAATATTGTTTGGATACTATTGTTTATAATAGCATGTTCTTTTTCTGCTTAAAGATGTTGGTGTGATGTAAACCTGAATCAGAAGGGAACTTACCTGTAACTTCTGAAAAGGGATGTCCTCTGCTTCTCACTCCCTCAAACACAGTGAAGAGTGTGAAAGAATATTTAGTCCCAGGAGAGAGAGATGAGACTGTGTGTGTCACTGTGACCCCTTCAATTGATCCAGTAATTTTGGTCTCTGTTCCATTGCTGTATCTCAGTGTGTAAGTATATTTATTATTGTTGTTGACTTTGGTCCACTGCAGCACTAGCTGAGTCTCAGAGCGGGTTAACAGATTTACTTGGGTCACATCAGCAGGAACTAAATGAGATGGGGTGGACAACAGACAGAAATGTGGACAGATGGATAATTACAGGAAGTTGCATTCAGATGTAAGAAAAAAAGTAGGGAACTTACCTGTAACTTCTGAAAAGTTATATCCACTGCTTCTTACCCCCTCAAACACAGTGAAGAGAATGAAAGAGTATATATTCCCAGGAGAGAGAGATGAGACTGTGTGTGAGACTGTGGTCCCTCCATCTGATCCAGTAATGTTGGTCTCTGTTCCATTGCTGCATGCCAGTGTGTAAGTATATTCATTGCTGTTGTTGACTTTGGTCCACTGCAGCTGTAGCTGAGTCTCAGAGCGGGTTTTCACATTCACCTCTTCAACATCAGGGGGAACTGAAAGAGATGGGGTGGACAACAGACAGATACATTGACAGATGGATAATCACAGGAAGAGAGGATTACATTTATATTTAGTCAAAAATAAATATTACAGTACTGCAAAAACACAATTAATCTCATAACCCAGATAGACATAAAGGTTTTGGTAGGTTGGAGATTTTTCAGTTGGTCTTCCTTTTTCTTGCTGACAGTGAAGGTGATGGCAGAGCATGTTTACTTAAAATCTGAGTTATGCTTTTTCAATTTTACCAAGGTAATTGGTATAAGCATGTGCTTCACCCTTAATGAAGGACACAGAGGTTGCTGCATGGCATTTGAACACTGATGTGATCCCTCCTGACCTGCTGGGTGCTGATACCCTAACATATAATATTCGTGTGTGTTTATGTTGACTGTATTATACAGGTATTAAAAAATGGTTGAAAATGTTTGTTTGTATATGTAGCATTGGAATGTTCTCCTATCCCATGCTATGAATTTGTTTACCTTTAGTAATTAGAAAGAGGAATATAAGGTATTTGAAAACTTACGTTGAAGAGTTGTTGATACAGTAGTGGTTGAATTAACTGTTTTCTCACTGGTAGCCACAAATCTATCAGGGTGGTGGGTGGATTGACACTGAAACATATATCAGTTAAATGATGTCATAAGAAAGGGTAAAACAAGAGATTTTACTGTGTGCTGCAGAAGCATTTTTGCTTTGGGCTGATCAAAGTAAGATTAAACTAAACTATACAATCTATAATGCATCATCATCATTTGTACAGAAGCATAACATCTAGATCTGTATGCTTTTAAAAATTTACATTAACTGAAGATCATCAAACATCTTGCATATCATCACATTTATGTTCTGCTTTGTTAGTAAAGGTATGCTAAAATATAAGTTGTAATGGCACTTTAGTAGGAGAGACCAGAGATGGATGTAACACTTCAAATTTATGAAACTAGAAGCAAGTTACTGTAGGGTATTTCATCAGTCCCTAAAGATTGAGCCTCGTTTAAACCTGGTTAAGCTTTGTTTCCATAAGCATCAACTTTAACTTAAGGCTGGATCATTTCACACATGCCTTCTAAACTGTTAGGTCTAGACCCTGCATGAAAAAGTACGACCCTGTGGTAGAAAGATACAACTAGTTTTTGAGGGAAAAAATAGAGAGGAACGAAATTCCTTGTTGTGACTTTTCTGTATTTATACTCATCAAGGTTAAAATTATGTTTGTGGTGTGTCTGTGTATTCATTGGTAGTGCTATTTGGTAGTGACAATAGTTTGACTATTAGTGGTAAGAGCTATATGACTCTTGGTTAGTTGTGACATTAGCCGAAACATTACAACTAAAAACAACTTTTAGTCGTATTTATAGAATTCTAAGATTGTGCCCATTTGGCTCATGACCACCCATGCTAAATGACTAACAGTAACAAACTTGATTATACATAAACATACATCAGGTGCTCATTCATTCAATACAGTTTCTATGACACACACACACACACACACACACACACACACACACCAACTATGATAAAATTGTTACCTCCACCAAGGAGGTTATGTTTTCGCTGGCGTTATTCGCATAACTCAAAAAGTTATGGACGGATTTAAATGAAATTTTCAGGATAGGTCAGAAGTGGGCTAACTTAGAACTGATTTGTTTTTGGTGGTGATCTGGGTAACCATCTGCATCCAGGATTTTTTTAAAGGATTCTTCACCATTGCGAGATAGGGGCAATTTGGACATTTTTGCTTATACCTTATAGTTTGCTTTTACTCCACAAATAACATAATTAATGTATTTTAATGTCTTAAGGTGAGAATGATAATACGGTGAAGACTTAAGCTGCCTTGGCGGAGGTCTGCGCCCTCCGAGTGCTTTTCTAGTTTTAGCTATTTTTGTCATAATACTGATAATAGCAGACAGATATAACTTCAAGACCACATGTGGTTGGTTTGAATGTACTGGTTTAAGAGAGCACCAGGAGAGACAAAAAAAACACAGCCGTACCCAGGCTTCCCTAGGCTACTACAAGAATAAAACGATAAGCACTGTTAACACACATGCTGTCATACTCAGTGGGAAAAAGGATATGAAATTATAAAGTGTGGTCCCAGGGGCGTCACTGGCACCTAAGAATCCAATGTTATCCCCCATAATATTATTATTATTATTGTTATAATTATGATTGTTATAATTATGATTGTTATAATTATTATTATTATTATTATTATTAATAATAATAATAATAATACATGGACACTGTCACTGCTTAGAATAGGCCTAAAACCCTGCCTCTCTGTGTAAAGGTAAAAACTGGATGTGAGGGTAAATGGGTAATGGGTAATGGGTATGTGAGTTTTTCTGGATAAACACTGCCATGTAGTATAGGTCAAATTTGTTACATGAGCTTTCTGAGTTATATTGGTGGTGCTGTACCTAGGTCGTAGCAGACATCTTAAAATGGGTGGACCTAGCAAAAAATCATGTGGGCCTAGCCACAATCATATAGTTTTGTATTACTATTTGAACAGTCAATCAGACAAAGGCAGCCTTCTGATTGGGTGGGCCTGATTGACAAGACCCACCCCAGCGCACCTGTCCTATGGCTGTACTAGATTAGATTAGATGCCTTTACTGTCTCTGTACAACTACAGTGCAGTACACTATGTGAGTACAGTCAGATAGCATTATTAATGTGCATGAATACTGTATAACAACATCAACAACAACACCAGCAGGTGTTCCTATATTAGCTCCACACAAGCTGCTTTTTAATGCTGCACCCATTAGGTTATCATAAAAAATACTTCCCTGCAGTAGATATAGAGGAACAGAAGCTTGTCATCTCAGTAATCTTTCATAGTTTAAATAATTAACCTGTCAGTAATAAAAGAATCAGGTAGCAATGGAGGAAATCTTTTTAAAACCTTAGAAGACTCTATTGGCCTGCAAGGCTCAGCATATATAGGCCCAATAGAAATCACAACAAACTGCTCGTATTACTGACAAAGGCTAATTCAGTTGTCTCTTATATTTCGATAAGTAAAAGACATTATAACTATACCTGATAAGAGCATAAATAATGGAGTAATTTTAAGCCTGCTAAGTTAACTCGTTAAGAGGGATTAGGATATAATTACTCATGATCATGTCAGTTTCCAGTGCAGAGGATTTGAGTTGTTGTTTTAAAGGGAAAAATAATGAAAAGAGTCAAGCATTAAACAGTGTGAAACCATATTGTTCTATAAGATCACTAAAAAATACAAATGCCTTGACATTTAAAAACAATGCATGCGCGTAGTGTGTACTACTGTGATTATAATTTTTCTTCATGATTGGAAGTATTACTATGATTAACCAGCCACCCAAAATAATAATAAAGACTTACTGCTTACCCACACTTGTGCTGTACCAAGGTGAAGCAACCACACAGTAATTCTCATGGTTAAGGCCATTTTAACCCTCGTTGAGTCTGTCCCTCTTTAGTCTGCTTCTCAGATGTACTTTTCATTAAACACCAAACCATCACCTTTGTAGAGTGCAGCCCATCCTCTCTCTGTCTGCCTACTCTCTCTCTCTAAAGTTCTAAACTCAGATCATGGGGAATAATAACAATGGGTATGGTTATTTATTTTTTTCTCCTTCAGCTGGGGGGAAAACACCATATCAACCTTATTTCCTTATTCTTTCTTATTCTTCCTCCTCCATCCCTTTTTTGGGTGTGTGTGAGTGTGCATGTGTTTGGCTTGAGTGCAGACATGCGTGTATGTGTGTGTGTGTGTGTGTGTGGGGGGGGGGGGGGGGGGGGGGGGTTGGGGTAGTTAACTATTAACTGTGTAGAAGAGCGCTATAGCCTTCATTAACCTTGACAAAATGTATGTTTGGTATCGTTTGGCCTTCATTTTGATAGGATGGTGAAGATGGGACAAGAAACAAGTGGTTGCGAGATATGGGGTAGGGTTGGGAAAGGATGCCGGTTTGGACGGTGGGACTGTAAAGACAAAACTTTGTTCCTTTTCCTCCCTTCCAGTTTCACCTAAAGCCTGATCCCTGATATTCAGTTCCCACCTTCTCGGTCCAAGATATTTGCAATTCAAAATCCCAATTTTTGCATTTACCCATATCACTATGTGGCGCTATGCTTCAAGTGAGTGTTTATGTGCTGGGTTGATACGCCTCTAACACCGACATATCACAAAAATGTCATGTTGTTGTGAAACGTTCATTGAGTTATTCAGCAAAATTTTTTGGCTGTCTTCCCCTCTTTGATGGCCACTGGCAGAGCAGGGGGGTGGCCCTTGGGGTTCAAAAGCTTCTAGTCATTGCTACCCTATAGGGCTCCATGCCTACAAAGATTCATGACCTCCAGAGTTCCAGTGTCCCGACAGTTGTTAACGGAAAAATCGGTGAAAAAAAAGGAAAAAAGTTGCTAGTAGTATGATAGTAGTTGGAGAACATATGCTATTTATAAAGAATGTATTTGTAATTTTAAAATGACACAAGTATTTTTCAAATCATAACTTGTGGGGTAAAATGCCCCCCTACGCTGTGGGGTAAACATTTTCAGATGAAAAAGTACTAATCTGTGTATTTTGCTCTTGATCTACGAAGCAAATAGATCTGTAAGACAGGGGAGCATTTTACCCCACTGTGGGTGGTCTTTTACCCCATTGCTTTGGCAAAACGCCCCTTTTGCGCAAAAATACTTTTTTGTTAAATTACTGATTCATCATAAATGTTTGACCATTTTAATATTTGGGTTATAGTTCCCCCCACTGTCATTGTGTTTTCACCTACTCTACTCTACATTATTTTGAATGTTTTTTTTTTTGTTGTAGTAGTCTATGCAGATCCAATTGCAAATTTGGAGAAGAGAAGGACATGTAACTTACATGTTATGAATATCTTTTCCAAGAGATGGCACTGTATATCTACCAAAAAAACTGAAATGGAGCAGCAGCCAAAGTGAATACAATGCAAATACAATTTCAAAGCAATATTAGTTACTATTGATATGGTTTTATTATGGTTATAGTTAGCTAATGGATTTTGGTAGCCATGGGCGTGTAGGCTATTCTTTGTAAACCTATAATGATTTAGTCTTGTGTCAAATGACCTCATTATGACTGTCATTAGCATAGCACAGTCAATTTGGTCAAAGTGTAAAAGTTTTCCAGTCATTTTCCAGTCATCTATCCATATATGCCCACAATTTAAAAATATAAGGTAGCTCTGAATACATCATACTGTAATAATGTTAGACTGCCTCTTGGGTTAGGGGTACTGTAATTAGTGACTAATGGAGGCAAAAAAACAGATCAGATGGCCGAAATAGATGTAGTACATTTATTAGAATGGAAGTAACATTTGTGGGTTTAGGTCACATAGGCTCAAAGTACTGTAGGTAAACACCTGTTTGGTCCTGACCGTCTGGAAAATCTGGCCCTTGAGGATGTCGCAGATTTCTCCACACAGTGTCCCAGGATACGGTTTCCACATAGATTGCCTCCATGATCTGGTGCCAGGCCTCGTTCCAGATGGATGTTTTTACAGCACTACCTGTGGGTGCAGTATCACAAGCTTCGCCTGAGTAGTGGGAGCAGTTTGTGACCATACTGGAAAGTTTCAGTTTTCTGGGACTTGTGGTGGTTTTGGCTCCACAGTCACTTTCAGTAAATAATAAACAGAGCAGCTGCACTGCTTGGACCCCTAAAACTCCTTACAATTTCATTTTTCAGCTTCTCTGCTTGGATCCCTAAGAAAAGACCCTCTTGCCAAGCAAAACATTACATAAGATTTTAATACACACTGTGATGGTGTGTCAAATTTGTTATACAGTCTTCTGAGTTGTTCTGGTGGTGCTATACTGTGCCAGCAGGAGTTCCTATTTCATCTCCTTATCAGCTGTACATGTTAATGCAGAAACAAAATGTGGTTCCCTGATAATTGTATTATGAGTGATTCATGTTGACTATTATGTTTTGAGGAACTGTAGTTTCATCTTAAAATAACTTCCTTGTTGCAATTATTGTGGAACTGGTGGGTAATAACAGTTAGTCATTGGCATGTCAGTTTCCAGTTCAGTGGTTATGAATTGTTCCTTAAACGGGAAATCAGTAACAAAAGGGGTCAAGCAGTAAGCAGACTGAATTAATATTATCCCAAAAGAAAAAAAAAACCCATGACTGAGATTTTAAAATAATGTATCTACTTACTGTACTACTGTTCTCTGGAACAGTGGTGGCCTGGTGGTTAAGATAACGGACTTGTGACTGTAGGATCGTAGGCTTGAAGCCACCAACTGCCAGTAGTGCCACTGAGGTACCCTGAGCATGGTACTGTCCCCATACACTGCTCCCCGGATGCCATTGTCATGGCTGCCCCCTGCTCACATGTGTGATGTGTGTGATAAGCGCAGAGTCAGTTTCATTGTGTACACTGTGTGGTGTGCCGTGTAATCACAATGACAAATGGGAGCTGTTTGTGTGCTGGGGCTACTCAAATGCACACCTCCAGGTCCCTAGGTATATGACCAATGGTGGACCTATGACAACATAAATGCCTAAAAAATTACAAAGGCCCATTGTAAGAACATACAATTGCTAACAATACTGTAACTGCTAAAATTCAAATAACAAAATACACAAGACACAAGGTGGTAAATGTAATGATAAATAAGTAAATAAGTTGGTGTTAAACACAACAAAAACTTAGTGAGGTTTATCACTATGAGGAGTTTAAAAAGCATGGCATGCAAAACAGATCTTAAAATTAAAGTTTCTTGTTGAGACCTGTGGGGAAATATTACATTTTAAAATCCATAACCTCTCTGCCTGATTTCATTTGTAGAATAGGCTAGTCCAGCCTGGATTGTAATGCACAGGAGATGTGGTGTTTGACAAGGTAGGTGAGTTTATTTTTCTGGATATTGTAGAGGTGTTGTTTGAGTCTTGTCCTGAGTGTTTTACCAGTTTCGCCTATATGGATCATGTCACACTGTGTGCAGGTGATGCCATATACCAGGGTCAGGGAAGTGGACAGAGCTGACTTGGTTGTACCCTTGGAGGTGGGGTAAGGGAGGTGCAGAGCATCGATATGATTGGAACTGTAAAGTTGTGATATTTCTGTTCCTGTGCTGCTGGTTGTGTGGAGTGCGTAATGGGCTGGTAGTATTTGGTATCAAGTCAAGTCAGTTTATTGTAATCCTAGAGGGCAAATACTTTTGCAGGCCAAGACAGCATAATACCATTGACACTATACAGCACAAAAGATAATACACAGGACAGCATGACAACTTAAAAAAAGAAAACACAAGACATACATAGGTTTAGAAATAGATCATTAAAAACCACATAAGTGGGAAAACAAAAGGGCCAGGAGTATTATAGTGTAAATTGTAACAAAGTACATTTTAGTGCATTGCAGCAAAGTTTTACTGCCCATTAATTAAGAATATTTATTGCTGCAGGGACAAATGAGTGTTTACGTCTGTTTGTCTTGACCTTTGGTACACTGAAACGGGTACCTGAAGGAAGGGTCTGGAATTCAGGGTGAAGTGGATAAGTATCATCACTGAGTATTGCTTGGGTTTTCTGCAGAACTAGGTTCTCAAATAAAACAGACGGTGCACTTAGACTCCTATCACCTTGCTGCAGTGCTTTACAACTCAACTCAGGGAGGCTTTATTTTTCACACTGAGGTTTCCGAACCTGCAAATCATAGAAAACCCCAACACAGACTGTATGTATGATTTCTAAAACATAGTCATCAGAGACCTATCTACATTAAAAGACCTTCATTTCCTATACAGACACTGTTGCTTACATAAAACATTGGTATCATCATCAAAACACAACTTACAGTCAATGACAGTACCCAGATATTTCTAAGACTCACAATCTTATTACTCTCACTCATAATGCTGGTGTGTAGGGACAGGGAATTTTTGTCTAAAATCGATTTACATGTCCTTGGTTTTAGTTGTGTAGCTGTAAAAGCTGTAAAAAGGCTGCATTGTACTAAGTGATAAAATCATCCAAGACTGGACCATGGCCTGTCTCACTATCCCCCAGCAAGCTCACCTCTGAGAGTGGTCTGTTTGCGTCAAGTACGTAATTGTGTGAGCGTAACTATTTTTGAGACTTTGTCAGCCTTTGATGCTCATTGTTTTATTGTTCTTTAGCTGGGAGATGGCTTATTTTTCAAATTGGTGAGGTTGCTAACTGAGTGGGGTGTGCATAAGCGGAGATGGCGGGATAATAACTGTAAGTCCTTGTGTATGAGTTTTTTCAGGTTTCCAGGTTTGGCTCTCAGGTGGAGGGTAATGTAAACAGGGTGGGTGTACAGTATGTGTGTCATATGGTCCAAAATAATGTATAATTTGTAGGCAGTGGTGATACGTGTGAACATCTCTTTATAGTTCCTCCCAGATGAGGTGGTTGTTGTGTGGAACGAAGGTGAGCTCCCTCTCTAAACGTGACACCCTTTAAAAAACACCATCGTTTTATATTTATAAACTGTATGGAAAAAGTAACAGGATCAGTCAAGTTCTTCCACACTTTCTTAGACTTAGACTTATTTTACTGGAAAACTATAACCAAACCCGTTGTTTTGTTTCCAGCATGACTGTGACTCCATGCACACAGCGAAGGCCCTTTAATATAACTTGACTGGCGTGCACAGTCCTAATTCTAGCCCACCAAACACCTTTGTGATGAACTAAAACAAGCAAAGCCTTCCCTTAAGAGACAAAGAACATCTTATAGTGACAAAGGGGGATACCAACTCCTTAATAATGGCTCTAATTTATCTGTGAAAAGGTGTCAGAATACCTCTCTCCAATATAAAGTCTGAAAATATGGCTTGGGACTTAATAGTACTAAAAGGAATTTAAAAAATGTAATTCGAGTCTGGCTTGGACATTGAGAATATTTAATACATTCAGACTGAACTGCAAACCGTAGTAGGACAATATACATTTCATGCAATAACTATTCTATCCACAAGATGGCAGTTGTACACCTAATTATCTCATTACATGGAAATACCCAATCAAAAACACATCAGTTGCCCAATTCCACACAAACAGCATTATACAAACACAATGTGAAATAAATTCTCATATGCAAGTCGAAGCATTAAACATGCTAATGTGATCCTAAAGGAAAATACTTCATTTAGTATGTTAAAGACAAATTTACCTTAAAATTTCAGCAATATTTGAGAAACAGGATAAATAGATCATTTATGCCTGCCTAATCCCATTTGTGTATCATTTTGAAGTATAAGTAATCAGAAGAATATACTGTAATAAGGTCTAAGAGCCATGGTCCCTAAAATAGATCTAATGCTGCTGACACTACAGTTAAGCTCAAAATTATTCATACATTTGGCAATGTTTTTATGGACAAATAGTATTTAGTCTGGCTGGGAATGACAAACAAGCAACAGCAGACAGCAAGACATTGTATTAGAAACATTTGATCAAGCACTGCATGTCCAAAACTATTCTTGAGATTTGGCCTCCATGTGGGCCCCCACTGCCAACAGGTTATTTTATTATTATAGGTTACAAAGACCTGTTCCGCAAAAACTGCAGTAAGGAAGTTATTTTTATGATGAAACTATACTTCCACCAATGATAAAGGTCATTAAATGTATCATAATAAAATTAGCAGGAAGGGATATTATGTTTATGCATTAACATGTACAGCTGATACAGGAACATTTGTTGTGGACTCAGATAGGTTACTATTACAATAAGGATACCCAAACATCCAAAAAGATACTTCAAGAAAATAAAGCAATGTTTAAAGCCTTTTGCATAAGCTTACTCAAATATTCAACTGGGTATGCCTGCTCGAAGAACTTGAAGAAGAAGTGCAATCAGAATTAAATGGTTCTATTAGGCACTGTTCCACAGCTAACAGCTTCTCAATTAACCCATTTTATATTGGATGAGTCCTCAAGCAACTTGACTTTTAAATAGGTTTCAGAAGAACCCATCTCATGAAAGGCCCAGACTGTAAAAATCAAAAGTGCGGCAAATATCTAACAAGATACTCCATAAAATATACTGCATAGCTGTGCGCAACAATGTTGATGTGTTCAATACATATAATATTCCCTCCACTGAAAATCTTCTTAACAGTGTAACATGTTGAGTGATATTTCTGTTGTCCAAAGTGGTACTATGCAACCTTTAACTGACTACCGGACATTATGTAGCTAACGTTACTGTAACATCTTAATTTTTTGTCTGTGAGTCAATGCACCCCATATTACCAGTAGTTAGATATGCACTGGAGCTGCACTGGGGTGTCTGGTATTCTCTCTCACCCAAAATGCACTTGAAATGTGCCTCTCTGAAGGGAACGCAAGTGTTCTTTGACAACACGTCAATCTGACTAGTCTTAGCACTGGATGGTATTTACCTTGAATGGTTTTTACCTTGCTGTTAAAAAAAACCTCTGACCTACACTCCATTCAGCAGACCCATTAAGAGGAGTAAAATGTGTGCACCTAAGGAGAAGGGGGGACTTGGTCTTCCCGATGTTAGGCAATATAGTTTGGCATTTGAAATGGCTAAGATAGCCCATCACTGGAGGGGAAATGGGTCTGAATTAGTTTGGGCTAATATAGAGACAAATTTGCCAGCACCATTTCATCCAATGCATGCCCTATCCCAGTGTTTTAAAAATAAAGATAAAGATATAAATCCAGTTATAAAACATTCCCAAATGGTTTGGGCAAAGGTTCATAAGTTGCACAAGATCTCCCACTACAAACAATTCTATGCTTCACTTTGGCTCAATCCAGAAGTGAAGATTGGGAAGCAGAAGGTCTTTTGGAAAAGATGGCTGGAGAAGGGTATATGCATTGTAAAAGATCTTTACAAAGAAGGGACTTTTATGTCATTCAACGACCTTGTTCAGAAGTACCAATTGTTGGAAAGCAGTGATTTCTGGAAATATTTACAAATTAGACACTGTGTAATAAAAAGATTTCAGTCACAGAATGTAACCAACCCAATTGTTGACTATCTAGACAACCCTGTAAATCGCAAAGCATCGTCATTCTATCAAAATTCAATGTCTTTAATCAGTGGCATATGTGATCATTTAAGAATAATTTGGCAGAGGGACCTTAACTGTGAAATCAGTGACGATACATGGAGTCAAATCATAGCACAAAATGGCAGGTATGTCAAAGATGCTAGAGGGAAGTTTATCCAATATAAAGTTTTACACCGCTATTATTGGACCCCCTGTAGACTTTTTAAGGTAGGGCTCACAAATAATAATTTATGTTGGAAATGTACTAAAGAGGTGGGAACTTTTTTACATGTCATATGGGAATGCCCTATGGTGAAGCCATTTTGGCACAGTGTGCTGAAATATATGGAGACATGGGCAGGCGTGACCCTGCCAGTATCCTCGCGTTTATGTCTTTTGGGAGATAAAACAGAAACCCCAACATTAAATAGGAAGGCATATTCGGTTTTGATGGTGGGAATAACTTCATGCCTCAGAATTATATTAAGGTATTGGAAATCAACCACTTGTCCTAAACTCCAAGAATGGAAAATCTTAATGGCTGAAGCCACCTCCTGTGAGGTTATGTTAGCAAGGATAAGGAGTAAAGGTCCTGTGGAATTGGGGCTCTGGGATTTTTTCAAGGAACATCTTGTTTCTAACTAGTGTTAAGAATGTGACTTAAGAACTAATATTTAACTTTATTTTATATATCTATATGCTGTATTATTGGCACTTGTTTATTATTGTCTGTATTCCTTTTTATTTTATATTTAATCATTGTATTTTATTTTATTGGACAGGGACTACCTAAGCCTTTGAAAATGTGTCCTTGTAATGCTGGCCTTTCTGTACTTTTAAGCAATGTACCACCGAAAGCTGTTAGAGAGTGTGTTTAATAAAAAAAATTTGAATTACAAAAAAAAAAAAAAAAAATGAAGACCCATTAAGCTGCACAAAAAAATATTAATAGTTTTACACATGAAATGTCTATTATCTACAGATCTAATGCTATAGCATTCTAGAGAATATGCAATAAAACACAGTGCCAGCAGAGGAACATGCAACTTCATTAACGCATGGTGTCATGACTAAAGTTCTGTAGTGTATCTGTAGGAAAAGGAAAAAAATAGAAAGTATAATGACATTTCTAAAAACGTTGCCCTGTTGTTTTGTGGTTATGGAAGTTTTATTGGTATTTTGTGAATAATTTCTTTGTTTTGCTTGGGTAGCTGTCTTGAGGCCGAAGAAAGCTCGAGGGCAATAACGTTGGCATACACTTGTGTCTCATTAGGACTTTCATATAGATGGTCTTCTGCAGCCTTTGCTGGTTTCCTTCTAAGCACAAGATCAGAGTCAGTTAATCAGTTAGCCATCAGTAAGTCTGAGAACTGTATTGAGATGGTTCTACTGAACGTAAAGAAGGAAATCAGCGGTGTGGCTGAAACACACCTGATTCTTCGATGTAGAAGAGTCGCTCCCACAGCAGCCAGGAGGAACAGCAGCATGATGACCAGCACTGGTGCCCAGATCACCGCTGATGGCAGTAGAGAAAGGCAACAGGGATATAAGATCCAATTACTCACCAGGTGAACCAATAATGAATTTCATGAAATAATTAAGCAGCACAAAATGCATCATTAAGCAAAAAAGCATCGACAAATAAAAATATTGGAAAAGAGATGAAGAAGAAACAAAACCATCAGCATTACACATGAATCATTCTTACTTGAATGAGTCTGGCAACTGATCCATTGAGGGGAACTCCTCATTGCTCCAGACAGTGTTGTTACACTAACACTGTAGATCTGGGCAGGCTGAAGTCCAGCAATATCCAGTTCTGTACCTGATTCTAACCAATAACTTTTCCCACTCACATTAACCTCTAGCACAGTCCATTCACCTAATGGTTCCTTCCATTTGACCCTCACAGAAAAGTCTCTGCAGTAACAAATGAGACTGGTGACTTCTGCAGGAACTGAAACAAGAAAAAAAAGACATGGTAGGAATTTAAGCATTATTTTGTGATCACACTTATGCAGGAACTAAAAAGATTAACAGTTATTACAGCTGTATCGAATGGGTCAAAATTTTGGAATATTGACATTAACTTTTAACTAGACATTGGCCTTTTTAAAGTTCTTATTTCTCAACAGGTGTGAATTAATTCAACATGCTTGGATTAATACAAATGTATGGCCAAAATTACATTACAATAGTCCAATTGGGAATAGGAAAGTTGATGCATGCTGTACTGTATATGACATATGACCATTATACAAAATGTTTTCCTTTTTAAAGCTGGCCCTTTTACGGACTTATGTGAATGGGAGGAAACTTACCAGTAGCTTCTGAGAGGATATGCCCTGTGCTTCTCACTCCCTCAAACACAGTGAAGAGAGTAAAAGAGTATTTATGCCCAGGAGAGAGAGATGAGACTGTGTGTGTCACTGTGGTCCCTCCATCTGACCCAGTAACGCTGATTTCTGTTCCATTGCTGAATCCCAGTGTGTAATCATATTCATCGCTGTTGTTGACTTTGGTCCACTGCAGCTCTAGCTGAGTCTCAGAGCGGGTTACCAGATTTACTTGGGTCACATCAGGAGGAACTAAGAGAGATGGGGTGGACAACGGACAGAAATATGGACAGATGGATAATCACAGGAAAAAAAAGTTGTATTTAAGTGTAGGTAAAAATAAATATTGCAGTAATGTGAACTTCTTCTGCACCCAAAAACCTACTCTAGGCAGCATGGCTTGTGCTGTGTGATGCTTTCTACACATGGAGCCCAAAGTAACTGAGGATAACCCCACTGTATCAATGAAACATTTTAAGGGTTTCAGAGATGCTATGCTATTTGAGGAAAATGATAAAATGATGAAAAAGACTGAGAAACTCAGTGCCATGACAATTGGCAGGAAACACTTATTCATATGGCAGTCAGTTGTGGAGATCTATGGTTTCCAGTCACACAACACAGGTAATCACATAACCCAGAAAAACATTTGAAAGTTTTGGTAGGTTGGAGATTTTTGAGTTCGGCTCCATTTTTCATACAGATAGTGAAGATGATGACAAAACATGTTTACTTAACAAAATTTGCTATTTCAGTTTTACTGACTACACAGTAATAGTTATAGTAATAGTAATGTGGAAAATGAATGTTAATAATGACATTTCATTTATATGAATACTGTATTGCAATAGAAAACAAATTACTTGTAACGGTGGTGAAGTCATATTTGTTGATCTCATCTTCAAAGATGGTAAAAAGAGTAAAGCTGTATTTTGTTCCAGGAGAGAGAGAGGAAATGTTGTGTTCTACTGTTCCCTCTGTTTGATTGGAGAATGTGGTGTATTTGCCCGAGTAGTCCATCAGTATGTAGTAAGTGTCGGGGTTCCTGTTTGCTGTGCTCCACTCCAGTGATAACTCTGTCTCTGCACGCTTTGTCACTGTCACTTCAGCTGCTGAGGGAACTGAGAGACAGAGAGCAAATGAATACAAAAGGTGATGTTAGTGAAGTTTACCATATGTCTTGGTGATTGATTTTTTTTAAACAAATTTAGGCCTAATACAATTGAACTGTAATTTTACAGTTCAATTTTACTGTCCAAAACTAAAGTAATCCATCTTTTTCTACTTAAGTACACTGAGACTGAGACTGAAGGAGACTGAAGGGATGTTCACTTGTTCACAATATGATGCATTACAAAGGGTGTGAGTTACATTGTTTTGTTCCATACATAGTGTACTATATAAAGATTATTTAAGCATTTTGGATTTGGCTTAGGAGTCAAAACGTATAACAAAAGACATCTGTGTATCCATGTGTGTCTGAGAGAATCAGTTCTGTACCGCTTTCAATAACACTGAATTATCACATAGTACTGTTTCAACTCTTCAAAAATGAAAGGATCTGTGCTCCATTTGTACCCTCCTGCAAAATCTTCTGCTCTGCTCTTCCTCAAACATCATGAAGAGAATGACTAATTTTTCCAAGGAGAGAGGTGATTCTGTTTAAGTGTCACTTTGGTCTCTCTATGTTCGTCTGATGTTGAAGTTTATCCTGCTGCTGTCTCAGGAAGTAATCATAAATGGGGTTGATGTTCATTGTAGCATCAAGTCACAAATCAGACTTAGAGCTTCCTTAGGCTGTGACTCCAACAAAACTACAATGCTACTAGGGGACAGCGAACAAACAGAAGGAGGCAAACTTCCCATTCAGTTAAAGGGAAATCTTATATTTAACCTGCTTAAATGGATTTTAAGACAGAGATTAAAGAATGCCTAATTTGAAATCTACAATACGATGCATCTGAAGATGTGCGTGGCCAGTTTGCAGACATCACCTAATTACTGGTCACTCTTAATTGTTCCAGTGTCCGTTTAAAACATATTCTCAGGCTGGCTAAACATAAACATTGGTTCTACCTGTTATTTCATTTTGCTCATCAATTCTGAAGAGTTGTACTATTTAGAATGTGCTGTTTTAGTGAACGCCTGAAAAGTAATAAAGAAAGGCTCTGGCAACACATGAAGCTAACCTGCTAGCCACACAGGGCTGCTGACACACTAGGTTGCCATATCCTCTGTTTCTGCACTGTACTGAAGTCAGAGAATATATCCAACCAAAGATGTTGTTTGGTGGTAGCAAAGATTTTTGGCTTACTGCAGTTTAAGCAGACAGTCATTCTAAATCATTTACCTTATCAACAAATGTACATGGACAGCTGAATTTCTATATGATTTCAGCTTGAGTCAGGAGGGGGCTTACCTGTAATTTCTGAAAAGTTATATCCTGTGCTTCTCACTCCCTCAAACACAGTGAAGAGAGTGAAAGAGTATTTAGTCCCAGGAGAGAGAGATAGGACTGTGTGTGTCACTGTGGTCCCTTCATCTGACCCAGTAATGTTGGTCTCTGTTCCATTGCTGAATGCCAGTGTGTAATCATATTCATTGCTGTTGCTGACTTTGGTCCACTGCAGCTGTAGCTCAGTCTCAGAACGGGTTTTCACATTCACCTCTTCAACATCAGACGGAACTGAGAGAGATGGGGTGGACAACAGACAGATACATTGACAGATGATAATCACAAGAAGAAAGAGTTGTATTTGGATGTAGGCAAAAATAAATATTGCAGTAATACAACCTTCCTCTACACAAATTATTAGGAGCAATATTTTATCAATCAATTTAAATGAAACAGGTCACAATAAGAGCTTACTCTGAAAAAAAAATACACAAATGAAAACTTCAGTTTAATGAAAACAATATGATAAGACATTTCTTGATTTTCTGCCTGATATGATGTCAACTTGAATCAGAAAGGGAACTTACCTGTAACCTCTGAAAAGTTATATCCTCTGCTTCTCACTCCCTCAAACACAGTGAAGAGAGTGAATGCATATTTAGTCCCAGGAGAAAGAGATGAGACTGTGTATGTCACTGTGGTCCCTCCATCTGACACCGCGGTGTTGGTCTCTGTTCCATTGCTGAATGTCAGTGTGTAAGTATATTCATTGTTGTTGTTGACTTTGGTCCACTGCAGCTCTAGCTGAGTCTCAGAGCGGGTTGTCAGATTTACTTGGGTCACATCAGGAGGAACTAAGAGAGATGGGGTGGGCAACAGACAGAAATGTGGACAGAAAATCACAGAAAGAGAGAATAAGAATTAGATGTAAGCAAAAATAAATATTGCAATAACACAAAGTTCGTCTGCACAAAATAATAGCAGCAATATATTGTTTATTAATTGAAATAAAAAGGGCTACAATAAGAGCTTCTTCTGGAAAAAAATAATTACACCAGTTAAAACATAAAAGCTTTGAGTTTAAAGAAAATAATGTAATGGTAAGACGTTTGTTCTTTTCTGTCTGATATTATGTCAACTTGAATCAAAAAGGGAACTTACGTGTAACTTCTGAAAAGCTATATCCTGTGCTTCTCACTCCCTCAAACACAGTGAAGAGAGTGAAAGAGTATTTAGTCCCAGGAGAGAGAGATGAGACTGTGTGTGTCACTGTGGCCCCTTCATCTGACCCAGTAATGCTGATTTCTGTTCCATTGCTGAATCCCAGTGTGTAATCATATTCATCGCTGTTGTTGACTTTGGTCCACTGCAGCTCTAGCTGAGTCTCAGAGCGGGTTACCAGATTTACTTGGGTAACATCAGGAGGATCTAAGAGAGATGGTGTGGACAACGGACAGAAGTGTGGACAGATGGATAATCACAGGAGTAGAGAGATTTGCATTTAAATGTAAGGAAAAAATAAATACTGCAGTTATGTGAACTTCTCCTGCACAATAAAAAAGAGAATTATTTTTTCAATTTATTTAAATGAAATAGGTTACAGTATGTGCACTCTGTGGAAAAAAGAGGACACCAATAAAAACTCAAAAGCCTTTGGGTTTAAAATACATTTTAAAAGTGAGACCAACAAAATTGATTGCACAGTCTTATGATAAGATGTTCTTTTTTGCTCAGAGATCTTGATGTGAAGAAGAAGGGAACTTACCTGTAACCTCTGAAAAATGATATCCTCTGCTTCTCACTGCCTCAAACACAGTGAAGAGTGTGAAAGAGTATTTAGTCCCAGGAGAGAGAGATGAGACTGTGTATGTCACTGTGGTCCCTCCATCTGACCCAGTGATGCTGATCTCTGTTCCATTGCTGAATGCCAGTGTGTAAGTGTATTTATTATCATTGTTGACTTTGGTCCACTCCAACTTTAGCTGAGTCTCAGAGCGGGTTAACAGATTTACTTGAGTAACATCAGGAAGAGCTGAGAGAGACGGGGTGGATAACAAAAAGATACATGGACAAATAGTTAATCAGAGGAAGAGAGAGAATTGCATTTAAATTGCAGAATGTGCTTAATAGTAAATTCTTTTTTGGCAAAAATAAATAATACAATAATTTATTATTACACACTTTTTGATTTAATGACAATTAGCCAATACTGAAAGTATACTATAAAATAAATGAGGACATCAGTAAAAAACAGTATAAAGGCTACTGTATTTTGTGTTACAATGACATACAAAGCCTTGTTTCTACCTGACGATTTTGATGTGATGTGAACTTAAATCACAAGGGAACCTACCCGTAACCTCTGAAAATGTATATCCTCTGCTTCTCACTCCCTCAAATACAGTGAAGAGAGTGAAGGCGTATTTAGTCTCAGGAGAGAGAAATGAGACTGTGTGTGTCACTGTGGTCCCTCCATCTGACCCAGCGATGTTGGTCTCTGTTCCATTGCTGAATGCCAGTGTGTAAGTATATTTATCATCATTGTTGACTTTGGTCCACTGCAGCACTAGCTGAGTCTCAGAGTGGGTTACCAGATTTACTTGGGTAACATCATCAGGAACTAAGAGAGATTGGGTGGACAACAGACAGAAATGTGGACAGATGGATAATCACAGGAGAAGAGAGAATTGTGTTTAAATGTAAGGGAAAATAAATACTGCAGTAATGTGAACTTCTGCACTATAAAAAAGAGCATTATTGTTCATTATTTTTTCAATTTATTTAAATGAAACAGGTTACAGTATGTACACTCTGGGGAAAAAGAGGACAGCAATTAAAACTCAAAAGCCTTTTGGTTTAAAATACATTTTAAAGGTGAGACCAACAACATTAATTACACACTCTTATGTATGATAAGATGTTCTTTTTTGCTCAGAGATCTTGATGTGATGTGAACAAGAATTAGGAGGGAACTTACCTGTAACCTTTAAAAAGTTATATCCTCTGCTTCTCACTCCCTCAAACACAGTGAAGAGAGTAAAAGAGTATTTAGTCTCAGGAGAGAGAAATGAGACTGTGTGTGTCACTGTGGTCCCTCCATCTGATCCAGTGATGCTGATGTCTGTTCCATTGCTGAATGCCAGTGTGTAAGTGTATTCATCGTTGTTGTTGACTTTGGTCCACTGCAGCTCTAGCTGAGTCTCAGAGTGGGTTACCAGATTTACTTGGGTAACATCAGAAGGAACTAAGAGAGATGGGGTGGGCAACATACAGAAATGTGGAAAGATGGATAATCACAGAAAGAGAGAATAAGAATTAGATGTAAGCAAAAATAAATATTGCAGTAATATAAAGTTCATCTGCACAAAACATTAGGACTAATATATTGTCAATTTCTATAAAATAATATGATGGTAAGACATTTCTTCATTTTCTGCCTGATATGATGTCAACTTGAATCAGAAAGGGAACCTACCTGTAACCTCTGAAAAGTTATATCCTCTGCTTCTCACTCCCTCAAACACAGTGAAGAGTGTGAAAGAGTATTTAGTCCCAGGAGAGAGAGATGAGACTGTGTGTGTCACTGTGGTCACTCCATCTGACCCAGTGATGTTGGTCTCTGTTCCATTGCTGAATGCCAGTGTGTACGTGTATCCATCGTTGTTGTTGACTTTGGTCCACTGCAGCTCTAGCTGAGTCTCAGAGCGGGCTAACAGATTTACTTGGGTAACATCATCAGGAACTAAGAGAGATGGGGTGGACAACAGACAGAAATGTGGACAGATAGATAATCACAGGAGAAGAGAGAATTGTGTTTAAATGTAAGGGAAAATACATACTGCAGTAATGTGAACTTCTGCACAATAAAAAAGAGCATTATTGTTCATTATTTTTTCAATTTATTTAAATGAAACAGGTTACAGTATGTACACTCTGGGGAAAAAGAAGACAGCAATTAAAAGTCAAAAGCCTTTTGGTTTAAAATACATTTTAAAAGTGAGACTGGCGTTTCAGCTGCATTCTTAGCCTTCACACCTGGCTTCAGTCCATGTGTAGAACAAATGCGGTGCACTTCGTTGACAATTTTAATTTGTTTTGGAACAGAGCTGACTTTTTAAACAGCGACGGTATTCATCCCAGCTCATTGAGCGTACAACATCTAACTGCAAACATACAACACACCGTGCTCTCGAATAGGAAGATCGCTCCACCACGACAACATTGACTCACTACTCACGGGGAACCCCTTTTCACTGAGACCTCATTTCCGGCTCCCCCAACTGATAGCGCCCCCTGCAGCACGCCAGTATTCCCCATTTCTACATTAATCCGCCCAAGACGGCCTAGAAGTGTATAGGGGAATTACAGTTTTTTCTGAATGCTTTAACACTTATAGTGATTGTTGTAGCACAATTTTTAAAACTACTAATTCTTATAGCAAAACCCCTCACTGAGTTCGCAAAACTAATAGCACAAACTCTGCTTTACACTCTGTTTGTAATTTTGTAACACACACTTCCACTGCACAGCACTCTTTTTGCAAAACTGAAAACACAACTCACTGCTTTACACACAACTTGCAAATAATCAACACACTCTTAGCAAAACTATACACAATTATGGCTATTATTTAAACTATTTTGCCACTTTCTGGCCACACTGTCACGTGTGAAAACTCTTTTATATAAATAATTCACTTTGCAATCAGCCTGAACACTAGCAATACAGTAAGCCACAGGTAAGCTTTTGAGGTGGAGTACAATAGAATAAAGAAGAGTGAGAGTTAGAGAGGAGCATGAGGATGTGGAGGTGAAAAAGCAAGAGGGAGAGGATGACGAGGACAAGGAGGTGGTTAGAGGAAGAGGATGAGGAGGTGACAAAGTAAGAGGAGGATGAAGTAGCGAAGAGGAAAGGGAAGGAAGAAGAGTAAGAAGAGTAAGAAATACATTTTTTGATGACATCAGAGCTACTTTAGTGGACAGTGGAATGACCCTGAGGGAAGCTGGCCAATGGGTTCAGCCTAATCTGAGCCGCTACAGTGTAGCAAGCATCATGAGGTATAAGGCTATAGTAGCGTTGGTAGTGAATCTGGACGTGCATACTTTAGAGCTGTGCATGGGCCTGCTGTGCTGCATTTGTTTTGTCTTTTCCAGAGAGTGATGGAGCTAAAGGCAGATGCCATAGGTCATGCGCTGATTCTTGTGGATGAGGCAGGTTTCAACCTCACTATAACGAGGAACATTGTCGGACAACATGGTAGCATAAATGTGTGCAGCTATAAGTCAAAATAGTGTTGTTCTCCTTGTCTGCCTTGCGCTAGAAGGTCTATGACCATCATCCAGATCAATGCATGGCCCTTCTACAGGCAATGGAGGAGGCATACAGGGATATTGTAGTAAAGGGGAAAAAAGTCACCCCACCTGGATTTAAACCCAGGCCTCCAGGGTATCAGACCTGCACTTTGACCACAACACCACAGAGCCAGGTTTGTTTGTATGGTAGTCAAAGCATACACACAACCCTAGTGGTGGCACGCCATCACAGACATTGACTAGGCCTCATGTCAGGCCTTGATACTGCACTCCAGAGATATTTTCTTGTCAGTGCCTTTGACTAGAAAACATTACAGCTGATGTTGACAAAATGTTGTGGTTGGACCCAGAGAGAAAACAAGATGTAGACTTCTTGTTTTTTTTTTGTTTTTTTTCTCTCAGTAAAATTACTGTATGTTTTCTTGTTTTCATTTGGAAAAAAATGTTTGTATTGATGTGTGTAAATGAACATCCATACTTGAACTTTGAATCCCTGTGTGTTGAGTTGGATACCTGTGTCCAAAAGCCAGATGTGTTTTTCATTGATACCATTAGTGTGTAGTTGCCGCATTGTGTGCTAATTAATATGATGGTTTGTGTTAACTGTTTGGTACAAAAACACCATTTTTACAAAGGTTTGCAGAGTTAAGCAAGATGTGTTAGCTTTTGCAAGGTATCTACAATGTTTTGCTAATTTGGTGAAAGGTTTTGTTATTTGTGTGTAGAGTTTTGCAAAAACAGCCAATAGGTGCAAAAAATGTGCTTAAGCGATCAGAAAAAACTGTAATAAGTATAACCTCTAGCCGGTTTCCAGGGGCGTATCCAGAACATTTTTACTGGGGTGGCCAAGATGACACACAAATATAGTCTGAGGTGGCCATGGAATTATATACACATAGAAATTTTGTATTTCTTAGACACAATTTCCTGCATTTTAACCAAATATGGAGAGCCACTATAGCTTTTATGAAAAAAAAAAAACTTTTACGAAAGACTGAAAACAATATTTTAATGAGATTCATCCTGGGACAAGCAGAGCCTATCCTGCCTGCCCTAAGAGCACATCTATGATATACAGTACATTACATTTTGTTTTTTCCCCTCAATGGAATACAAATCAATTAAAATATCAGGGGATGAGGCTGTGTAGGACCTGCTGCTCTGGACTGTGAAATGTCTGTAAAATAGAAAGAATCATGATAAGCACTTGCTTCAGTTTTTACAAGGTTTTATTCAAAATGACAAGTTGCAAAGTGAATACGTGGTACATATTTCAATGTTGCTTAAAATAGAAGGAAATCATAATATTGTGTGAAATAAAAAGATAAAATGTCACAACATACCGTGAGGTCCATGTGGAGCAGCATGTACATTAGTAGGCTCTCTGACATCAGTGTCACCTATTGACATGCTAGTACCTGAAGCAGTCAAAACAAAAACCACTATATTACATGCATAGACTGAATGTGGACAGTTTAGTGTCACATATTGTCCTTGATATTGTATTGAGATTTTTTATGTTTAGGTCTGGCATTTTCTATGTATTCACACTTAAATCCTTGTTTTCTTTTAATTTGCCAAGCTTTCGGTCTGCTGACTTTCCTCAATACATTGATCACAGTTTTTGTTTGACACCTTTTAATCAAGACTGCGGTGTAATCCGGTTAAATACTATGTATTCACATAGAAATATCATACACAATTGTACAATTTTTTACAGTAAAATAACTAAGTATGAGAGAGTACACAACAACTTCAAGTACCACATTCATGAATGACTTCTGAACCTGACATACCATGCTTAGTAGGTGGAGTTCCAGACAATACTGGTTCACAGTCAGTCTCCTCCTCCTCCTCCAAGTGTGGCTGGTGAACTGTGGGAATACAAGGATGGTTTAATAACAGATAAATAGACAGACAGCTGCTGGTAGAAGCTGTAGCTGACTCTGAGTCTTTTTTTTTTTTTTTTTTAGAAAGAAGCTCTGAATGTCTTTTATTCTCTTCATATTCTCTTAATATCCCTGCATAAAATGTAATTCAATCACTCAATCATGCAACCAATCATTCAATCAACTCACTTCTTAGCTGTACTTATAATATCAACAGGGATCATTGTCGAATTGATTTTAAAATCAGTGTAAAAATGTAAGGTGTTCTTGTGGTTCTGGGACCCCTTAGATAACAACTTTGACTTCAATGAATCACCAACAATGTTATAATTCCAAATGAGCAAGACAATATTACTGCTGTGGACAGTGTCAGAACAGCAAGATTAAGACATATTGATACATTTGTGGTCAGATATACAGCAAGTTTAGCTATGAGTAGAGTCACACTCTGAAGTAGACTAGCGCTGTGGGTTACTACAGGGAGCTGAGGTGATCTGGACTTAAATGATTTACTCCAACGTTACTTAATCTCTACTTCTTCAAATGGTTTGAAGAAAGGGACAAGAATCTCCTCACTGTCAAAGTCACCACAACTTCAGAGTCCAACTTACTTCAAGCAGTAGTTCACTTCATGTGCTAGGTTTCGAGATACAGGCTCTACTAGCCTACTGCAGTCTGTATCGTACTCGTGAAAGTAGCTAATGGGCTACTACCATTTGGAGAAATATATGCTACTCCTGTCCTGAACGGTTTCATATTCAATTTATCCTGTTAACAACAACAAAAAAGAAACTGACGTTAACGTTACTAACTTGGCTTGCAGGCTGCGGCTACAGTAGCCCCGTTTATATGGACACCTTTTTTGAATCCGATTGAATTTAATCATATTATTAGAATTCTACCGAACTATGAGCCTCAAATAAAGAGATTCGCGTTTGAAGAAAGGTGTAAACCACCTATTTTAATCGGTTTGAAAATTTAAACGGTTTCATTTGAATCCTATTATTTGACTGTATATATGGGACGTTTTTAATCGATTTCTGTAAATAAAGAGATTAAAAGTGAAATTTTGTGTCCATGTAAACGGGGCTAATGTAGTAGCCTACAGTAGAGCACAAGTTAACTGGTGTAGCCGCTACACTAGTTAACTTGTGCTCTCGTCTTGTCTCGTGTAGGCTTTCAGCTGTTCCTGCTACTAACATAAAGTTCGTTAAATAAAGTTTTCCTACATATTATTCAGAGCAAATTACGACATGATAATTATTCATTAAATCATTCAATTACCATACCTCATTGACTGAATCCCGATGTAATGGATGCGGTCTCTTTCGCCGGAGCTGCAGGGGACAGGCAGTGTTCATCTCGCACAGTTGCCAGATCTTGAACGATAAATAAGCGACTGCCACCCAGACCTGCATGGGGCTGGAGGCGACACGCGCAGTGCTCATCTCGTGTCTACTAACCCCTCAGTGTCACTCGAAAAACTTTCGGTGATCAGAAATCAGCTCTCTGCAGCATCATTGACTTGACAGTGTTTCTCTTGTTTGTTGTGTTGACGAACTTGATAAATTACCTATCGGATCTAGGGTGGCCATCGGGGTGGCCAATGACATTAGTGGTGGCACTGGCCACCCTTGGCCACCCCCTAGAGTCGCCACTGTCAGGGGTTCTCCCAACATATTGCTACTTACTGTTTACAGACCCCCAAAGCAATCAGCAAAGGTTTTTATGGAGGAATTTGGTGAACTACTGACTCTTGTCTGTTTAGACTTTGATCACATAATTTTAGCTGGGGATTTTAATATTCATGTGGAAGATCCTAACAATATCTATGGCAAGGAACTTCTCTCACTCATTGATGCTTTTAATATGACTCAGAATGTTAAGGGGCCAACACATTCTCATGGTCATACACTGTATCTTGTCATCACAAAAGGACTTAATATCTCAACCAGTGTGATGGACATGGCCCTGTCCGATCATTGTTGTGTCTTTATTGATGTCTCTACTTCTCCTCATGTAAAAACCAGCCCTTTGATAGTTACTAAGAGAACCTTTTCTGATAACACTGCTTTCCTTTTTCAACAAGCCCTCTTCAAGGCATCAAGCAAGCCTATTCTCTCCATACAAACACCGTCAACATCCACTGTCAATGATTTAGTAACCACCTTTAACTCCAAAATGTCACAAATTATGGATGACATTGCACCACTAAAAAAGATAGTCAAAGGCATGAATAAAGCACCCTGGAGACAAAATCCTGAGGTTAAACTTTTTAAGAGAGAGTGTAGAAAAATGGAAAGGAAGCTGTAAAGCAAGGCAGTCTTTCTTTTCTAACATTATAAACAGGAACATGAATAATTCCCGCATACTTTTCTCCACTGTCGAGAAGCTAACAAATCCCACTTCACAACCTGCACCTGAACTTCTCTCAGTTAAGAAATGCAATGCGTTTGCCTCTTTCTTCAGTGGTAAAATCGACAAGATAAGACTGAATATAACTTCTCAACTTGCGCAACATTCAGAGCCATTGTCTCTACAAAAACGAGAACCCATTTCCTTGTCAACTTTTAGATATATTGACTATGATACACTGGAGAAAACAGTACAGAGTCTTAGTACTTCCACATCTGAGGTAGCTGTCATGCCCACCAGCTTTTTAAAATCTGTCCTGAATCTTGTAATAGATGATGTGCTCCAGATTGTAAATGCCTCCCTACAGGATGGTATTTTCCCCCAGCCTCTTAAAAAAGCAGTAGTCAAGCCCCTATTGAAAAAGAATAACTTGGATGCTTCAGTGCTTAATAATTACAGGCCCATATCTAATCTACCATTTATTGGCAAGATAATTGAAAAAATAGTTTTTAATCAACTAACAGATTTTTTGTCATCAAATTGCTGTTTTGATAAGTTCCAGTCCGGTTTCCGTGCTAACCACAGCACTGAATCAGCACTTATTAAAGTCATAAATGACATCCACCTGAATACTGACGCTGGCAAGATATCAGTCCTCGTGTTGTTAGACCTCAGTGCAGCTTTTGACACTGTAGATCACGAGATATTGTTACATCGACTGGAACACTGGGCTGGGTTCACTGGAGTAGTTTTAAAGTGGCTAAGATCTTACCTGGAAAACAGAACTTTCTTTGTTGCCATGGGCAATTATGCCTCAGGCCCAATGCCCCTGTCATGTGATGTCCCCCAGGGGTCTATTCTAGGACCATTGCTCTTTAACCTTTATATGCTATCACTTGGGCAAATTATCACAAACAACTCAATGTCCTACCATAGCTATGCCGATGACACTCAAGTTTATTTTGCTGTGTCACCAAATGACTATGCCCCCCTTCAACATCTCTACCAATGTATGGACCAAATAAATAACTGGATGGCACACAATTTCCTGCAGCTTAACGCAGACAAAACCGAAGTCATAGTATTTGGGAAAAAGGAAGAAAGAATAAAGATTACCACCATCCTGGAAAATAGGGGACTTACAGTTTTTGCCTATTGCTTGCACACATTTTTCAAAATTTGACTCATAGAGTAAAATCCCTACACACATTTTCAAAACCCAAAACACTTGGAAATAAACCATTCACATTTATGCCATAATGACACTCTGCTTTCAAAACTCAAACTAAACAAAAAAAACCTAACAATCCTTTGTCGAAATGTAACTCTGATGGCAAAGCACACAAACTTGCACCAAATGGTAAGACAGTTCAACTCAACTATAACACACTAGTGTACTTTACATAAAACAATCCACTCTTTCAGTTACTGTGTTTTATTCAGCTCCGCAAAGCAAATAAGGCACATAACAACCCCAAAACAGAAATATTCAATGATGTAGACTCAAAAAGCCCTCAGTACATAAACTACTGTAAAACAAAGTAAAAATAAAAACCAAATGAAACAATAGTAGGCTCAGAAGCACTTCAAAAAACATACGTAAAGTTGCCCTAATGTCATCTGGTATTACAATGCGTTGAGTTCTTTGTCCTCCTCTAAGCTGCCCTCGTCCTCCTCCTCGTCCTCCTCTCATTCTTACTCTGCCGCGGGCTCTCCCTCCATCCATGCTTGCAGTTTTCAAAAAGGCCTAAACTGAGGCCTTTTTGTTGCTGACTAATTGGTGTACAATTTTGGAGGTAAGGGTTTTCTGGTGTGAAGCAATGTTTAACCAGTCATCCAATGTGTTTTATGTTTTGGATATGTGTGTTTTCCAAATGGTATGATGAGGCATCCGTTTTTAACGGCGTGTCTTATGAATGAAAAAGTGTGCAGTGAACATTTGCAAGTGTGTTGTATGAGGAACAAAGTGTGTTGCTGAAATGCCACAACAGTGTTAGGCAGAACTTTTGTTTAAGATATGGCACATTTTGTTTCCAGTATAGCAACAACAACTTCAAGTTATGCTACTTTGGTTTAAGCACTGGGTTTTAGTGTCTAAGCAATAGGCAAAAACTGTAAACCAAAAGTGGCGGTTAAAAATCTTGGCGTTATCATTGATAATGACCTAAATTTTAACAGTCACATAAAAGCAGTCACAAAATCAGCATTTTATCACCTAAAAAACATTTCCAAATTAAGAGACATCATGACAAAGAAGGATTTAGAAAAACTTATTCATGCATTTATTTCCAGCAGAGTCGATTACTGTAATGGTCTGTTCACAGGTCTTCCTAAAAAAGACCATTAAACATCTTCAGTTAATACAAAACGCAGCAGCAAGTATTCTTACAAGAACCAAAAGGGCCGAACATATCACTCCAATTCTTAAATCCCTTCATTGGCTCCCAGTGAGTTATAGAATTGATTTTAAGATACTACTGCTTGCTTTTAAATCACTAAATGGAACAGGACCTGGTTATTTATTAGACATGCTTCAGCAATACACTCCACCCAGGTCACAAGAAAAAAACCTGCTGGTAATACCCTCTGCTACAACAAAGTGTGGTGAGGCAGCATTCAGCTGCTATGCAGCTCAACTGTGGAATACACTTCCAGATGATGTCAAAAATGCTCCCACTGTTGCAAGTTTTAAATCTAGACTAAAGACCAAACTGTTTTTGTCGTGTGGGTCTAGCTCTCCCGTACCGGTTAGTCCTCCCAACTCACAACACAACTGACAGATGTAGATATATACAGTTTATTACAAACACGTGGCCAAGGTAGCAGACAGCAGCACAGTACACTTTCCTGTACCCCCTCTAGAGTCCAACAGATTTAAAACGTTTTTTTAGGTTACAACCAGTGTCAAGAATCCACACAGGATATTCACACAAGTGGCAAAGAGCAATACATCACTCAAAGGCAAGACAAACAATACATGATGTCATAGGAGCATAACCACCCAACACAGCACACATCAGAAAACGTCACACACAGTAGTCCTCAGTCCAGGCTCAGTCCTGTGTAGCCAGTGCTGCCACCCCGCCAGTCCTGGGGCCACGTGGAAAAGAAGGAAAAGTTCGTCCTGGTCGGCTCCCCGTCTGCCGACCAGGAAGTCACAAAGAAGGTCCGCAATCCGGTGTCCGCCTGCTGGGGGTCGTTGGGGCCCTACCACCCAGCCTGGAGACCAAGGGAAAAGCAAACCCTTAAAAACAGCTGACACTTGGGAGGAAACTCAGCCAACTTAGCCGATTAGCACAAAAACATAACAACTTCCCTCTTTGCTGCAACTTGGGAGCGTGGTCTCAATAGATGCGTCGTCACAATGTTGTAACACGATGTTCTCCCCTGGCACCCGCTGCAGTCAGGCTCCTGGGCTCCACATGCGCTCCCGGTCTTCTCTCTCCACACTAGTTGCATGCAGGCTTAAATACAACCAGTCCCTCCTCTCGATTGGCCCTAGACTTGGAACCTAGAGCCAATCAGGACTCAGATGCTCCCATACAGCCCCACCTAGATCCAAGGCCAGTCATTGGCTACAGCCACAGAACAGAGAGCCAATCACCTGTGTCCCACTGTCCCAACCTGGCACTCTTGCCATTGGCTCAACAAATAATGTCCACAGCCAATCATTTCACAGATGTCATGTCAGTTCATCATTATACAGATGTCATGTCAGTTCAAAACAGAAACAGTGCAACAATCATTAATCAACATCACATCCTTGTTCACCCAGCCCTGACACTTCCCCCCCATTAAAAACCAAGTCGTCCCGACCATGGCCTCACCCCTCATAGCGAGCAGGAGGGAGCCCAAAATTACTTCTCTGGGACCTACGAAGTTAGAAGGCTTCGTCCCCACCCACATTTAGATTCAGTGGATGTGGGCCCTCCCCCTCCAATCTCGGAGGGGGCGCACCCACCTCCACATCATTCTGAGCCATAATGGGCTGACCTGGGTGCCTTTGGTCCCGTATGGCCAACGGCCAAAATCTTACATTACCCTTGCTTTGGACAGAAGGGGGGGTTGCCATGGCAGCTGGCTGTTCCTCCACAATCTCATCCGCCCAAGTAGTCCATCCCCCTGGGCAGGGACGCAGATGATTCCGATGAATAGTCCTGGTGTTCCCTTCCTTCCCCTCTGGTTGGATGACGTATACCGGCTGGCCCGGTCGCACCTGTTTGATGACAACAAAGAGTTCAGGGAGCCAGTAGGGACCGAGCTTACCTCTTGCTCGTCGGCGAAAGTTCCGACAAAGTACCCGTTCTCCAGGGAGCAGAGGCAATGCACGAGCTTGTTTGCTGTAGCGCCGTCGATCCCAATCTTGACGTTGCCGACTTTGAGTACGGACTTGGCTATACGCTGCAACAAGATTCTGGTAATGCTTCTGCACCCATGAGTCAGTTGTACATCTCTCCTGAGGACAGGACAGACCAAGAGCCATATCCACAGGCAGTCTTGCATGTCTACCAAACACCACATAGAAAGGTGCCAGGCCAGTACTACTATGTGGAGTGTTGTTATAAGCTTGTAATAAAGCTGGCAACCGGTCCGCCCACCGTTCTTGTCCTTCCTGATCTAAGGTGTTGAGTAGAGTAAGGAGCGTCTGATTAAACCGCTCGCAAGCGCCATTTCCTTGAGGGTGGTATGGCGTTGTCCGGCTCTTTTTACACCCGTACAACTGACACAGCTGCTGGAAAAGTTGTGACTCAAATGCCCCACCCTGATCTGTCAGGATTCGTTCAGGACACCCAAACTGTTGTATCACATGGACCCACAGGGCCTTTGCTGTCGTCTGTGCAGACTGGTCTCGGGTTGGCACTGCTACTGCATATCTAGAGAACAAATCTGTTACAACCAGTATACAGGGATGAGAGTCTGCAACCCGCCCCAAGGACAAATAGTCCAATGCCAGAATTTCAAAGGGGTACTGACTCACCACTGGATGCAAGGGTGCCCTCACCTCCGACCCAGCTCTTCCCAGCACACACTGATGGCATTCTGCTGCCCAATCTCGTAGATCCCTCGCCATGCCAATCCAAAAGGCCCGGAGGCGGATGGCTTCCAACTGCCGCTGTCCTCGTGCATGGCCCAACGTGTGGTGGAGCATTTCCCACACTCGCCGTCGCTCACTACTGGGCACCACCACTGCCTCCACTGTCTGTTGACGACCCAGTGTCCTCCTAACCAGCACCCCATTGACAAGGGCCAGCCTTTCCCATTCCCGGAGAAGCTGACGACCCTCTGGTGTTAAGGCCTGCCGGTCCAACTCGCTGCAACGGCTGCCCGACTCCTTCCATCTCCGAAGGAGAGACAGATCCTGCTCCTTTTCTTGGGACATCCGCCAGTCCATCTCCCTTTCAGCAAAGTCCTGCAACTCAGGGACTGCAGTCGAAGATTCTGCCACCACACCAACTTGTCCAACTTCTGGCAGGCGAGACAGGGCATCGGCATTTTGGTTGCTAACCCCTGGCCTGTAGGAGATAACAAAGTCAAAGTTAGCTAGCTGGGCCGCCCACCTCTGCTCTGTGGCACCCAGCTTTGCAGATTGCAAGTGGACCAATGGCCTATTGTCGGTCACCACCTTACATTGAGCTCCCCAAAGATAGTCTTTGAATTTCTCAGTGATTGCCCACTTCAATGCCAACAGCTCAAGCTTAAATGAACTATAATTCTGATCATTTCTTTCCGCTGGATGAAGACTTCGACTGGCGTAGGCAATCACTCTCTCTTTGCCCTCTTGAACTTGAGCCAACACTGCCCCCAACCCATGGAAACTGGCATCAGTGTAGAGTATAAAGGGCAGAGTAAAATCCGCAAAGGCCAGTATGGGAGCCTGGAGCAGCGCTTGCTTCAATTGTTCAAAAGCATCCTGACAGTCTTCCGTCCACTGGATCTGGGCCGCCTTTGAGCTTGTAGTACCTTGGAGGAGCTTATGCAGTGGCGCTGCAATGCGAGAAAACCCAGAGACAAAACGGCGGTAATAGCCGACAAACCCAAGGAAGGCACGCACTTCTTTTACCGTCTTAGGGATGGCCCATTGTTGTACCGCGGACACCTTCTCCGGGTCTGTTGCTACGCCATGCTGACTCACCACATGGCCCAGGTAATGGACCGACCGCCGGAAAAAGAGGCTCTTCTTTGGGTTCAGCTTTAGCCCATGCTGGTGTAAGCGCTCAAACACCTGCTCCAAATGCAGCAAATGAGAGTCATAATCAGCAGAATATACAATTACATCATCAAGATAAATCATTAAGAATTCATTGACCTGACCCCCCAGACACCGCTGCATCAGGCGCTGAAATGTTGCCGGCCCATTACAAAGTCCAAAGGGCATCCGTTCAAACTGGTATAGCCCCATTGGTGTTGTAAAAGCTGTCTTTTCTTTGTCATTGGGGTGCACCTCCACTTGCCAGTAGCCACTGGCGAGATCCAGAGTGGAGTACCAGGCTGCTTTTCTCAGCCCGGTTAATGACTCCTCTATACGGGGAAGGGGGTACGCATCCTTATGGGTCACAGAATTGAGTTTACGGTAGTCTACACAAAATCGCAAACTACCATCTTTTTTCCGGACTAAAACAACTGGAGCTGCCCATGGACTAGCACTCTCTGTGATGACCCCCCCTTCTAGCATTCCCTGTATTAGAGCCCGCAATTCTGGGTACAGGGTAGGTGGAACAGGGCGGTAACGTTCACGGACCGGTGGTGCGTTTCCGGTATGTATCTGGTGAAGCACGGCACTGGTCTTACCATAGTCCTCATCGTGAGCAGCAAACACTGGGCTCCATTTCTGTAACAGTTCTTCCAGTCTGGACTGCTGCTCCTGGGTCAAGTCCTCTCCCTGGAAAGACACAGACTCACTGGCAACTGGGTCAGCATTCAACATTTGGACGTCTACCTCAATCGTGCTGGTCCCCGTCTGCCGCAACACCAGTTGTCTCTGGGGTCTGATGTCCTGCTTGCAGATTCCTGTAACCTTAGCCAAAGGCTTCCGTGTAGGTAATGTTATAGGGTAGGGGTGGGGGTTACATACCCTGAGGGGCACCTTACCCCCCTTCATGTGTAGGACTGCCCGTCCAATTCTCCACTTGTTGACATCTCCGCCCAAATCTTCGACCAAGACACAGGTTTCCGGTACCCCAGTTGCCTGCGGTACTTGAGCCCAGACCAGCATCTCCGTCTCTGGCTGGAGTTGGACACCAGCAATCCTAGAAAGCCGAGCGGTGCCTTGGAAGTCTTCCATCTCTCCAATGGCCTGTATCCGTCGGCACACACTGAAAGCTTTGTCCCAGGTAGCCCCATGGCTTGATGGAATGGTGGACTTAAACGCAGTCAACCCTGGGTGCCCCCCCTGAAACAGAGCTTCCCAACAATGATTAATAACATTCATGCCCAAGATGGCGCGGTTTGACTGCAGACAATCATCCTCCACAATAATCACCCCCTTAGCTGGTACTGATATCCCCCCTACCTCAAAATCAAGAATTACATAACCGACATATGGCAATTTCAGTCCATTGGCAGCTTTCAGAGTTAGCCATGATATGTCATTTATACTGCCAACTTGTTCATTGTGAAAATGATGTCTAAAAAAGGATTTACTGAAGAGGGTTACCTGGGAGCCAGTGTCCAGAACACATGGAATGGAGCATCCTTGAACTTTGACCTCCACCTCTGGACATCCACCTAGTAACGCGGGCTTCAATGGGGTCTCTGTCTGTGTCCCTTCCTCAGCCACCCGCCCTACGGTGGCCGAGGACATCAAAAACCCTGATTCGACCCTCGAGAGGGGCACCGTCTCTGCATGTGACCTACACGGCCACACTGCAAGCAGATGGGCCTACCTTGGTCGTCCCATCGAGGAGTACGATCTCTTCTCGGCTCCCGAGGTCGTGTATCCACCCTTCCTGCTTGTCTTGAAGATGCCTGGGACTGCTGGCTGCAAAACCCTTGGAGCTGCTGTTTAATCTCGCCCAAGAGGTCACCTTTCAAGGTGGACATCTGTTCTCGAACCTCTGCCATCACTTCTGATCTCAAGGCTTCTTTGAGGCTCTGCCAGTCTGCAACCGAGCTACTTGTGTGAGGTCCTGCTGCTGCAGCCACCTGCTGAACGTGACCCTCCTCAGATACTGTGCTGTGGACCTCCCTTGCATGCACTTCAGGGGTCTGCAGCTCATGTTCCACTGCTTTAGCTTCCTTACACAGGTCTAGGAAAGTCATGGGCTCAGCCCGGCGGAGAAGGCGTTGCAATTCTATCTGTATGGGGCCTGGCAGCAAACCCAGCATCAGCTGTGACCTCAAGTTCTCATCAGTGGCATCTGGGTCCAACGCCTCCCTTTGAGACCACTGATATAGACATTCACGAAGGCGGAGAATATAGGCACCAACCCCCTCTCCAGGCCTCTGTTTGCAGCTGAAGAATTGTGTCCGTAACTGTGCTGCTGTCGTCTTCTCACCATAGAGACCCTGTAGCTCTTGCAAGAGAAGCTCCGCACTCCTTCGTTTGGCCTCTGGTAACAGCAACACCTCTCGTCTGGCATCTCCCTGTAGGGCACTTAAAACAAAATCTACTTGTTGGGCAGCATTTAACGTCTGTGCTCTTAAAAAGGATTCAATTTGAGTCCGCCATTGCCCAAAGGACAACTGCCCTTGCCCACCCTCAAACTTTGGCACCCAGGGACCACCCAGAAACCATGGCACAATCATAACATTACTGGCTGTTGCGCCCTCACTTGTGTCTGTCATGTTGTTTGCAAAATTGGGAGGACGATCCTGCCGACTACGCCAAATTTATGTCGTGTGGGTCTAGCTCTCCCGTACCGGTTAGTCCTCCCAACTCACAACACAACTGACAGATGTAGATATATACAGTTTATTACAAACACGTGGCCAAGGTAGCAGACAGCAGCACAGTACACTTTCCTGTACCCCCTCTAGAGTCCAACAGATTTAAAACGTTTTTTTAGGTTACAACCAGTGTCAAGAATCCACACAGGATATTCACACAAGTGGCAAAGAGCAATACATCACTCAAAGGCAAGACAAACAATACATGATGTCATAGGAGCATAACCACCCAACACAGCACACATCAGAAAACGTCACACACAGTAGTCCTCAGTCCAGGCTCAGTCCTGTGTAGCCAGTGCTGCCACCCCGCCAGTCCTGGGGCCACGTGGAAAAGAAGGAAAAGTTCGTCCTGGTCGGCTCCCCGTCTGCCGACCAGGAAGTCACAAAGAAGGTCCGCAATCCGGTGTCCGCCTGCTGGGGGTCGTTGGGGCCCTACCACCCAGCCTGGAGACCAAGGGAAAAGCAAACCCTTAAAAACAGCTGACACTTGGGAGGAAACTCAGCCAACTTAGCCGATTAGCACAAAAACATAACAACTTCCCTCTTTGCTGCAACTTGGGAGCGTGGTCTCAATAGATGCGTCGTCACAATGTTGTAACACGATGTTCTCCCCTGGCACCCGCTGCAGTCAGGCTCCTGGGCTCCACATGCGCTCCCGGTCTTCTCTCTCCACACTAGTTGCATGCAGGCTTAAATACAACCAGTCCCTCCTCTCGATTGGCCCTAGACTTGGAACCTAGAGCCAATCAGGACTCAGATGCTCCCATACAGCCCCACCTAGATCCAAGGCCAGTCATTGGCTACAGCCACAGAACAGAGAGCCAATCACCTGTGTCCCACTGTCCCAACCTGGCACTCTTGCCATTGGCTCAACAAATAATGTCCACAGCCAATCATTTCACAGATGTCATGTCAGTTCATCATTATACAGATGTCATGTCAGTTCAAAACAGAAACAGTGCAACAATCATTAATCAACATCACATCCTTGTTCACCCAGCCCTGACATTTTCTGTTGCTTTCTGCCAGTGATTTTACTCGTTATACTCTTTGTACATCTTAACCACTAGGTCTGTCTTATTATGGCATTTTATTTAATTTTATTTCTAATTTAATTCTTTATGATCTCTTTGATACTTTTTAATACCTTACTAAACTCTATGTTTTTATGCTTTATTCTATTATGCTTTTAATTTGTTTTACCTTATCTTGTAAAGCACATTGAGTTGCCTTGTTGTATGAAATGCACTTTATAAATAAACTTGCCTTGCCTTGCCTTGCCTTTTGCGTTTGACTTTTCCTTTCTCAAGGTGCAGTATTGAATTGTAATACGTAAAATGATTAATGTTTAAATGTTTAATTGACTTACTTTGAGATTGGGTAAAATTTACAACATATGTTTTGAGTAGTCAGTGTACAGCTTGTGTAGCAGCATTCATTATCTCTGAAAACAACTTTACACACAGGCATGCCTGTGAGACAAGCCTTTATGTTCTTTGTCAGCAGTGGCTTTCGCCTTGGAACTCTGCCGTGCATGCCATTTTTCCCTAGTCTCTTTCTTATGGTTGAGTCATGAACACTGACCTTTACTAAGGCATAAGGGGCATACAGTTGTTTAGATGTTGCATTCTACCATGCTTTCTCCATTTGTGGATGGCTGTCACTATGGTTCGATAGAGTCCCAAAGACTTAGAAATGGCTTTTCCAGACTGAGACATATCAAGACTGTAGCCTTTTCCAGACTGCGACATATCAATTTTCTTTTTATCTGCTTCTGAATTTCTTGTCTTGGGTTCAATGGCCTACTTCAACTTGTCAGACAGGTTCTATTTAAGTCATCTCTTTGAAAGGTCTCACAGCAATCAGGCCTGGGTGTGGCTATAAAACAGAACTCAGCTTTCCACAATAATCACAGTTACCTGATCATTTAAAGCAACACTATGTAGGACTTGCCCACAGGGTCCCCCATGAGCAGTCGAAAAACAGTATTGTCTGTAGCAACTGTCATAAAAATCTGTATCTTGTGCATTTGTTGATGCTGGTGGAATTCCATGTGGACAGGACTGATTCACGTTCAACTATATGTCTGCATTCAACCATGTCTGGTGAGCTAAAGAAGGCTAACAGGGAACATTACAAAAACTTTAAATAATGTTGGCCCGTGGTTCTTCTATGGTTATTTTAAGAAATTGGCAAGTAACCTATCCTTACAGCATTTTATATGAACACTGTTTTGAAATATCAGAAATGACAAAAAACCCTGATACAGTTGTAATCTACAATAGTTATTTATTAGAAGGCAAAGAATGTACACTTGTCCAGCAGTAACAGTGCCAAGACACGTCAGAGGGGTATCCCTCCTCTGCTTTCACCTCACTCCAGAGAGTGAAAGCAGGGCCAATATTCACGCTAGTTCAGGCTCTAGTTATCACTCTTCCACTTTCTTTTCTTTGCATCTTCTGAATACACACTTGGCTGCTTCTGTTTTCTTGGTGCTTTAGCCATGACAACAATGCCTGTGTGCTATTTTCTTTTGTTGAGACGTTAACAAACCGGTCATCACAATTGCATCCTGAGTTTATCTCAGTTAATAAATACAACGACTTTGCATCTTTTTTCAAAGGCAAAAATGATAAAATATGACTGAATATACCTTCCCAATTGCAAAGAGCCCAAAATCTGGAACCATTGCCCCCAGTGAGAGGGAACCTCAGCTCAATGCTAACATTTAGCCTAACTGATTATGATACTCTTGAAAAAAACTACAAAATTTCAGTTCATCCACATCTGAACTAGACTTTTTGCTGACAGTCTTTTTCAAATCTGTTCTTCACCTAATATCAACAGATGTACTTCAGATTATACATACATCACTACAGACTGGCATTTTCCCTCCTCTTTGAAAAAAAGCAGTTGTAAAACCTTTACACAAAAAGAATACCCTTGATGTTTCAGTTTCAATTGACTGCCTTTCTGACATCAAATAATTGCTTTGATAAGTTTCAGTCAGGTTTCTGTGCCAATCACAGCACTGAAACAGCTCTGATTAAAGTTATAAGTGATATACACTACCGGTCAAAAGT
The DNA here is from genome assembly GCA_030347295.1 of Setipinna tenuifilis. Lineage (NCBI taxonomy): Eukaryota > Metazoa > Chordata > Actinopteri > Clupeiformes > Engraulidae > Setipinna > Setipinna tenuifilis. The sequence continues at coordinate 22,419,626 of CM059287.1, read as the reverse complement.
TTTAGAACACCACTTATTCCAGTTTTTTACTGAAAAATCATTTTATTGTGTCATTGCACTCTAAAAATGAAAGCACAGAACAAATAAGCAATTTAAGTTGAAAAAAAATCATGAAATCAATTTATAAACCAAAATGTATTCTAAACTTCTGACTTATCAAAGTACCCACCTAAGCATACTCGTGGCATTCTTTCTGCAAGGGAAATCAAATATTCTTCAGAAAGTTCTTCCTAAGTTTGTTGCAGAAGTTCTCATAAACGTGTGGCACTTGTAGGTTGCTTGACTTTCACTCTACTGTCCAGTTCTTCCCAAACTAGCTTGATGGGGTTTAAATCTGGAGATTGTGCTGGCCACTCCATGTTTTCAAGCTTACCATCTTGTTCTTTTTTTCTGAGGTAGTTTTGGCATAGTTTGGACTAGTCTTTTGGGTCATTTTCTTGTTGTAGGATGAACCTCTGACCAACTAGGCGCATGTCAGAGGGTATTGCATGGCGCTGCAGAATGCTGTGGTAACCATGTTGGTTGCTTGAAGTTGTTGTCCTGTGAGCTGCCTATCACACAATTTGTTAAAGGGCTCCTTCCGCTAAAAACCACTTTGAGTAGCTCTATTTACAATGTGATGGGTCACAACAAGCAGTACATGCACGCAGCACTCCAAGACGTGAAATTTGACCCTCATGGTTTTACTGGTCATTGAAGGGTCGAGCTAACCAGAACGAACGGACCAGAGCAGGCTAAACCTATCTACGTCTCTAGGTCATAAGCCCCGCCCAGAGCCATGTATGGCACGCCCACATCCCAGAGGAAGAACAGTGGACAGAAGCTAGGTGAGCGAAAGACAGCGAATTTGCCCAATCAGAGGTGCCTTATTGACACGTCATGGATATTCACGAGGGACATCGGAAAAGCCAACCACTAGACCTGTTCTAGCTTACAGAAAACAGCGTCAAGCAAGAGAAATAGGACATCATTTTTCAAATGACGCACAATGCATTCAACCATAGTGGCGACACAGCAATATGAATACAAATAACGATAGAAGTTGACCTTTAACTCTTAGAGACATGTTCTCTGTTTCAGTTGTGGTTTTGGGTCTGCCAGACCACTTCCTGTCAGTTTCCCCCAGTTTTTGAGTGCCACCTGATGCTCCTGAGGGTCTGGTACCACAGTGTGTGTTTCAACACTGCTTTTATACCAACATTGGGTGTTGTAAGTAATCAAGAAAAGTTGGAACACCTATAAGAATTAGTAGCACCAGCTGTCAAGGCTGATTTAACCTTCATTGCTGCTGATTAGGTAACCAACTTTGTATAATTCAGAAATGTACACTATTTTTCGGTTTTAGGTAACCAATTTATTTTTTACCTCTGGCTGTTCAGTACTTACCTTTGTACCATGTCAGGCTATTCATTGAACTTTCACTACTTGAATTGCAATAAATAACTGGAAAAATGTGGGTGTTCTAAAACTTTTGACATCTTAACTCCGATGCTGGCAAAACCTCGGTACTGGATCTTAGCGCTACTTTTGACACTGTTGATAACTCCATACTACTACATCGACTCGAACATTGGGTAGGATTCACTGGTATAGTTATCAATTTAATAAAATCATTATTGCTACAAAGGAGTTTCTTTGTTGCTATTGGAAACTATACATCGGCACCTGTGTGCTTGACCTGTGGTGTCCCTCAGGGGTGAATCCTTGGTCCATTACTATTCAATCTCTATATGCTCCCGCTTGGACAAATCATGAAGAAAACTCAATTAATTATCATAGCTATGCTGATGACACTCAAATCTACTTAGCTCTATCACCTGATGACTATACCCCGCTTAAGTCTCTCTACAGGTGTATTGACCAAATAAACAACTGGATATCCAACAATTTTTTTCAGTTGAACGCAGACAAAACTGAAGTAATTATATTTGGAAAAAAGAAAGAAAGACTTAGGATCTTGAGACTAAAGGGTTTAAAGCAAAGGATACTGTTAAAAACCTTGGTGTCGTTATTGACAGTGAACTGATTTTCAACAGCCACATGAAAGCAATCACTAAATCTGCATTTTATCACCTAAAAAACATTACCAAACTTAGAGGTCTTATGTCAAAACAAAAAAAGAAAAACTTGTACATGCCTTTATTTCCAGCAGGGTAGATTACTGCAATGGCCTTTTCACAGGCCTTCCTAAAAAGACCATCAAACAGCTTCAACTGGTCCAAAATGCAGCAGCAAGGGTTCTTACAAAAGCAAGAAGAGCTGAACACATTACTCCAATTTTAAGGTCCCTGCACTGGCTCCCAGTAAGTTATAGAATTGACTTTAAGGCATTGCTTCTTGTGTAACACTAAATGGGTTGGGACCAAAATACTTGTTGGATATGTTCTTGCTATATGTACCAACTAGGTCTTTAAGATCACAGTAGAAACTGTAAAACCGATTAAAAACGTCCCATATATACAGTCAAATAATCGGATTCAAATGAAACCGTTTAAATTTTCAAACCGATTAAAATAGGTGGTTTACACCTTTCTTCAAACGCGAATCTCTTTATTTGAGGCTCATATAAACAGTTCGGTAGAATTCTAATAATCGGATTAAATTCAATCGGATTCAAAAAAGGTGTCCATATAAATGGGGCTAGTGATGTAAACAAACTGATATGTGGCTGTTTGCACAAACACACTACTTTTGAAATAATTTTGAGTCATACACACTACAGAGCGTTACATCAGGTGGAGTTGAAGTTAGGCATAAATGAAATGAGTCTTACAGCTGAGTCTCAGAGGGTTTTTCAAATTTACTTGGGTAACATTGGGGAACATGCAGAAACACGAACAGATGGATGGTCATAGCAAGATTTGCAGTCGAGATGGATGGATTGTAATTTCTTTATAGTAGAAGAAAGGCGGTGTAATGAATACATGGCTATATATCATGTTATTACTTAACTCATCCACCACAATGTGTGACAGAAGGAGGAAAAAATAGCCTTTGCTTGCCTTTTTTTGGTCATTTATTGCTAGCATTTTTTCCTGGACATATGTATGTATATGTACTGTATGTATTTGTGAGTAGTATTTGTTTTACATTTGCTTACCTATTAAAACATCACCTCCAGTTTTGGTTTGTGGAACAATTCTGGGTGAACAGGATTCACACTAAAAGAGAGAGCACAGAACACATTAGTGACTGGTTTGACCTACAAATCTTTCTTCTGCTTTGTTAATTTTGTTTTGTTTTCTTGCACAGAAATACAAAAGCATTAAGCTAGACTTACAGTTGAAACTAAAGACATGCTAATTTACGTTTATGTTTGTGCACTACAGGAAGGGAAGCATAGAAATTAAAAAATAGAGGCAACATGTGGAATTTTTAAATAGGCCCTAATGCTTCATATTTTTCATCATGGATTCTAAAGTTATCCAGCTTCTCTACACAGCTTCTAGCCTCATTCGTAAGCTTAGAATTATTTGTTAGCTCTGCAATGGTGTTTTAAAATGTTTAAACCTGTTTTAACAAGTTTAAACAACTTATATGTTATATCCCAAGTTTCATTGAAATCAGTGACCCACCTTGCATTTCATCGTGAACAGAAAATTGTTAAGAATGGTGGCTTACCCACAGAAATGCTGTACACAGGTATAGCAGGAGAGTGAATTCCATGCTTCAGACCACCACAGTCCTGTCTCCACCTATTTTCCCTGATTTGGAAGAGATTTTCTGTTTCTCTGAAATCAAGGTGCAAAGAACTGCAGATGGAATCTAAAATGATATGGATTCCCTGATATTTAAAAGAGGACCTTAATACATGTGTGCAACCTTTCACAGTTATCCCTTCTCTGTTGCCATAGGCAAATTACATTTTGAAAATAATTTACTGGTTCATAAACTAACATTCTAACATCTATTCATAGCATGGTAAATATTAACCACATTAGAACAAGTGGGTCTGTATTACTAAGTAAATGTTTATTACTTCCTCTACATTGCAGTGCCACAAGGGGAAAGACTCAATCGCTTTTCCCCTGTACCTTTTTTCCACTGTTCCTACCAGGGGAACGATTTTATTTTTGCAAAGTTTTTATTGATTTTTTATTTTGTTAAACACACAACATTTTCACTATACACACATACACTACACCACCAGGGCACTAAAACAGAAAACCAGTAGCATTCCATCACAATCATAATAAAATAATAATAATTGAAATAAAATAACAGATCTTCAGTAAAATAAAACACAAAATAAAAAGGGGGAGTGGGTGGGATTATACATGACAATACATTTATGATGACAATTCTTACAGCTGAGATAAAGCTAGCTAGTGCCAAGGCAGACTCTGCTTTAGACACCCCTGGAGGTTAAAGGGAGCAGCCGCCTAACAAACATAACTGGGGCGATTCTGATAATTTAGCCATTCCCCGGTAGTTTTGATGATTTGTTTCCAAAAAGGAAAGACCATAGGGTACGATCAAGGAAGGTGGAGGTAAGAGCCTGTATTATTCAGACATTTTCAACACAAATTCTATGAATTCATCAACCCCATTCTACGAAGCTTCACTGGTGTGTAATAATATCTGTGTAATAATATCTAATAATATAGTGTGTAAATTTACTAAGAGCATCCCTCACAGGCCACCCTAGCAGATATCTCTTCCTAAGCCCAACTCCTACCCTTCAATAGTATAGTACCACACATTTAAAACAGAGTCATCTCTTCAGTCATAAGGCTTCTGGGTACCGCGAAACTGATCTGGCTCTTTATTCATTTGTTTCTTTTTTATTTATTTGTTTGTTCGTTTATTTAGTTTCTACATGGACTAAGCTACCTCTTACTGCAGCAGCAAATACCACTACATTTGTATCCCAATAAAGTGTCTTATTTCGTTATCAGTCATTAATTTCTTTGAGGGTCAACCTGACACCCCTGATTTTTTATGAGCACTGCTAAAGTATAGTTATTAGGAAATAAAATAGTTATTTCATCCATTATTTCATCAGTGATGTAAAGTAAGATGTGAGTCCAGTTTTAGACCTAAGCCGGGGTTCATTCCCTCAGCCTTGCTGCTGGCCTCAAGGAGGCGCACCACAACACATTTTGTGTTCTCAGGTGCAGGGCTGATGTCCTGACGAGCTGAGATGGATAAATGTGAGCTGTTCGTGTTGGACTGCTGGAGTTTGTTTTGTCTATCTTTCTATGGATATTTATAGTATTTATACTAACACATTATCTTATGGTTCCTTTTACAGTGTATCTAAATGTAAGAGTATGTAATATTATTATTATAATCTTAACCCTTACCCTTAGCGTAAAGTACATTGTAAGCACATAATGTCACATGTTGTTACACTGTACTTCATGATGTAGAATAAAGTGCAACTTGTTTATTGATTGTGTGAAACTGGAAACTATTAAACCGAATTGCCCATTTTGAGATTAATGTGTTTTCTGAACTGAACTGATTCTCCCCTAAGGCATGGGTTGTGGAAAGGCAGAGTACTCTTTTGAGCATGGAGCACTTCAATGCACCGATCACAAACTATCACTGATCAAGTTTTATGTCACAAAAATATCAAACCTTTAGATTGGTGCATTGTGCATATCTGTTTGCATTAGGAAGGAAGTCAGAGGAAAGTACTATAGTTATTTACATTCACATTTCCTTGCAGTTAACATGTATGGGCTGGAAAGAGGATGAACTGTTTAAAAGTGTTTAATAAACAACTTAAAAATTACACAGAGGGGCTTTAAACTTAGTTTTTGTTTCCATCCCAATCATTCTTTTTTTTCTTCATTTTCTTGTCTGATGTCCAAGCTTTTAAACAAAGTCTGCAGACACAAGTCTGCATCTGAAACTTCTACTTGAACTTTGCCTGAAATAGCTTCTGCTGCATGCCTTAATATTTTAAACTCTTACACCCACCATGCTGATAAGACACTCATCTTTTGTATTAGCATTTGATTATCTGCAAGCTTTCTACTGTGTGGCCTGGTCGGTGGAGAACAGAATCTATTTTTTTTCTTAACAGGTGTCTAGTCCTTCGCCTGGATTTAGTGGCAGGGTGGTCTGCTGCACATCCATTGCTTTTCTAGGATTAGGTGCCATTATCATACAGGGTGTCTTTGTGAAAGAAGGACACCCAAGATAAAACCCAGGATCTTCTGACCCATAGGAGATCTTAAACAACTTTTAGACAAAGGTGTAGTATATGAAAACACAGGGGAAGACAGTAAACTGAGGTATGGATCAATGTGCAACATGCAATTAAAACATTTTTAGATTTAGAGTTGGGGTTACTTCACATTTTGAAAGTGTGAATTTAACTCTGAGCAGTGTGGAGCTATTACCCTTAAAAAGTGTTAAAATCAACTTGGCGAGTGTCAATTCAACACTGGTCGTTTTGCTGTGTGAGGGCAGAGAACATAGGGTAAAGTGGGGGAAAATGCGCCCATGGGGTAAAACGTCCCCTCCTGCTTTTCCTATGGAGTGTCAAATTACATTTTACTGTTGCTATGCTCTACATTGATGACTGTGATAAACACATCACCACTGTAAAGCTTACAACAGTGATGTACCCGACAAAGAAAAGATTTCATGGTAATTGTTATAGTTTTCAGATATCACTAAACAACTGCTCAAGAAAATAATGTTTTACTGGATATCATAGTTATGTATGATAGAAGTATAGACAAGTCTGTAGTTGAAGAACATATGTTATTCATAAGGAATGCATTTGTATTTTTAAAATGGCAGCTTTTTTTAAAGTCATAGCTTGCAGGGTAAAATGCCCCCTACGCTGTGGGGCTATTACTATAATAACACAGGTCTCGATATCAAATTAATTGTCAAATTAATCAAAAAAATGTAACATTTACAGTAAACATAGAAAAATGATCTCAACTAAGCATTTGTTTTCCATGTTTAGGGTAAATATTTAATTGTACCCACTTTACAAACTTAGCTTACATGTTAGTTTACTGATGAAACATTTTTAGGTGGAAACTTACTAATCTGTTGATTTTGCTCTTGATGTATAAAGTAAATGTATCTGTAAGAATGGGGAGATTTTACCACACTGGGGAACTGCTGGGGCTTTTATCCCACTGCTGGGGCAAAAAACACCTCTTTTGTGCAAAAATACTTTTTGTTAAATTATTAATTCATCATAAATGTTTGACTATTTTAATATTTGGTTTATAGTTCCCCCCACTGTCACTCAAAATAGGATAGCAAATCAAGCCACATTTGTTTGTTTTCTTTCCGAGTATTGCCACATTTTACACTCTACTATACCTTTACCTGGAAAGTATGAGGTCAGTGTGAGTAATGACTGTAGGCGCACATACAGTATGCAGACTAAGACTCAGCACCACATCTTGTGAGATCAGTAGTTTGAGGTGTTTGAAGTGCACTACTGGTCACGCCTGTGTGTGCAAGTGCTCATTTAAGGGGTTAGACAGGCATAATTACATGGTTACTTACCTCAGTCATTATGATGTTGACTATGCCTCTCATTCAGTTTAGTCCTGAGAATAAAGTTGTGCTTATATATTTCTATTCCCTTGCAGAAATTTAAAAAATAAGCATAGAGTGGTGCCAATTAGAGTGTCAGTGTGTGTATGTGTATGTGTGTGTGTGTGGGGGGGGGGGGGGGGGGGGGGGTGGTCTATTATGCTGACAAAGGGTCAACAAGGGTCAAACCTGCAAGGATATGTTCTAAACTAAATCAACTAAATATAGCAGGCTAAAATGTGATCATAGTATTACTAAACACTTGGCCTGAGTAAGTTATTTTCAGTAGTCTTATAGACACATATTTTAGCTGCCTCAGGCCTAGGAGTTCCACCCAGAAACTTAAATCTGCATATACAGTCAACTTTGGTTCCAACCACTTCATGTCACATTTGTGTCTATATGTTAAGAGGGAACATTGTGTTCCTTTTTCACCTTCCATTTTGTGGAGATGACTCTCCCAGCAGCATTGTCACGATGACACTGCAGTTTTCTGTCCACCCACAAGACATGCAACTATACATTCTGAAGTCATACAGGGACAGCAAAAAATCCAGGCAAACATGGGAATGAGTTGGCACACTCTGGTTCCAAAGTCCCATCATTATCTCTATAGAACCAGACACACAACTGTAAAACCAGTCTATACATTGCAGGGGGTGTTCACTGTAAAAATGAAGCCTTATTTAGGGCACTACATTTTGAGCAATGTATTCTGGCCACAACTACCAGAAAAATTGCGCAAAGTAACATGCAAAGTTACATGAAGAGTAACACAAAAACAATTTAAACCTAATACCTACCTAATAACTTACCAGCCTAATACTGGCTCTGTAACAAAGGAATGCTGTTGTTGTAGTGTGTTGCTATTTGGGCTTTTTGTGAAAACTTAAACATACATTATTAATCTAATCAAATACCTCTGTCCTATGTATCTTAAAAGCAACATCATTTTGTTGGAGTCCTCTGTAGTTCAGCCAAAGTTGCTTGGGATTTTCTTGGCATCCAATTAAATTATTTTACTGTCAGTGCTGAGCGTACAGCAAACACATGTTGCTCTTGTGATGCATGCATATAACTTTGTTAAACATTTAAGGTTGTGTAAAATGCTGATCAGGGCCTTTGGGATGATTTCATAAGTAACTAAAATGCCTGTATGGAAATCTGTATGAAGCTTTTCACAGACAGTGATCACAAAGTGCTTTACACAGTAGGTAAAAATCCACCTAACACAAGAGTGTGGGCATTAAACGAGGCAGAGAGCTTAGAGGTTACTGAAGGGGTTGAGACTACCAAGAAGACGGAGGGGGTCCGGAAAACACCATGTGAGAGAAGCTCTACAATCCAAACAAAAAGACAGACACCCGTCGTGCACACAGCAGGGGGGTGGAACTCCACCACCTGAAGGTCAGTCTCAGTAGCCCCCCCTGCTCCTGTCTAAGAAAGGAAGAGACAAGACACTAATTACAGTTCTTACTGGCAGTGCACAAGCAGAAATATTACTGATTCTTATTCGTCAAAAAACGCTACTTAGCTTTTATTGTAGTACCAGTGGTTGGGTTACTCCCTAGTTGTCCACTGGAGCTCCACAGACCATGCCAAGGAGGTGCAGCAACCCTGGTTACTGTAACTACAGCTAGCACTTATGCACAGACATGAACACACTCACACAGGATCCCCTTGCATATACACACACTACACATGCACACCCACACAACACACAAGTGTCCCCAGAACAGGCATACTACACCTGGGAGACGCCTCACATCTGCCTCAAACTCAAAAGAAATAGTAGGATACAAACATACAGGTTAAACAAATACATAAGTCATCAAAGTCCCATATACTCAGCACTCACTAAAGAAATAAAAGGACACAAGGTGTTGAATCACACTAAGTCACCAGCAACGGCTCATGGAAACAAGACACGACATGGACCAAACAAACACAGTCAAGGCAAACAGTAAAATGAGACAAAGCAGCAGACTATTAGGGATGTGGGAATAGCAACTGATTCAAAACTTTAACATGGTTTCAGCATGCATGAGTAACTTCCAGGTTGGTTGTCTGTTTCTTGAAAGAGGAGATAGCGGGTACAAATCTAATGTCTGGTACACTTGGCCTGACCAACTTATTTTCAGTAGTCTTACAGACATCTTTTTAGCTGCCTCAGGCCTAGGAGTTCCACCTAGAAACTTAAATCTGCATATACAGGCAACTTTGGTTCCAACCACTTCATGTCACATTTTTGTCTATATGTTAAGAGGGAACATTGTGTTCCTTTTTTACCTTCTATTTCTACTCCCCTGGCAGCATTGTCACAATGACACTGCAGTTTTCTGTTGACCCACAACACATGCAACTATACATTCAGAAGTCATACAGGAACAACAACAAAATCCAGGGAACCATGGGAATGACATAACACACTCTGGTTCCATAGTGCCATCCTTATCTCTTCAGAACCAGACACACAACTATAAAACTATTCTATATATTGCAGGGGGTGTTTGCTGTAAAAATGAAGCATACAACCAACTTTTCTAAAAAAAAAATCAACTATAATGAACATACATAGCATTGCTTGTGATACTTGAAGGATATTAAATTAGATCAACTCAGCATGTGGGCCTATTTTTGAAGTTGGTTCTTTGCCTCAATTTTGAGAGGAGATGCGATCATACCATTAAACCATTCAACTATTTCATCAACTACTTTAATTCCCATTAAAGATATCAACTAGTGTGCTAATCACACTGAGGTTCAGCCATCTTTTACCACACATTATCTTGCGTTTTACATTAACCATAAAGGCCCTAAAACCAGAGATAAGAGAAACCCCACCTACTACAGGGCCCCAACTTTTTAACTGAAAGCAGCTTGGTTTCAGCCAGCAAATACGGGCAATACTGTAAGAATGACATCTAAATAGCACTATGCTACAGCTTGCTTTTTTAAAATTATGCCTCAAACACAGTAATGAAAAACATTTCATTTAAATTAGGTTATGTATGTGGCATAACACTACATTCTTACAACCACATAGGGCATTACCATCACAAAGTATTTAAAATAGATACTTTCTTACACAACCAGGAACAAATGCACACAAAACTGATTATTTTATTCTTGTGAATCAATCTCATGTTTATCAAATTTTACACTATAATGGACCAAGTTGTTTACAACATGAAATGTGTAACCACATATTACAAGAGCTTACGGTCATGGAAAAGAGTAGGCATTAGAAAAACACACTCTGCTGGAATGCTTGATCTATGCATGACACAAACTGGTAACTTTCTTGCACCAAACTATATAAGAAATACCAGAGTTTCAACTTGAGGTATAGCACTGGACGTGATTCAGGTCTGTATACTGAGGTATGGCTGTCATTATTCTATGGCAAGAGAACTTTACTAAGGAGGGGATGGTGTGCATGTGTGCCATTTTATATCCTTTAAAAACACACAAGTAGTAGAGGTAAGACCTTTTCTGCTTTCTGAAGCCAACAATGATGCAATGTAAAGCAGCACACACACACACACATCCCATGCTACAGAACGGGCTTTTGTAAAGTTGGAGGGTACAGGAGGCACAGGAGTTTTTGTCGTTCACAGAGTGTGTTTATCAAACAGGTAATCTCCCATGTTGCCGTGTGGCTCGCTGGACGTGAGGCGGGTCAGGCTGCCCATGTAGTCTCCGAGCTTCTTGATGGTGTCATGGCTGTCCGTCAGGAAGTGGCTCTCCAGGTAATCACAGAGCTGGAACACGAAAAGTCAGGTAAGCAATAAACAGGGGGAAATATTACTTCCTACAGCAGTCTTATCTTTATGGCTCAGAAAGAAATTTAAGATCTCATTGACTTCTGATCATCTTCGATTGCACCAATATCGGGCTTCACTCAGTTTCTTAGGCCAGTGGTACACTCCCCCACACACAGCTGCATGAGTGGAGTGTAAGTCGCAAACCACAGGCATACTTTTTTCCTGTTGTCTCGAGCACGATAGAGTCTAGAGCCATGGCTCTATGTAGCTGAGATGCTTGATGTTCCTGCTTCTGGGAGCTCTAAACAACGTAGAGCCCATAGCTACAAACTGGGACCATGCACAGTCAGTATCCAGGTTCTTTTCAAAGTTTTCTAAAGCCTTAAGGAAAAGTTTTTTTAACCAAAGTTTGTTGTGGCATCATACCAGGAACAGTGGAAGAACATTGTACAGGGTTTCGGGCAAATTTGAAACTTATGGGAGTTCAGTTTTGCCTGTGCATTGTCCACACACAAAAATGCATCATGAATTCATATCAGATGTGCATGCCGTTTGCCATGTGTGTAGAAGTTTCATTTAGGAAGTGTGAAACAAAGGCTAAATCTAACTGAATTCTAAATAGTTACTCCTAAAACCTCCTAAAATCAGCTTCATAAAAGATCTTATTTGTGTCTGAAAGACAAGGTCAAGACAGTTCTAAGGAGCAATATTTTCATCTGGGTATGTTCACAGTACACAAATCTTTCTAAGCAAACAACAGACAAAGAGGTGTAGACACCACAAGCTATGTTATCGTGATTATGCACATGCATACAGGAAATAGTGTGACTAGTGATCTAATTTCAACTGTAACTTACATGGGGATCATTGTGGATGCCGGCAGTGCGATGGACATCAAGAAGGGCATTGTTCAAGGCCTTCTGATATTCCAGAGAAAAAGTAATTGCGTCCAAACCACCACGCCAGTCCTCACGAGTAGGCTTCTGCAAAGTGATACAGATGAAACTCCAGTCACAAACACAATGGCATACTGGGATACTGACTGAACCAATGTGCAAACATCTCACGAAACTCCTGTTGCAGTAATGTGAGTGGTTTTGGTCACCATACCTAAAAAAAAATACATCTTTGCTCTAAATATAACAGCTTCCACAAGATCACAGTCAACCATAGACAAATGTGTGCGGCAAAACATGTCTTTGCAACTGTCTATCTTTCCCCATTTTACGTTTTTGATGAGCTATTTTACTTTCTTGTCGTAAGTTGACATGTGCGCGCCAGTGTGCCCCCCACCCCCCATGTCTGTATGAGGACTCTGCTGCAAGCAATATCTAACTTTGGGTACCAATAAAGTGACCTGAACTTGAGGGTAAACACAACTGAACAACAAGGTGGAGGACGTACAGCAATGGTCTGCAGTAGGATTCTGCCTCCTCTGCTGTTCTGGTACTCCAGAAGACTCTCTGCCTGCTCCCTCTCTTTCACGGAGCGATCAAGGAAGAAACGAGAAAAATTGGGAAGGGCCACATCATCTCTGTCAAAGTACATACCCTGGAAAACCAAAACCATAGGACATATTGTAAAACCACCACAACAGAAAACACTTGTGATCCGTGATAGAATATGGTAGCCTTCCTTACCAATGCCAGGTATGTATAGGATGAAGTCAGCTTGATGTTGATAAGTTTGTTGATCTTCGCCTCATTTTCCTCATGGAAATTATGTTTCACGGCGGACTGCATATCTGAGGAAAATAAGTTGTTAGAGTTAATTTAGATGTACTTGCCTGCAACCATGGCTCCCTTATGGAATACTGCAAAAGTGTTTACATTTTTAGCCTAAACATCTCCTTACCGAAGCCTGTGTGACAACTGAATAGACAAGTTATGTGGAAGAATGGATAAGCTGTACTCTGCCCTCCGTTTATATTGGGAGGATTACCACAAAATCAGCACGTCGTTATAATGCTGACGTTTCAAATCCAACCTTTTCGCCAGGAGCTAATCAACTGAGTAAAACAAGGAACTCATGTGACGAACGCCACAGATCCAAATTCGCAACCTTGGAATTACATCGTAAACCTTTATCACTTGTACGAGACGACCTGAACCTATGTTACGGCAATCTGTTATATTTATCAATGTGAGCATTTTTACTATTTACAACAAATGGCTTTGCACAAGGCTTCGGATACGATGCAACCACGCCAGTTTGCAAACAAAGGTGGCTGGCTAGTCGTGTAGTTGTCTTCTAACCAAAGTTACACTAGTTCATAAATACCTGGGCTAACACAAACACGTCAAATATGGGCATGAATCGGTGAAAGCATTTATGAGTAGGCTCATTTACCTGACACTTTCTTGTGTCTTCCCCTCAGCTAGTTGTTTTCTCGTTTTCTTGCCGTACAGCCTTCCGCAGTCTGTACGTAAAGGCAGGTGAATTTCTCAATATGGCCGCAAAAAACAACGTCAAAATAAAAGTCGGCTACTCCAGCTCAGAGCCGTATGCTCCAGCTGAAATGTGACAGGGCTACAAGCAAATCATATAGCTATAACTGTGCATATTACAATAATTGTACCACAATCACAATTGTACGGAAGCCGAGAACGGCCTTCATAATCTTTTTTTTTTAATTCACCGTTATCTTGACATAACGGCATAATTAATTCATTATCTCGAGAAAACAAGAAAACTAATTCGAGATCTCGAGAAATCAAAACAATTATTCCGTGATCTCGAGAAAGCTCTGCTAGAAATCTCAGTTGTTTTTTCGTGATCTCAAATTAATTGTTTTGTTTTCTCGAGATCTCTAATTAATTATGCCGTTATCTCGGTATAATGATGAGCTCTGCTAAGTTGTTTTTTCGTGATCTCAAATTAATTGTTTTGTTTTCTCGAGATCTCTAATTAATTATGCCGTTATCTCGGTATAATGATGAGTTTTAAAAAAGATTATATGAAGGCCGCTCTCGGCTTCCGTACAATTGTGCATATTATGTGGTACATAATATTGTAGTGCCAATTGGGTTGTATAGGGGTATCCTGAATGTTTTTCACATATAGGGCCTATATGTATAGTGTATTTGTATGCCAGTTAAAGCTGAGAACTCATTCACAGATATAGAGTTTGTGTAGGCCTACCTCCTGGAGTTGATCCAGATACCCCTAGGGGTACTCATTCCCAAGTTTGACAACACTGGCCTACACGTTTCATTTCAGATTTCTATCAATTTGCTTTGGCCGGTTATCTTACATGTGCTATAAAAATCACCTGCAGTGGCATATTATGTTGTTCTAAATTTGTATCTGCAAACTGACACTGTGAATTGAGCAAAGGGCAGACATTTTTAACAAGCTTCATTTGTAAAGGGAAACCACTATTTACAGGCCAAAAGTGAAAAATTATAAATAAATTACAAAAGATCCTATTGTTTTAAAACACCACAGTCAGGACTGTTAAGATTGGCAAATGTATGAAGCTGTAATATTTATTTCCAATACTTTATTAGGCCTAATACATTATACACTTAGCAGACACTGTTCTCCAAACCAATTTACAATTGAGGACAAAAGTCAAGTTATAGTTATGTAAAGAGAAACAGAGTAAGCAAACAACATTATAACGTAAATAGCCTACAGAGTACAGCTTCTTAAATGTAGAAAGGGATGACCCTGCTCTTGTAGGCACTCGTAGCTTGTTTCACCACTGTGGAGCCACAAAGGAGAACTGTTTAGACAGATCGCTTTGTGTGAGGAAAGGGCAAGGCAAGACAGCTTGCTTATGAGGAGCACTATGCCCTGGATGGGACATAAGCATTTATTGTTGTTTGCAAGTAAACAGAGGCAAACCCCAAAGTCAGTTAGACACTTTCTTGATTTGAGCAGCTACTGGGAGCCAGTGCAGGTTAATGAAAAAAGGGGTGACATATATGCACCCTTTTGGGTTAATTGAATACCAGGATTTGCATCTTTATTCAGCATTCTGTTTTTCAATAAATATTACACTTAGCTGACACTGTTATCCAGGGAAAGGTACAGTTATTTAGGTACAGGGTTTCAGTTGCAGTCCCTGGAGCAATGTGCGGTTAAATACCTGCTCAAGGCCACTTCAGCCATTGATAAGTGTGCAGGAGAGCACTAGTTGTTTACTCCCCCACCCCCACGGGATTCCAATCTGCAACCTTTCAATCCCAAGACCGAATCTCTAACCGCTACGCTGCCCAAATAAACAAGGGCAAACCCTTTGGGTGACAACAGAGGGGAACTGGACCTCTGTCACATTTTGTTTTTGTAGAATATTGAGGCTTCCTAAGGCACAGCAAAGCGGCACTGAAATTGACTGTTATACTTTATTTCTGCCACAGGGATTCTACATTTCAGCTTAAAAAACATCCGAATATAAGTGCCAATACTGTGTGTGTGTGAGTATACACCTGTGCGCCAATTCTATGTGCCAGTGGTAATTTCGACGAGACTAGATGAAATATGCTACATAACTAGTCTGTCACAGTAATAACATGCATTATATATTTCCCTTAATAATGTTGGTATAACATGACTTCACATCATATTGTTTATTATTTCAAATTTATACACTTATGACCTATTATTTTATACTGAAATAACAATAAGAAGGAGCTGTAGGCATAATTTCATTTATGTAATGCCGCCCTACTGTACGACTACGCCACCTCTTGCAATCCACTAACTACTGTGAGTAACAGAGCAAAGGGACCTTTGCTACAATAACACGTACAGACACAGAATCTTGGAAAATATAAAAATACAATCTTTATAAAAATACAATGTAGTTGGTCACCAGTTAAATAGGCCACTTCATAGGCAACAAACGACAGGAGAGGGGGGAACACGGGAGGCTATGATCACGCCTGATGCATGCACACACCTTTGTTCTGATGTACATTTTAGCTCAACACCGCAAAACTCTGCTAAAAGTAGGGACAAAATGAAAGCTTCACACTCACAGAAAAACCTCTGTCATTAATGAAAAAGGAAGAGTCTGAGGATAGTACACATAACCTGAATTAATCTAGTAAACCAGAACGAAATCCCACCATTGCCAGTTGGTGG
Organism: Setipinna tenuifilis; assembly: GCA_030347295.1. Lineage (NCBI taxonomy): Eukaryota > Metazoa > Chordata > Actinopteri > Clupeiformes > Engraulidae > Setipinna > Setipinna tenuifilis. Next base: position 22,403,250 of record CM059287.1, on the reverse strand, counting down.
CGCTATGTCAGTTGGGCATGATAGACTGTGAGTGTATGTGTGTGTGCTTGTGTGTGTGCACACATCCAGTGTCCATTAACCTAAATAAATCTAGTAAGCTAGAATGACTTAGTAACAAAATTTAGTGGGGAACTATTCTCTATATTGGTGGCACTATGCCCCTTTGGGGATGTGGATATCATCATATTATAATACACAGTCTGGGACAAATGTATCCAAATTATTCATGTGTCAAAACACAAATGAAAACATATCTTACAGGGACATGTATAAATGTCTATAGTGCCGACAGTGACACACTACTGATGTCAGGACCCCAGGTGCCTATAAGAAATCCTATGTGATAATAAGGTGGCCTAATCAATACCAATCCTATTCCCAAATTACACTTGAACACTTGGAGTACGTAAACTAAAGCAGGAAAGAGATAGAAAGAGGTACCAGAAATTTTAAGTCCCTAACATGAGCCAGAGGCTACATTTAAATTGCAACTAACATTACAATTACCTAATGAGCTTGAAGACTTTTTAAATGTGTATAACCATGTTTAGACTACCAGCCAAGGCTTGTTGATTATTGTTATTTAGTATCAATTTTTGTGGTTGTGATGCAATTTTCCTGAAATAAAAAATGCTGTAAATGGTGCCATTATTGACGTCACAATGGCCCAGGCAGCTTGACATTTTTACTCATTTCTCATTCTCAACTGTGATTGACAATATGCAAGGTTAAACAAAAGCCAGGAAAGGCCGCAGCTCACACAGTTCACCCTTAGAACAATATGGGAATTAAGCGTACATTATCGTGTGGATAATGTAATGAGATTTAAATGTCATGTTTGGTTTCATTGTTATGGTCTCAGTGTGAGTGGTATACTGATCTCAGTTCTGTCTCCAGCCCCATGCCCCCAAGATAACACCTCATTGTGTGTTCTCAACAAAGACATCCAACACCAGTTGTTCACTGACCAGTTATTAAAACTTTACATACTTTAGAAATCCATTATAAGCCTTTATGAATATGTTTATAGAGTTTTATGAATACAAGCTTTATAGAAAGTGTTACCAACCAAGTGTTTGCAACTCCACTTCCTTTTCAATTCTTCTGGTAATTACATACACACTGCCATCTGTTGGAATAGATATTCATAGCATGTAAGTTGCATGCATAAAGGTTTGCAACTTGGTCTGCATAGATCTTTAATACTACAAAAAACATTAAAAATAACGTAGTTGACATTGTCGCATGTTGTAGCATTATTTTACAATGTTGCTGATATTAGTTTTCCACTGTTGCTTCATTTGTGACACAGCTTGTCATTCTTAACGGAAGAATTGATGGTGTCAAAGATAACTCTGCCTGCATAGACTCCTATGACTAACTTTACCATGGCAAAACTGATCGCAAGCAAAGCTGGCCTTGTTCCTGAGACCAGAACTAAACCAGACAAATACATTACTGACTTTCTGGTACGCTAAATCAAAAGTTTTGAATTAACTTGGAAAAAGTGAAGTACACAGTTGTGCACAACATGAACATGTTTCATGTACATTATGCTAAAACCATGTCTGTTAATAATCCTGGATGCTCAACAGAAGGCAGTAAAAGGGCCATATGCAGTTATAGCCGCCATACAAACTAAAATATGTAAATAATACTTGAGCATTACATAATATAATCCCTGGTGAGGTTGTGTATGTTTAGGGCTTGGCACTTGCTACCTGTAAAAAAAATGACATGGACCTCACAGAAACTGTTTTGATTTATCTTGATGAGCCTTGTCTTGTGACCAATAAGAAAATCAAAGTCAGGCATCAGACTTTAGGTGAAACAGGGAGGGAGGTAAAGGAACAAAGTTTTGTCTTTACATGTCTGGATGTTGCTCATCACATTTACAGGTTTGGCATATTTGTATTTATTTACAATCATAAAATGCAAAAGTTGAGAAATTGATGATGAATAAATTAATAAAATAAAAAATACCACCTTCACCCCTGCCACTCCCTCCAACCACCACTATACACATACTTTTACCAAAGTGTATGAACAACATGATCAGTTATTCATCAGGTTGCTTATGCTATTTTTTTCTGTTTTTTTTTTTTTGAATGATACTTGTCTGTGGAATATTAAAGGAAACAACAGAAGTCAAAAATAGATGATGCAGAATTAACTCCATGATCTTTCCTGCTCAGTCATGACTCATGGAAGGTTGAACATGACCGTCTTTCTTGAGAATTAGCATTTATTTCTGATGGGCACAACACTGGCTGCTTGAAGGTATCTTGATATTTTAAAATTTCAAGAAGGGACAAATGGTGCACCACACATGTAATAATAATAATAATAATAATAATAATAATAATAATAATAATAAACTGTATTTGTATAGCACAATTCATATAAGCTGTAGCTCAACAGTTTGGCAAAGGCACTGGACCTAAAGGAGATTCACACACTTCAGCTTCCTTTGGCAAACTTAGGTTTTATTCAGGTTCTCATAAACCAGTTAAATGTTCAGCATGCTGCTCCTAATCAAACGTTAAGTCTTTAAGTCCATTAAGTCTGATGAAGATCTATATGGTTAAAATGCCACTTGGCTTTTGGAACCTGAATAAAAGATATGCTTGCAGGGGGTGCTGTGGTGCAGTGGTTAAAGCACCCAACCATAAAGGCACAAATGCACACAGGGACCCGGTTTAAAGTCCGGCCTGTGTAATTTCTCAACCCTACCCCATCTCTGAAAACAAAACTATAAAAAGCCAAAAAATACTTTTGTCTTTTCTGGAATGTTCACAGGTTATTCTGTATTGAAATAGAATTTCCCATCCTTCATTAATAGCTAACTTACTGCAAATCATGTTCAAAGTACATGGGATAGGGAGTTACTATTGTACTATTGTATGCAACTGCATTTAGAGCCATGTATTTACTTTGTCAGAAATTCTCTTTTGGTTTTCAGGAAATAAGCAATACAGGTGAGTTTCCCTGTACCTAATGACCATTTGCAATGCTCTTCAGGTTACCTCTATTACTATTATTTGCTATGATCTTCAGGTTACCTGTATTACTATTATTTGCAATGATGTTCAGATTACCTGTATTAAGCCCCCCCCACACACACACACACACAAAAGCACACACACACATACACATGTGCGCACTCACGCAAACGCAAAACAAAGAGACGAAGGGAAGGAGAATAAGGAAGTTGTGGCTAGGCCAAAGGTTGATATGGTGTTTTCCCCCCAGCTGAAGGAGAAAAAAAGAAGTAACCATACCCATGGTTTTATTCCCCATGATCCGAGTGCAGAACTTGAGAAAGAGTAGACAGACAGGTGAGAGAGGACGGGCTGCACTCTACACAGGTGACAGTTTGGTGTTCAATGAAAAGTACATCTGAGAAGCAGACTAAAAAAGGACAGACTCAACAAGGGCTGAAGTGGCCTTAACCATGAGAATTACTGTGTGGTTGCTCTACCTTTGTACAGCACAAGTGTGGGTAAGCAGTTTCTTCTTTTATTTGTTTTGGGTGGCTGGTGAATTGTTGTATTCCAATCATGAAAAAAATTACAGTCATGGTAGTACACTATGTACATGCATTGTTTTTTAAAGTGTTTGCTTTTCTTAGTGGTCTTATCGAACAATATGGTTTCAGGCAGTTTACTGTTTGACTCTTTTCATTATTTTTCCCTTTAAAACAACAACTCAAATCCTCTGCACTGGAACCAGATCCTAATCCTTTTAACCAAACCAAATGTCTGTTGGTGAGTTAATGTAGGCTTAAAATTAAAAAAATATTCCAGTATTCATGTCCTCATCGGGTATAGTTATAACATGTTATGACTGATCTAGCATTAGTCATTTGAGTTAAATCTGAGCAGTTTGTTGTGATTTTTATGAGGCCTACATAGGCTGAATCTTGACAGGCTTCTCAGGTTTTAAAAAGATTTCCTCCATTGCCACCTGATTGTTTTATTACTGGCAGGTTAATGATCTATTGCTGAGATGGCAAACTTCCATTCTACTATAACTGCTGGAAGGAAGTAACTTTTGATGATGCAACTTTAGTTCCACATATGATAAACGTCGAATTGGAATTAATACGCATCTTATAAGGAGCTAATATGGGAACACCTGCTGGTGTTGTTGCTAATGTTGTTATGCCATATTCATCCACATTAATACTGCCATATCACCTTCCTTACCACTCAGACCTGAACTTCTATTCTGTGTGTGTGTATGTGTGTGTGTGTGTGTGTGTGTGTGTATTCCCCCCTATGGTTTTATTTTCAATGTGTGTTGGTTTGCTCCGAACTCTATCTGGTTGTACTTGCATAGTGTACAGTACTGCACTTTTACAGTGACAGTAAAGGCATCTAATCTAATCTACAGCACCACCAAAGTAACTCAGAAAGCTCATGTAACAAATTTGACCAATACTGCATGAGAGGGTTTATCCAGAAAAATCCATTAACTCATATCCAGTTTTTACCTTGGAAGAGGATCACACAGATGCACAGGCAGGGGGGTTGGATTTAAAGGCTCAGCAGTGACAGGGGCCCTGTGGCCCTGATATTATTATTATTGTTGTTGTTGTTGTTGTTGTTGTTATAACTGTCTTGATCATATTGAGGGCCAAACTGGATTCTTACAGTAGGTGCGAAGATTTCTAGCAACACCCCTGGGAAAACAGTTTCATAATTTCATATCCAAGTATGGCAGCATGTGTGTTAACAGTGCTTATCGTTTTATTCATGTAGTAGCCTACAGTAGGGGCGCCTGGGTACAGCTGTATTTTTTTTTTACATTGTCCTAGTGTCCTGATGCCCTCTTTAAAAAGTTGTTATGTCCCCAGCTCATCTAGGGGTACCAAAATGAGGACACAACAAAGAGTGGCAAAAATAGTCAACAGACTTCGGCAAACATTTTATGGGGGTTTATTTACAAATAAGGATACATAAAAAAATAAGGAAAAAGATCAAAAATAGTGAAAACACAAGAGGCTCGGATGCACTCTCCCGTGGGTGACGTCACAGCGTTGGCTTTTAAAGGACGGGGCCCCAAATACTGACCAATCCTGCGCTGCTCTCACCAGACTCCAGGTGGTGGTAATTTGGGCCCATCCGCCACCCACGGGCTCTGCAAGAGGAGGGAACACAAAACAAGAACAAGTCAGAAATAAGAAAACTATGGGGTCGTAACACCAGTATATTCAAACCCACCACATGTGGTCTTAAAGTTATATTTATCTGCTATTAACTGGTATAGCTGTAATCTTTGCCAGCCAGGATGCATGATTTGGTTTGGTTTAGGAGATGGGCAGTCAATGTTAAGATTTACCCCATAGTTTGGGCCAGTCTTTAACACAACTAAAGTGAACTGGCATAATGATGTAGCTTAGAGGGAAATGTAACATTAAGGTTAAACGTACGGATTATGACAAAAATGGATAAAAGCTTTTTAGTTGACACTGACTGTTCATCATAACTGGTGTGTGTGTGTGTGTGTGTGTGTGTGTGACTAAAACTGTGGGATGAATGTGCACCTAATGTATGTTTACAAATACAGGCAAGCAAGTTTGTTGGTCTTTTCTCGCAAAGGTATTCTAGGTGCACAAGTATCAAGCTCAAACATGTAGCTGGCCATAGGAGCAAAATGGGCACAATCTCACAATTATATAAATACAACTAAAGTTGTTTTCAGTTGTAATGTTTCGGCTGATGTCACAACTAACCAAAAGTGATGAAGAATTGGCCTAATTTACCTTGCCACTAACAGCCAAAATATTGTCACAATCAAGTAGCATGAATAATGTATTTATAGACACAAATAAGACATTAACCTTGAAAAGTATAAATACAGAAAAGTCACAAAAATGAGTTTAATTTCTTTCCTCTATATTTGTCCCTCTAAACCCATCTGTATTTTTGCCGCAGTGTCCTACTTTTTCATGTGTGGTCTAGGCCTAATAATTTAAGTAAGCATGTGTGAAATGATTCAGCATCAAGTTAAAGTTAAGTTGAAATTGAAAGGGTTACATCCATCCCTGGTCTCTTTTACTAAAGGACCATTACAACTTATATTTTAGCATACCTTTACTAACAAAGCAGAACACAAAGCATATTCATGAAGAGGATACATTATACATTGTACAGTTTCGTTCATCTTACTCTGGTTGGCCCAAAGTAAACATGCTAATGTAGCACACAGTAAAGGCACTTGTTTTACCACCCTTTATCGTATAACTGATATGTGTTTCAGTGTCAGTCCACCCACCACCCTGATAGGTTTCTGAACTCATTAAATTGTATTCATATATTTATTGACTTATTTATTTATTCTGACTTCGATGGCAGCTACAGTTTGTGGAAACAACAGTTAATACAACCACTACTGTACCAACAACCACTACTGTACCAACAACTCCTCACAGTGAGTTTTCATTTACCTTCTATTCCTCTTTCTAATTACTAATGTTAGCCAAATGTTAAAAGTAGGCCAATTCTACAATGTGAAATACTCCCACAGCACAATAAAGCAGGGTCAGAGAAGAGAACATTCCAATGCTGGATACAGATGGAAACATTTTCAACCATTTTTTGAATACCTGTATAATACAACTAACATAAATACTCACACATATATTATTAAAGTTACCAGAGTATCAGCACTCAGCAGCTCATGAGGGCTCATATTGGTGTCCAAATGCCATGCAGCAACCTTTGAATTACCTTGGTAAAACTGAAATAGCATCAACTCAGATTTTGTTAGGTAAACATGCTCTGCCATTATCTTCACTATCTGTATGAAAAAGGGAGCCGAACTCGAAAAACTCCAACCGACTTTTCATCATTTTATCATTTTCCTCAAATGGCACAGCATCTCTGAAACCCTTAAAATGTTTCATTCATACAGTGGGGTTATCCTCAGTTACTTTGGGCTCCATGTGTGGAGAGCATCAAACAGCACAAGTCATGCTGCCTAGAGTAGGTTTTTGGGTGCAGAAGAAGTTCACATTACTGCAATATTTATTTTTGCCTACATCTAAATACAGCTCTTTTTCCTGTGATTATCCATCTGTCCACATTTCTGTCTGTTGTCCACCCCATCTCTCTTAGTTCCTGCTGATGTGACCCAAGTAACTCTGAAAACCCACTCTGAGACTCAGCTAGTGCTGGAATGGACCAAAATCAACATCAACAATGCATACACTTACACACTGGCATTCAGCAATGGAACAAATGCCAACACCGCTGCATCAGATGGAGAGACCACAGTGACATACACAGTCTCATCTCTCTCTCCTGGGACTAAATACTCTTTTACTCTCTTCACTGTGTTTGAGGAAGTGAAAAGCAAAGGATATAACTTTTCAGAGGTTACAGGTAAGTTCCCTTCTAATTCGAGTTCAACTCAGACCAGGATATCCAGGCAGGAAAAGAATAAAACTCAAAGCGTTTAAGTTTTAATTGGTGTAATTATTTTTTTCCAAAATAAGCTCTTATTGTAACCCTTTTTATTTAAATTAATTGACAATATATTGCTTGTAATATTTTGTGCAGATGAACGTTGTATTACTGCAATATTTATTTTTTCTTACATCTGATTCTTATTCTCTCTTTCTGTGATTATCCATCTGTCCACATTTCTGTCTGTTGTCCACCCCATCTCTCTTAGTTCCTGCCGATGTGACCCCAGTAACTCTGAAAACCCGCTCTGGGACTCAGCTAGTGCTGGAGTGGACCAAAGTCAGCATCAACAATCAATACACTTACACACTGGCATTCAGCAATGGAACAAATGCCAACACCGCTGCATCAGATGGAGAGACCACAGTGACATACACAGTCTCATCTCTCTCTCCTGGGACTAAATACTCTTTTACTCTCTTCACTGTGTTTGAGGAAGTGAAAAGCAAAGGATATAACTTTTCAGAGGTTACAGGTAAGTTCCCTTCTAATTCGAGTTCAACTCACACCAGGATATCCAGGCAGGAAAAGAATAAAACTCAAAGCGTTTAAGTTTTAATTGGTGTAATTATTTTTTTCCAGAATAAGCTCTTATTGTAACCCTTTTTATTTAAATTAATTGACAATATATTGCTTGTAATATTTTGTGCAGATGAACGTTGTATTACTGCAATATTTATTTTTTCTTACATCTGATTCTTATTCTCTCTTTCTGTGATTATCCATCTGTCCACATTTCTGTCTGTTGTCCACCCCATCTCTCTTAGTTCCTGCCGATGTGACCCAAGTAACTCTGAAAACCCGCTCTGGGACTCAGCTAGTGCTGGAGTGGACCAAAGTCAGCATCAACAATCAATACACTTACACACTGGCATTCAGCAATGGAACAAATGCCAACACCGCTGAGTCAGATGGAGGGACCACAGTGACATACAAAGTCTCATCTCTCTCTCCTGGGACTAAATACTCTTTTACTCTCTTCACTGTGTTTGAGGGAGTGATAAGCAAAGGATATAACTTTTCAGAGGTTACAGGTAAGTTCCCTTCTAATTCGAGTTCAGCTCACACCAGGATATCCAGGCAGGAAAAGAATAAAACTCAAAGCGTTTAAGTTTTAATTGGTGTAATTATTTTTTTCCACAATAAGCTCTTATTGTAACCCTTTTTATTTAAATTAATTGACAATATATTGCTTGTAATATTTTGTGCAGGATGAATGTTGTATTACTGCAATATTTATTTTTTCTTACATCTGATTCTTATTCCCTCTTTCTGTGATTATCCATCTGTCCACATTTCTGTCCGTTGTCCACCCCATCTCTCTTAGTTCCTTCTGATGTTACCCAAGTAAATCTGTTAACCCGCTCTAAGACTCAGCTAGAGCTGCAGTGGACCAAAGTCAACAACAACGATGAATACACTTACACACTGGCATTCAGCAATGGAACAGAGACCAACATCACTGGATCAGATGGAGTGACCACAGTGAAACACACAGTCTCATTTCTCTCTCCTGGGACTAAATACACATTTACTCTCTTTACTGTGTTTGAGGGAGTGAGAAGCAGAGGATATAATTTCTCAGAGGTTACAGGTAAGTTCCCTTTCTGATTCAAGTTGACATCATATGAGGCAGAAAATGAAGAAATGTCTTACCACCATATTATTTTATATAAATTAATTGATAATATATTGCTTCTAATATTTTGTGCAGATGAATGTTGTATTACTGCAATATTTATTTTTTCTTACATCTGATTCTTATTCCCTCTTTCTGTGATTATCCATCTGTCCACATTTCTGTCCGTTATTCACCCCATCTCTCTTAGTTCCTGCTGATGTTACCCAAGTAAATCTGATAACCCGCTCTGAGACTCAGCTAGTGCTGCAGTGGACCAAAGTGAACAATGATGATAAATACACACTGGCATTCAGCAATGGAACAGAGACCAACATTACTGGATCAGATGGAGGGACCACAGTGACACACACAGTCTCATCTCTCTCTCCTGGGACTAAATACTCTTTCACACTCTTCACTATGTTTGAGGGAGTGAGAAGCAGAGGATATAATTTTTCAGAGGTTACTGGTAAGTTCCCTTTCTGATTCAAATTGACATCATATCAGGCAGAAAATGAACAAATGTCTTACCTTTATATTATTTTGTTTAAATCGAAAGCTTAACTTTTAATTGGTGTAATTTTTTTCCACAATAAGCTCTTATTGTAACCCTTTTTATTTAAATTAATTGACAATATATTGCTTGTAATATTTTGTGCAGATGAATGTTGTATTACTGCCATATTTATTTTTTCTTATATCTAATTCTTATTCTCTCTTTCTGTGATTATCCATCTGTCCACATTTCTGTCCGCTGTCCACCCCATCAATCTTAGTTCCTGCTGGTGTGACCCAAGTAACTCTGTTAACCCGCTCTGAGACTCAGCTAGAGCTGCAGTGGACCAAAGTCAACAACAACGATAAATACACTTACACACTGGCATTCAGCAATGGAACAGAGATCAGCATCACTGGGTCAGGTGGAGGGACCACAGTGACACACACAGTTTCATCTCTCTCTCCTGGGACTAAATACTCTTTCACTCTCTTCACTGTGTTTGGGAAAGGGAAAAGCAGTGGATATCAATTTTCAGAGGTTACAGGTAAGTTCCCTCCAGATTCATGTTCACATCACATCAAGATTTCTGAGCAAAAAAGAACATCTTATCATAAATAAGAGTGTGTAATTAATGTTGTTGGTCTCACTTTCAAAATGTATTTGAAACCCAAAAGCCAAAAGTTCTGTCTGTTGCCCACCCCATTTCTCTTAGTTCCTCCTGATGTTACCCAAGTAACTCTGTTAACCCGCTCTGAGACTCAGCTAGAGCTGCAGTGGACCAAAGTCAACAACAGCAATGAATACACTTACACACTGGCATTCAGCAATGGAACAGAGATCAGCATCACTGGGTCAGATGGAGGGACCACAGTGACACACACAGTCTCATCTCTCTCTCCTGGGACTAAATATGCATTCACTCTCTTCACTGTGCTTGAGGGAGTGAGAAGCGCAGGATATAACCTTTCAGAGGTTACAGGTAAGTTTCCTCCTGATTCATGTTCACATCACATCAAGATCTCTGAGCAAAAAAGAATATTTTATCATAAATAAGAGTGTGTAATTAATGTTGTTGGTCTCACTTTCCAAATGTATTTTAAACCCAAAGGCTTTTGAGTTTTTATTGCTGTACTTTTCCCCCAGAGTGTACATACTGTAACCTGATTCATTTAAATAAATTGAAAAAATAATGCTCTTTTTTATTGTGCAGGAGAAGTTCACATTACTGCAGTATTTATTTTTCCCTTACATTTAAACGCAATTCTCTATTCTCCTGTGATTATTCATCTGTCCACATTTCTGTCCGTTGTCCTCCCCATCTCTCTTAGATCCTGCTGATGTTACACAAGTAACTCTGTTAAAGCGCACTAAGACTGAGATAGAGCTGCAGTGGACCAAAGTCAACAACAACGATGAATACACATACACACTGGCATTCAGCAATGGAACAGAGATCAGCATCACTGGATCAGATGGAGGGACCACAGTGACACACACAGTCTCATCTCTCTCTCCTGGGACTAAATACTCTTTCACTCTCTTCACTGTGTTTGAGGAAGTGAGAAGCACAGGATATAACTTTTCAGAGGTTACAGGTAAGTTCCCTTTCTGATTCAAGTTGACATCCTATCAGGCAGAAAGTGAACAAATGTCCTACGATTATATTATTTTGTTTAAACTGAAAGCTTTGAAGTTTTAATCGGTGTAATTATTTTTTTTCAGAATAAGCTCTTATTGTAACCCTTTTTATTTAAATTAATTGACAATATATTTCTCGTAATATTTTGTGCAGACGAACTTGGTATTACTGCAATATTTCTTTTTGCTTACATCTGATTCTTATTCTCTCTTTCTGTGATTATCTATCTGTACACATTTCTGTCTGATGTCCACCCCATCAATCTTAGTTCCTGATGATGTTACTCAAGTAAATCTGTTAACCCGCTCTGAGACTCAGCTAGTGCTGCAGTGGACCAAAGTCAACAACAACGATGAATACACTTACACACTGGCATTCAGCAATGGAACAGAGACCAACATCACTGGATCAGATGGAGGGACCACAGTGACACACACAGTCTCATCTCTCTCTCCTGGGACTAAATACTCTTTCACTCTCTTCACTGTGTTTGAGGGAGTGAGAAGCACAGGATATCCCTTTTCAGAGGTTACAGGTAAGTTCCCTTTCTGATTCAAGTTGACATCATATCAGGCAGAAAATGAACAAATGTCTTATATTGTTTTCTTTAAACTGAAAGCTTTTAAGTTTTCATTTGTGTAATTTTTTTTCAGAGTAAGCTCTTATTGTGACCCGTTTCATTTAAATTGATTGATAAAATATTGCTCCTAATATTTTGTGTAGAAGAAGGTTGTATTACTGCAATATTTATTTTTGCCTACATCCAAATACAACTCTTTCTTCTTGTGATTATCCATCTGTCAATGTATCTGTCTGTTGTCCACCCCATCTCTCTCAGTTCCGTCTGATGTTGAAGAGGTGAATGTGAAAACCCGTTCTGAGACTCAGCTACAGCTGCAGTGGACCAAAGTCAGCAACAGCAATGAATATGATTACACACTGGCATTCAGCAATGGAACAGAGACCAACATCACTGGGTCAGATGGAGGGACCACAGTGACACACACAGTCTCATTTCTCTCTCCTGGGACTAAATACTCTTTTACTCTCTTCACTGTGTTTGAGGGAGTGAGAAGCACAGGATATAACTTTTCAGAGGTTACAGGTAAGTTCCCTTCTAATTCGAGTTCAGCTCACACCAGGATATCCAGGCAGGAAAAGAATAAATGTTATTTTTTCACAAACTACAGTATGTTACTCGTGTTGTTGGTCATTATTAAAGTATTTGGTCCAAACCAATAGATTACGTTTTTTTGTTGTCCTCATTTTTCCAGAACATGGTCTTACTCTGGGCTCTTTAAAAAAATGGCTCTTAGTATTTTGTACATAAGAAGTTTGCAGTACTGTAATATTAATTTTTGAATAAATATAAATGTAATCGTCTCTTCTTGTGATTATCCATCTGTCAATGTATCTGTCTGTTGTCCACCCCATCTCTCTCAGTTCCCCCTGATGTTGAAGAGGTGAATGTGAAAACCCGTTCTGAGACTGAGCTAGAGCTGGAGTGGACCAAAGTCAACAACAGCAATGAATATGATTACACACTGGCATTCAGCAATGGAACAGAGACCAACATTACTGGATCAGATGGAGGGACCACAGTGACACACACAGTCTCATTTCTCTCTCCTGGGACTAAATACTCTTTCACTCTCTTCACTGTGTTTGAGGGAGTGAGAAGCACAGGATATAACTTTTCAGAGGTTACTGGTAAGTTTCCTCCTGATTCATGTTCAAATCACATCAAGATCTCTGAGGAAAAAAATATTTTCATAAACAAGAGTGTGTAATCAATGCTGTTGTTGGTCTCACTATCAAAATGTATTTTAAACCCAAAGCTGTTGAGTTTTTATTGATGTCCTCTTTTTTCCCAGAGTGCACATACTGTAACCTGTTTCGTTTAAATAAATTGAAAAAATAATGCTCTTAGTTTTTGTGCAGGAGAAATTCACATTACTGCAGTATTTATTTTTCTTTAGATTAAATGCAATTCTCACTCTTCCTGTAATTATCTATCAGTCCACATTTCTGTCTGTTGTCCACTCCACCTCTCTTAGTTCCACCTGATGTTACTAACGTAAATGTGAAAACCCGTTCTGAGACTGAGCTAGAGCTGGAGTGGACCACAGTCAACAACACCAATGAATATGATTACACACTGGCATTCAGCAATGGAACAGAGACCAACATTACTGGATCAGATGGAGAGACCACAGTGACACACACAGTCTCATCTCTCTCTCCTGGGACTAAATACTCTTTCACTCTCTTCACTGTGTTTGAGGGAGTGAGAAGCACAGGATATAACTTTTCAGAAATTACAGGTAAGCCCCCTCCTGACTCAAGCTGAAATCATATAGAAATTCAGCTGTCCATGTACATTTGTTGATAAGGTAAATGATTTAGAATGACTGTCTGCTTAAACTGCAGTAAGCCAAAAATCTTTGCTACCACCAAACAGCATCTTTGGTTGGATATATTCTCTGACTTCAGTACAGTGCAGAAACAGAGGATATGGCAACCTAGAAGTGTGTCAGCAGCCCTGTGTGGCTAGCAGGTTAGCTTCATGTGTTGCCAGAGCCTTTCTTTATTACTTTTTCAGGCGTTCACTAAAACAGCACATTCTAAATAGTACAACTCTTCAGAATTGATGAGCAAAATGAAATAACAGGTAGAACCAATGTTTATGTTTAGCCAGCCTGAGAATATGTTTTAAACGGACACTGGAACAGTTAAGAGTGACCAGTAATTAGGTGATGTCTGCAAACTGGCCACACACATCTTCAGATGCATCGTATTGTAGATTTCAAATTAGGCATTCTTTAATCTCTGTCTTAAAATCCATTTAAGCAGGTTAAATATAAGATTTCCCTTTAACTGAATGGGAAGTTTGCCTCCTTCTGTTTGTTCGCTGTCCCCTAGTAGCATTGTAGTTTTGTTGGAGTCACAGCCTAAGGAAGCTCTAAGTCTGATTTGTGACTTGATGCTACAATGAACATCAACCCCATTTATGATTACTTCCTGAGACAGCAGCAGGATAAACTTCAACATCAGACGAACATAGAGAGACCAAAGTGACACTTAAACAGCATCACCTCTCTCCTTGGAAAAATTAGTCATTCTCTTCATGATGTTTGAGGAAGAGCAGAGCAGAAGATTTTGCAGGAGGGTACAAATGGAGCACAGATCCTTTCATTTTTGAAGAGTTGAAACAGTACTATGTGATAATTCAGTGTTATTGAATGCGGTGCAGAACTGATTCTCTCAGACACACATGGATACACATGTCTTTTGTTATACGTTTTGACTCCTAAGCCAAATCCAAAATTCTTTAATAATCTTTATATAGTACACTATGTATGGAACAAAACAATGTAACTCATACCCTTTGTAATGCATCGTATTGTGAACAAGTGAACATTCCTTCAGTCTCAGTCTCAGTGTACTTAAGTAGAAAAAGATGGATTACTTTAGTTTTGGACAGTAAAATTGAACTGTAAAATTACAGTTAAATTGTATTAGGCCTAAATTTGTTTAAAAAAATTCAATCACCAAGACATATGGTAAACTTCACTAACATCACCTTTTGTATTCATTTGCTCTGTCTCTCAGTTCCCTCAGCAGCTGAAGTGACAGTGACAAAGCGTGCAGAGACAGAGTTATCACTGCAGTGGAGCACAGCAAACAGGAACCCCGGCACTTACTACATACTGATGGACCACTCGGGCAAAAACACCACATTCTCCAATCAAACAGAGGGAACAGTGGAACACAACATTTCCTCTCTCTCTCCTGGAACAAAATACAACTTTACTCTTTTCACCATCTTTGAAGATGAGATCAACAAATATGACTTCACCACCGTTACAAGTAATTTGATTTGTTTTCTATTGCAATACAGTATTCATATAAATGAAATATCATTATTAACATAAATTTTCCACATTACTATTACTATTACTATAACTTTTACTGTGTAGTCAATGATTTTCAAACACTTGTCAAATTCTGCAACTAGTTGCTTTGTAAACACTCAAGTGCAGAAACATTTGTTACTCAGTCATATCTCTTCAAAGCTTTATTTTTTCTATCATATGGTTAATTTGCATTGTAACTACATGTCCTTTTTTGCCTTAAAGCAATCAACTGTACTACCTCACAGTGGAAAAGTACCAACTCCACCATTGAGGCAGAGGTTACAGGCCTGTTCTCCATGGCAACAGCTAAGAATGGGAGTGATGGTGACAATGTCAATGGCAAAGTGGAGGAAAGCAGTGTGTCCTTCACCAACCTTTACCCTGGGGCTACTTACAGTGTGTCACTCTATTATGAGTTAGGTCAAGAGAAACTCCTACAATGCTCACACAATGTATCTGTAGGTGAGTTTGTTACTTTTTGTCACTTTTTCTACATTCTCACTGCATAGTATTTACATATGATAACGTTTTGAGTGATAGTGTACAGGGTATTCCCTGGTGTTAATACCTGTCATTTGATAAAAAATATGTTTTAGCCATAGCATAAAGTCCCTCTAATTTTGTTTTGTTTTCAAGTTCCTGACAGAGTGACCAGTTTGAGCTGTGACTATGGAGACTTCTCCGTGAGTCTGAGATGGGAGGTACCGATGGGTGTGTGGACTATGCTGGAGGTGAATGTTAGTGGGAAAAGTCATTATGTGAAATCAGGAACAGAACTGGATGTGTCTGGACTTCAGCCTGCTCAGACCTACAGTATTAGTGTTACATCGCTATCTGGACCACTAAGGAGTTCACCTCAATGGATCACCTGTCAAACTCAGTCAAGTAAGAATGTGCAAACTACTATGAGCACTTGTTCATTTCTGCCATGCAATAATGTCAGCTGTGGATGAAGAATAATTGTTTGAAAATTGTTTTCAAACACATGAAGTAATCAAGATGTCATGACAGTTCAGTTTGTGAGTAATAAGATCTTATGTCCCTGTGATCTTTCCTGCTGCCCTCAGCGGTGATCTGGGCACCAGTGCTGGTCATCATGCTGCTGTGCCTCCTG
The DNA here is from genome assembly GCA_030347295.1 of Setipinna tenuifilis. Taxonomy (NCBI): domain Eukaryota; kingdom Metazoa; phylum Chordata; class Actinopteri; order Clupeiformes; family Engraulidae; genus Setipinna; species Setipinna tenuifilis. The sequence goes on along the minus strand of CM059287.1, from coordinate 22,386,988 downwards.
TCTGTCGTAGGTGTATTCATATTACGGAGAAAGCCCCAGTTGCTCAGGTACTGTAAGTCATTTTATACGAAAACAAAAATGGATAGGAATTATCCTTTTCTGGACAATTCAAAATTGTAAAATTCAAAATTGTTATTTTATTTTTATTTTATTATTCTGGACAGCAAGGTACACATGCCAATGCATGAAAGGCACACAGAAATGGATCCTTCCCAAAACGAATTTAAGTAGGTCTTGTTCTTTGATGATAATTTTTTTAATAACAGGTTAAAGCACTTACCTGTTGTTCATGTCATGACATTGCTACCTGAGGAAATGTTAGCAATAAAACAGTGACAAAATTATAGTATATGTTTACTAACACTTGCAAATGTTCACTCATTTCCCTAATTCAGAAAAACAATTTTCTTTTTTTTTTTTTAATTCAGGGTGATTCCAGTGAAGAAATTCCCCGATCATTTCCATCAAATGAGCCGCGATGAAAACAGAGAATTCTCGTCAGAGTACATGGTAAGACAAGACAGACTGGACGTCAGTAAATGTTGTTTCAGTAGGGTTGTAAAAGCATGACGGTGCTTTGAGTTATGCGGCCCTTCACAATCATCTAGCATACAGCATTTTATCAAACTCATTTGCTTTTGTTTTTTTTTTTTACAGCAATTTAAAACAGTAGGAGCAGAACAGACACAACGTGAAGCCAATCTCCCAGAAAACAAGAGCAAAAATCGATTCACTGACATACTACCATGTAAGCCAGTTGCTTTGTGTCTTACATCTACACTATGAAAAGTAAAGCATAGAACCATCTTAACAAATGAAGGCAATGTTCTGCATGGATCATTTTACCTTGGTTTATATAAACATTAACATACATGGCAATATACTTGAAAAATAGTGCAAGTTAAACCAACATAAAAAGATATATGCAGCACATTGTCTGAATTTTTTAAAGTTGGTTCTATGCTTCACTTTTTTATAGTATGCACATATGCACACAGCACAGACTTCCCTCTACACCAAATGACATTCGTGAGCCTTTATCTCTATATCTTCTCACCCTGTTTGCCCACAGATGACTCGTCTCGCGTGAAGCTCAGCACACGTGGCCATGTCTCAGACTACATTAACGCCAACTACATACCTGTAAGCCCACACAATTTCAACAGCTTTGTTCATACTATCAGATGTCTCAATCATGGCCTCAAAAAGTAAAAACACTGCCACATATGATCCAAACAGTTTCTGAACCAGTGGATCCTAAGGAGCTCACAAATCATCAGACAAGCATATCGGCTAATTTGTAAAATCACTTGTGTTAGATGCACAGACAGAGGGAACACACTCTGAAGCATGAATTAGCACCCAGTGTACAGTATTTATCATTTCAATGGGTTCAGTACACGGTAGTGTTACTGCTGCTGCTGACTGATGTGCTCTCAGTTCTGTGAAGTTTTGGTTCTGAAGAGCAAATTAGTATGTTACCCATGTACTTAATTAGTGATAGCTAAGAAAATAAGGGGAAACAGTGTTAAGGAGAGGCTGTATTTTCATCTGCAAGGGCTATGGAGGCAGGAACATGGATTACATCGCAGCTCAAGGTCCACTCCCCTCTACTGTCACTGACTTCTGGAGAATGATCTGGGAGCAAAGGTCAACACGGATTGTCATGGTAACCAACTGTGTAGAGAACGGAAGGGTGAGTGTGTGTGTGTGCATAGTTCTAATGCCTGCACACCATATTGCTTAATCAACCATTTACCAACCATTTGTTACCACTGTGCATTCTGCCTCTCAGACCAAGTGTGAGAAGTACTGGCCCCAAGACTATAATCCATGCCGCTATGGTGACCTGGTGATAACAATGACGTCGGAACACAAAGAGATTAACTGGACATTGCGTGAATTCACTGTAAAAAATGTAAGTGTGAAAAAAAGTAAATGTAAAGACCTGTGCTCAAACCTTAGAAGGTAACTCTTCAGTCCTCAGCCTATTTGCAAGCAAGCATTTATCTTATGTGTGTGTGTGTGTGTGTGTGTGTGTGTGTGTGTGTGTGTTAACAGGAGACCAAATCAGAGGAAAGAGTGGTGAAGCATTTCCACTTCACAGCCTGGCCAGATCATGGCGTTCCCAATGGTACTGAGCCACTGATCGAGTTTCGTGGACTCATCCGGCACCACATTGATGGCTCTCCACCCTCGGGGCCCACAGTTGTGCATTGCAGGTAGGACAACAACCTCTTCACTTTATTTTAGCAGCTCCTCAACATGCCTTTTACCAAGTTGTGCAAATGGTAATAGGGGCCGCTGTGGCCTTAGGGAGTTGGTCCTTGGGATCGGTGGGTTGCAGGTTTGATTTCCGTAGTAGAAAAAAATGTGGGTGGGGGAGTGATTAACCAGCACTCCCCTGTACCTCACCCATGGCTTTGATCAAGGCATCTAACCCCACATAGCTCCAGGGGGACTGTCCTTGTACCTAATTTACTGTAAGTACCTGTGCTTACTGTAAGTATTTACTGGATAACAGTGTGAGATAAATGCAGTGTAAGATAATGTAATGTAACGTAATGTAATGTAACGTAATGGTAAGTCAACTATACACTTTATATACAACTATAAACAGCACTATATTTGGCTGCTGGCATTCCACAGAAACCCACGGTTCTCAGTGGCACCAGCTGCTTTATTTCTGCCACTGTATGTTTAGTGCGACACGGTGCTCTGGGTTTTTTAATCTGTTATCCATAAACTCTTATCTTAATGTTCCACAACGTCTGTATGTATGCAAATAAGGGTGGTGAGTGGATGGGAAAGGGTGAGGTCAGGGGCATAGGGGTGGGGTTATAAGCACTGCAGATGGAGTGTTCACAAAAAAGACAAGCTTTTACGTCTTCCACACAGGCCTTAGTTCTTCCACTCAGGTATTACCACAATTCAACATATTTGCATGTACAATAATGTCCTATGCACACAACCGTCACAGGAGCCTACTTTAGACTTGCCAGTCATTTCCTTATCACACTCTCCGCCAAATGGAGAGCATTTACTCAGTTTGTACCATTTAATTTAATTTAATTTCAAAACACAGCTGTGGGTAAAAACATAATACAACATATTCGCATGTATAATAATTTTCTATGCATACCATCTTCACCGCAGACTACCTCAGAGTTGCTAGTTATTTACCTTGCAAACTCTTTGTGTGTGTGTGGGTCAGTGCTGGTGTTGGCAGAACAGGAACTCTGATAGCTCTGGATGTGCTGCTACAACAACTGGAGAAAGAGGATGCTGTAAACATTGCTGGGTTTGTTCATCGCATGAGATGTCACAGGCCTCGCATGGTTCAGACAGAGGTAACATTAAACACGCTAGCTTATACTTCCTCACAGATAATAACCATATCAATTTCCATAACTAGTATTAGGAAGAACCAGAACAAATATTTAGCTTGTTTGATAAGTGTTTATGACATGGGTCATCTTTAGTGCTTCTGTTTGTGATGAATAAAAATTAATGTTTATCAGTTATTAGTTTGTTTATGACACGGTTTACAGGAAATGTGTTGTATGCTGCTGGGTAAAGAGTAACTGCAGTGAAACTCTTGATTACTTTGATAAACATTAGTTAACACATAACCATTGTAAAGAGTCTCTAGCCGAAACCAAGGGTACAGCAATGAGGAAACATTTGTTTACCATTTTTTGCTTTAAGATCCAGATTTTAAAATCTGACTTTTGCCCCAGTAATCAATACTTAACCATATTAGTTAACATTATACATTTTAAAGAGAATGGCACAGTGTTTTATTTTGTTTTCTTCCTCTTTTCCTACTCTCTTTCCAGTCTCAGTATATATTTCTGCATCAGTGCATCAATGACACTCTGACACCCAAGGAGCCATTGTATGCCAACACAACAGCAGTGATATATGAAAACATCGGAGCTACTTCATAAAAAACATGCACTATTGTACAGTTTAAATTATAACAAGTCCAAGCCAGTAATGTAATGTAATGTAACTTGTGTTTTGCCGCTTGCCGTTTTTATTGCCTTCTCCGATCTTACTTAAGATGAGCCAATTCTCCAGAGTCAATCACTGCCACAAACAATACTCACAAAGTACAAAATGCACTAAAATCAACACACTGCTTCTAACTGAGGGATAGATTCAACACAGGGTTTATTTGCAAGTGCTACTGCCCCAAACGTCTGACAAAAACACTTGCTTATCCTATCAGGTCAATAGCCTATCCATTTGTCCTTAATCTACCTAGAAAATTTCACTGCCACGAAAAAACCCATCACCCATCCCTGTAGTGGAGATCTGCAGAGAGATAGTGTCAGAGGCAGAATCCCTCACGGTGAAGCCCTGTCTTTACCGTTGGCAGAAAGCTCATGTACAATTCAAAACTAAGGTTTTTTTTCTGGAATATATAATTGGAATGACAATTACTGTTGTAATTTGTTTTATTCATCTTCCATGTTTTTGTCTTTTTGTCTGTTTTGTTAGTTTCAGCGGTCTCATGTATTTTGTATGTGTATCAAATTACTTTCAGGACAAACAGAGCTCAATGAGAGCACTGAAAACAGACACCAAATGTGCACTTCCCACTAGGTCTGCATTAGGCTGCTTTGTGTGTGGTTTAAATTCTGTAATGTCAACAAACACGTTTCAAGATCTGATTATTAATTTACGAAAATGTGTATTTTTAGGTTACACCAATTATAGGGTGGCATTTAAACAATGATGAGATAACACAGGAAAACACTCAGAAAAAAGGAACAGATTTTTTTCTCCAGTTAGTATAAATTTGGTCATGACCCATTAAAAGTTGACAACAGAACAATTGTTTTTTTTTTTTTTACAAAGAAATTAAATACTTTTCACTGAACACCTTGGCAGTACTTCCATTCTTAAAAATATATATAAAAAAGTTTATTCAATGGTGGTGGTTTAATGATTTACACTTAGTTTTTATCTTTGGCTGCCTCATTATTAAACGTCTTGTCTCTGGAGCCATGCTGTTTTTCCCCCAATGGTCTCTAACTCTCCCCCTCCTCCCAGCCTCCTCCATCTGCAGTCTGTGAAGACTCCTCAGAAGGGTCATGGAAGCATGTTACAATCATGTCGTCCCGTATCACCTCTGCTTCACTCAGGGTAGCACCTCTGGGCCGCTCTGCGACATGTGGCACCGAGTGCACTGGCTCGGGCACCAGCTCCCTTGGCAGCGGGACAGAGAACTTCTTGGCAATGTTGTGGAGAACACAGCAGGCATAGATAACCCGGGCCACACGATCTAAGGATGCCGAATGCACAGGGCCCAGATCTTCTAAACAACGAAAGCGGTTTTTCAGTGAGCCAATGGTCCTTAGGCTGCATGAAAGGGCCTGGCTGTGGGCCTCGTTGTAGGACGTGTCAGCCTTAATCTTGACCTCAGACGGCTGTTTGGGTGTCAACACGTATGTGCTTAACTGATATTCTTTACCACCTGAATACCACAAGGATAGAAAAAAGACCAATCAGATTATATACAATAACACTGCAACTGGAGCCTTTGGAACACTATCTAAAGTAAAGCTTGCAACCCCAATTTATGCTACCACACGCACTTTCAGTATCCCCAGTTACTGAGCCGTATAATTCAACTTAATGTAATTAGTAAGCGCTAGACTTAATATAGTTTAAAAGTAAAGTATTATTAATGGCGGATTCTAACGAGTCTGATGCACAGTTCTGGGATATTTGATTGCCTTACCAATGACCCACGTGGGTCCGTTATATCCTTGTTTGAAATGCTGGGAGATTACTGAGCTTTCCCAAACCTGCTGCACAGGAGTGCCACCTGGAGAGCATCTTTCCACCGCCAGAAGATTACCATCGACATCGCAGATTGTCTGAATCATGACGGAGGTAAACTCAGAGGTGTTCTTGTACAGGGTCTGGTTTTCTGCAGGAGGCGTCACCTTCACATGCATGCACCCAAGTACACCCACAGCATTTGGAATCCCACATAAATCCTTAATGGCCAGTGCTACACAAACCCTATCATTGTGACTGCCAGGAAAAGTAATGAATTTTTCTGCCATGCCAGCCAATAGCTTAGACACCATATTGACCGCGTCAGTAGCCGTTTCTTTATCAAGCCCTACCAAGTCCATAATTTTTTTGGGCAAGATACCTTTAGCGTAAAAGTGAAGAGCAACTAGCACCATGGCATCCACTTGTTGTGAATCCTTAGGCTGAAAAGTAGCATCCTTGGTTAGGCTGACTCTGATTAAATCCGCAATAAATGTCAGGCACGGTCCGTTGAAGTTGAAGTTATTGAACAGAAATGCATCATCGAACTGGTCAAAAAGCCTTGCAGTGCTACGGTCCTGGACGTGTGTCGAAGTAGGCCTATAGCAATTGTCCGTTCTGAAAAAATGTTCTTGCACAGCAAGCCACACTGCTGGTGCATATGCCATTGTTTCTGGATCTAGTGTTTACTACCCACGTCTCCAAAGGTGAAGGCAACTTTCTACAGCCAACACAGCTAGTTGTAGGCTACAGAGATCACGCTATTCTCTTCTCAAACGTTAAAGTAACTACTTACTTAACGCCACAGTGGTAAGTTCCTTAGTTGCCTTAGATGCCTTCATACAGCATTTTCAAATAAAGTAAAGTAAAAAAAAAAATCAGAGTCGCATCCAAAATGCATCCAAAATCCAGCGCCCTATGTGAACCACACTTTAAAATAAATGGATCATTCATCTTCCGGTAGAATGTAGACATATTCCAAAATAAAAGCAGCATCAATCAGATTTACTTTCAAAATGTGTCAAAATACGCCCCGTGAAATCTCACCTTGATAGAAAAAAAAACACATTCGGCTGAATTTCCTTAGCCACATGGGCTATTAACATAAGTTGAAACGGGGGGCTTTGTCACTCCCCTGAGTTTTTAATGCCTCCATCACCCCACTACTACAACAATTATTAGGCTACCTTTCCGAATTATAACCACTGCTGTGGCAACATGACTTCTTGCCAAGCAAATTACTGAATAACTGAAGCATAACTTTTCACAAATTATTGCTTTGACTACACAAATGATGCACAAACAATTCCAACATTTTTTTTTTTTGAGTCAGTTGGGCATCAATAGGGTGCTAAGTGATGTCACATGTACGGGGAAAGTGCGTGTCCTATGTGATTTTGTCAGCCTTTTAAGGATTTCCTGTCCAAATTGTCAAAACGTCCAATAAAAAGACAGATAAAGAAAAAACGGCATGCTTAGCCTACTATATTACACAGGCATTAATGTGTACAGAGCCCTGGGCTGACATTAGTAAATGAATTATTAATTAGTGGCCGGAAAATAATACTTTCTGAACACAATTTAGTAATTTGTTCATGTGTGTTCATTTTTTTCACCAATGTCATCAAATTGGCTCCGTACGAGACATGTCTCTGTATGATACATGTATATCTAATGATGACTCTTACTTTGCTACATGTGCCAGTAGTTGATTCTTCCGGATCCTTCTGACCACCACGGAAGTAGAACGTACTCATGCGCGTGCAGCAGAGCATCTCTGCAGTTCACCTGTAGTGCTTTCTACATTTGGCCCAAATGTTTTACATGACGGATTTAATCTTCTAAACATTTCACGTGACGGAAAATATATTTTCTGGTCTTGCTGTTGCTCAAGAAATGCAGTGGCAACGCGAATTCGCCAATTCCCCAAAGTGAACTGCGTGGGATGCTAACCGCAAGAAAGATAGTTTACAAAAGTAAATGTAGGCTACTAAGCTTAACCTTTAAAAAAAATGCTAAACAGATTTTAGCAGCATCCACAAGCTGTAAATCCAGTGCAGTCTAGCACATATGTTGCATGCGAATTGCATACAGGCAGGATTCGCAGGAAATGACTTGGGAAGATTTCGAAGTATAATAACCAAGTAGACATTAGCTGGCTCGTATTAGCTTTACGTTGAAGACAGTTGAAAACGTCTGCCAGGTTGGCCTTGGTCTGAGGTCTATCTCAGTTCTCTAGCATGGCTATGGCTACCCTTACTCAATGTTCTTAGATTGTCTCAAGTTAAGGAAATAACTTTTGTGTCTGTCTTTTAGTAACATGCAGTTGTATAGTTGGTTATGAGCAATATTTGGTAATTCTGGACATGTTTATGCCTTTTTTAGGCTCTCCTGAGGGACGAGAGATGGCCGTAGACCAACTTAGTGACATTGTCCAAAGATGTGTAAGCCACAGTTGTGTTTTGAAGGGGAATATGTTTAAGCAGTTCTGGCAACTATTATATTTCGTAATACAAGATCTTATTGGCTGTAACCAACTCACTGTCATGCCTGTCTTTTTTTTTAGCAAAGAATTGAAAATGATTCATATACCTCTGAAGATTATGACAATTTCCAGTCTGCTGTTAAAAAGTGCATAGAAGAGGGCCACAGTGCACAGGTCCTAAGCATAATCATTGATGACAAAAACAAGGTAAAAAGGCTATTGGTTCACATGTAACCTTTCTCAGCTTGTAATTATTTATATTTTTTAGGTAGCTTGCTGTTCTGTTAATGTTATCTCTGTCCGTACAGGGCATAGTACGATGCATGGGCTGGAATCTTGTAGGCACCCTTGTTCAAGCTGTGTTAAAGAATGACGAAAGGAACCTATCGCAAAATCATGCCATCCTTACACATTTACTGAAGGTCTGTATAACTTGGAGAAATGGAAAAAATGCTTTGCTTTGTTATATTACCTCAGGTGTTACCAGATGGATAGGTAGAGTTCAGAGTTTAATTTACTAGCAAGCTTTTTAAATACAGGTGAGCGTATGGTTGTGTCATGGAGGTGCACATGTTTTGTATTAGCTCTTAACATCCAGACTAGGGTACATGATTTAAGTTTAATGGTTACATTAAAGGATTGTTGCTTGAAAATTTCAGTAAGAAGAATTTGACCTATCAGAATCCACTGAATGCCCTGCTATGATTTGGTAGTGCAAGGTTGGCCTATTTACAAACTGTGCTATTGTTTTATTGAGGTATGAGACAATTAATTACAATTAATTAATTGCAAAAGCCCCAAGATGTCATCATGTCGAGATTAGTAAAAATATGCATATTGTGGCAGTAGCCGGAACCAATTGGCACAACTGGCACAGAAAATTAGACCTGCTTTAAAATGTTGATGATGTATGGCAAAGCTGCTTATTGTTTTCAAGAAAGTTGTCTTTCTTGATATAATGATAGGATGAGTGACTTGGCTAGTCTCTTCTTTTTCTCCCACACGCAACAAACACACTGGGGCAGTTTTTTTTGTTATTCCAAGAATGACAGTGGTGTCAAATTAATAAATATTTTATTTCTACGTTTACCCTCACTAAAATAACAAACATAAGAAACTGTGCATTTTTCCTGTGATTTCTGGTACTTTTTTGGTAAAGTTTATTATTGCATAATAATTGTATAATCATGATTATTTTAGCCAAAAATCGTACCAGCAAAATCTGTAATTCTGTTAACAGTTTTACTGTTTACTTCAGATTTGCAGTCCCAAAGAACTTTTGGTGAGTTTGCTGGAGCAGGTGGAGGCTGCTAGTCCAGATGTTATTACAGACACTTTGATGTTTCTGTTGAGGCCTCTACAGAAAGGTAACATTATAATCCTCCTTTACATAAAGACTGTGTTTATAAAGACATAAGCACCCCTTTGGGATTAACATGGCTGATATTTTTGAACACATCATAGAAGTTGTCAAATACATAGACAATATACAGACTTATTATACGACAAATCTCACAGAACATTATCGCTTAGATATAAAGGAAATATAACCATTGGTGTACCGGTATATGCATTTGGGTCACACAACTGACTACCTTAGATATGCCTTTAAAAATGTCAGATATGCTTTCCTGTAGGAAACATAAATAGCTTTAACTCCGTCACTTAATATATCAATCCATAAATAAGAAAGACGTATTAATCATGAGGTGCTGTATGTGTGCATTGATGCATAGATAACTGAGGGGAATGTGTGAAATAAAGACATTCAGGCTTTGTGGGAGTGTTTACATAAAAAAAGGAAACTGTTGCATAGTTCACCGCCTAACTACCCTAACATGCTTCTACTTACAGTGCTGTTGAAATTTGGCAGTAAGAAGGCAGCCTTTCTTGGCATGGCACTGTCCACACTGATGAACCAGGTAGCTCGACTGCCTGCGACCGGGGAAAATGAAGGCCTGTGCCAGTGCTGTTCTGAGCTGCTGTGGTTTGTGAAACCCTTTGTAGAAGAAGCCAAACTCAACAACTGTAGTGGAGTGGGCCATGATCAGGAGCTGAAACTAGAAATCCTGAAGTTGTAAGTGGACAGCACCATTACCAAACTGAATGTGATGCCTGTTGTCTCCTTGGTTTTGCACTGATAACTTGGTAGTTACTGTTTACCTGTCAGCATTAGCCTGGGCACGCCCATATTTCCTTTAATGCTGCATTTCAATTTCGCCTTGAAAGCTGCCTGTCTACACCGTTTCTACATTAACAGAGAAACTGGGACCAATGAAAATCTAGCATTTCAAAAAGGTAATGACGCGGTAGTTCAGCGACCGGAAATCTACCTTAGTCACTGTCAACATGGCGAACGTGGAGCAACGGCAAGATTTAGTGCAGCTGTAGCTGCTGTTTTGGAAGAATTCAAAGGGAAGTTATCTCTGGAAATAGAGCAAAGGTTAGCCCTTGAATCATTCATTGCAGGAAAGGACGTTTTCGCAATGCTACCGACCGGCTTCGGTAAAAGTTTGATTTATCAGTTAGCCCTGCTGGTAGCCAAGTCAATGGGGCTTTGCAAGAACCCTGTCGTTGTGGTCATTTCGCATACGTCAGACGACAGAGGAGTGTGATTGGTTGAATCTTCGTCCAGTAGCAAACAGAGGCATTTAAAAGAGGCGGGTTAAGCCCGCCATCTGAGAAATGGGTTTACAACACAGCTTGGCCAGACCAATGTTCGCAGAGCATTGATAAGTCGCGTTAGCCAGGCTATGTCAGCATAGCTTTTATGTGTGGATTGTAGTTTTCCTGGGTTTTATTTTAATAATATATTTAATAATAAATAACACATTTTATGTAGAAATTTAAATGAAATGAACTTTAAAGGCTACTTTGTTTTATGTTACGTTACACTTAGCTGATGCTTTTATCCAAAGCGACTTAGTTTAGGTACAGGGTATTGGTTGCAGTCCCTGGAGCTATGTGGGGTTAGTTGCCTTGCTCAAGGGCACTTCAGCTATGAATGAAGGTTAGAGGGAGTCCACACACATTTTTTATACTGGTAAGGGTGGGATAAGAACCTGGACCCTTTCGATCCCAAAACCAACTCCTTCACCATGTAGGATTCGCTCACAGGGTCTCCCTACAGTCAAGAAACCATATTGTCTGTAGCAACTGTCATGAAATCTGTATCTTGTGTATTTGTTGATGCTGGTGGAATTCCATGCGGACAGCACTGATTCCCGTTCAATTATATGTCTGCGTTCAACCATGTCTTCAACCATGCCTGGTGAGGTAAACAAAGCTAACAGGGAGCATTCCAAAAACTTTAAATAATGTTGGCCCGTGGTTCTTCTATGGGTATTTTAAGAAATTGGCAAGTAGGCTATCCTTACAGCATTTTACATGAACACTGTTTTGAAATATCAAGAACAACAAAAAAACAGATACAGATGTAATCCACAATAGTAATCTACAGTAGTTGTTTATTAGAAGACAAAGAATTTCTACTTGTCCAACAGTAACAGTGCCAAGACACTGTCAGTGGACTATCCCTCCCCCTCTTTCACCTCACTCCAGCGAGTGAAAGCAGGGCCCGTATTCACGCTAGTCCAGACTCTAGTTATCACTCTCCCACTTTCTTTTCTTTGCATCTTCGAAATACACACTTAGCTGCTTCTGTTTTCTTGGTGCTTTAGCCATGACAACTGCTCATTCTCGCTTCTTTTACTGTCTGGTTCTAACTCCATTCACCTACCTTGTCTTTTGAGGGGGGAGGGATGTGACATATGCCATAGGGCAGTCAAATTTTGTATTTTTTATGGTAACACGGTTGCTACTCGAGCCCCAAAGTTGCATAGTGCCAGCGTAGATAATACAGGCACTCTCAAGTGATGACAAAGGTGCCATTGAACCCATTTTAAGTTGTTGTATATGTATATGATTTTGAAAATATAGTTTAAAGGCTGAAAACTACATAGTGTTACTTTACAGTTTAATTCCAGAGTAATTAAAAGTCAGTCTTTTTCACCATGTATTTTGGAGCTCACAGCTGAATGACAAACTTGGAACCTGCTATGGGCCAGCCACCAAATGTATCCGAATCCCTTCAAATTTTAACCACCAAGAAAGCCCAAAAGAACACTACATGTTGGCTGTAGCTTGAATAGGGTCTTTGTACATAAAATCACATACCAATTACACTTATTATGAATAATATTAATATTAACTGATTGGTGTGTTATTTTATTTTCAGCTGCATGAAGAGTTTAAGGGAGCCTCTTCTTGCGGTACAGCTCACCCACCCTGACCCACCAGAAGTCTCTCCTCTGTGTGAGTTTGCCTCAGAGATCTTGGTAAGGATTTTATGAAACATTTTAAAGGACATACCTGTTATTTAGATGATGGTCTGACTGCACCGAGGACACTCCAATTGTTTTATTTTCACTTTTTTTTAGTAGTGTTTTGGACTTTGTTTGTGTCTTATATGTTTTTATGTTATAACAAAGCAAATGTTGAAAATATATTTTTTTTTCAGTTTCATGTCATCCTTTGGATTCTTTTGGTTATTATCAATGCATAATTTAATGGTTTATCATTTTGCAATGTGGGTTTTTTTTTTGGACTTCCAGGCCATCCTTTCTGGGATTGGGGAATCTCTTCCAGACCTTCTGTGCCATACATATCTAAAGAAGCACACAGCCCCAGGGTTCCTGGAAGAGGAGGTCAGATACCCGAAGGAGTCACTGGCCAACCTTGCATACCTGCTGTTTGTGCACCATATCGCTATAGAGACATTTCCCGCTGTTCTAAGGTAAACAGGGAGTCTTTTATGTGATTTATTGTGTATTTGAATTCTAGGGGTGTAACGATGCACTCACAAGGCAAGATCTTCAAGGACAAGAGGATGAGGAGAACTAAAACAGAAATATATGACTATAAAACTTACTGAAAGTCACAAAAGGCAAAGCAGTACAGATGTGCATAATGCATAATACTAGTTTTGTGCATAGTTATATCGATATGCTACCTATTATGTATGTGCATAAACTAATTCTGTACAAATGTTAGGTATGTGAATGTACTACATACACTAGTAATTTTGCAGAAATACAGTAAAGACAGGCAGCACCAAAAACTCAAAATTGTATGATGTAGGAAAAGCCTGAATCAGTGTTCGGCCACAATAAATGTGTAATTTAAGCATGACAGTCTGCTTGAACTGAGTTGCTACATGTCACCATACACAAACAGATGTGGGTTGTTCTGTCTCTTTTAGCCCCGTCTTCATCCTGCAGTGCAACATGGAATACATTGAATTCCTGCTTAGTAGGTATGTCTTGCTTGGTTAATTTGATCAATTCCTTATTAGTTGAGCAAATAAATTCTATTAGTCTCAGTCTTTTGATATTTTGCAGTAGTAATGAGAGGCTTTCTCTGTGCACTCCAAACAAAACCGTTTTATGGTGGGTCTAAGAACTGCCTACTGTATAGCCTAGTACAACGAGTAGCTCTCATATTCTGGAGTCAGTCACATCTGTACCGATAAATTATTGTGACATATATTTAGGCTAACCTGGTATTTAGGCTGTTGGAGTAACATTGCCAATGAAAAATGTTTATGATGATAACTTTTTAACAGAACAGAGGAATCCCATGTTCAGAGGGGGCTGGTAAGCTGTATTTTTTGTTGCTGCATTTAAACCATTTAAACAGGCAAACAGCAGTATCTCCTTACAAACCATAACATGGTATACAGATTAATAAATTAGTAACCAATTTCTGTGTTGCTGTTATCTTTACTATAATCGTTGACCGGTTACGAAATCTGAAAAATCTAAAGTTATTTTTTTTCCTGAAGGACTTGTATGAGAAAAGTCTTGTGCGAGTGGAGGACAATAGTTTGTCAGTGGAGCTCCTGGAACTAAAAACCTTTGTCAGTGTTCCACAGGTAAAAACAAAGATTACATTTTTTTTTTACAATCATCTTCAACTGTCTGTTAATGTTAGAGTGTTGTAAATGTGTTCCTGTCTTCTTTCAGAATTTAGTGAAAGTTATGACTATGTGTCCTGTTCATCATTTGGTAAGATGTTTTCTTGTCTGTCTTTTTGAGTGGATACAGCAGTTATATATGCATTACCTCACATGTGTCTGTACAAGCTACCCCAAGACTGAAACGTGTTTACATTTTTACATACAGAGAAGTAAAGGACTATCTGTGTTCCAGTTGAGCATCCTTAAGTTCAACCTTCAGGCCAAATACAAGTTTCTGAGGTAAGTATCCAAATTTTATTGTAAAAAGCACGTCAGATGTTAGAAGTCCTGAGAATACAAATTCTAGACCATTCGTTGTTTTATATTGCATTGTTCTATAGCATTGCATGTATATCCAGCTGTTTATACTAAGACTGCTTTTTGTGCTTCTTGATTATGTGCTGTGTTCATATGTATTTTCATACTGGATTGCTGTTATTGCAGGTGCATGTTTAGGACAAGTCACCACTCTGGAGTAGAAGGTGTAATCATCAAGAACATAAAAAATTTGGTGGACTTTTCCTTGAGGGTAGGACCTCATACCAGTAGAAACTTAATATGAGTAGCTTGACCACGCATAGGTTTTGTTCCTGAGGAAAAATCTTAGCGAAAACAAAATGTTTACATAGGTTTTAAGCATTGTTGACACAGTATTTGCTCTGCTTAATTATACTGAATCTTTATTATGACGACTACACCCTTAATTTAGCATGTATGCAATGAAACGTGATGAAATCTATCTGATACTCTCTTCAAATATGCCTTACAAATTCAGAATTTTTGGTTTCACAAAGAGAAAAAAATGACCCACACCATAGTGAGGTGATACCATTAATATCATATCAAGTGACTTTTGTATTTTCAGCCCGGAAATGGAAATGCTTGGTTTCAAGGGCCCCATCTAATGCCTCTACTGCATCTGGTCCTGAGCCTTCCACAGGGTCCTGAAACAGATCTGTTGCAAAACCTGGACAGGTGAGATAATGCTGCAATAACCATGGTAATGATTGAATATGTCTGCTGGGCATGTCCTTTATGCTTTCAGATTAATGCACTGACATCAATGTTTTTCATCCAATGTGTATCACTGTAAAGGATAATGGAATCCCTCAACCTTCTGCGATACCTGCTGATAAGAGATAAAGAGTGTCACAATGAGGTATGCTCAGTAAATGGAATAAAAGCCGTCTGATTGTTATAAGGTGGAAGGAACAGTGGCTCAAAACTAGTTGATGACTTAATGTTGATTGCCTCAAGACAGGGATATGGACCGAGGTACACACAATCCATAATGGCTTCATTAAGCCATTACGCCTGGGCCTGAATATGTCTAAGGCTCATTATGAAGCTGAGCTGAAAAGTACTAATACGAAGAACACAAACAGAGGTGAGATGCACTGTAGGAAAGCATAAGCTATTGTTAATGAACTAAAGGACAACTTCAGCACTTCTGAATCTATATTCTACCATTAGAGACTTTTATAGAGCCATATACAGTTTCTTGACACTACTGAGTTAAACAGGCATAGGGTTATCTTTATGAGACAATGTGCTCACAAAGAGATGAACAGCCTTATTTGTACTTTGATGTTAGAAATCTGCGCTGATAGCTTTGCTTTAGAGCTGCCTGGTTGGTTTTGTCTGTACTGTGAAATCTCAACCAGCATAAGTCAGACCTCCAGCTTCTCAGGACTTACCAAGACCTCTAACTAAAAAATATAAGTTCAAATGTGCCAAATTTCTCTTGAAATACTTGTCTTTTTCCAATTCCTTACTCACATCAGTGTGTTTTCCCAACCAAGTTGCATGTTAATTGCTTTCCTCTCAGAACATCATTCCGAAGTTGCCTGTACAATTACAGTGGGAAATGAAAACCTACCAAACCTTACGCCTGACATGCAGCTGGAGGTAAGTTTTGGTTTATGTGTGTAAAAGTCTCAGAGCAACTACATGATGAATATCCCATTGAAGATGGGCTCTTGAATGTATTTTTATTATTTTGTCAGGTTGTTACAATAGAACATTTAGTCACCTGACTTGAAGCCAATTTAGCATTTGTAGGAACTGAAGGATCGGGGTTCACAAAAAAGCCCCCTGGAATCTTTGAGTTTAAAGAAAACCTGTACCCTCCACATGGCCTATAATGTTGGGGCCAACCCCCATCCTCTCCCCGCTGTTTTTGGAGTCCCACAAACAAGTGTTTTTTTACATGAAGCGCTACATTGTATGGTTTTCTGTACTTTACTGGCCAGGCATTTAATTTGGCTCAACTGGAAACATACCTTACCCCAGGCCTCTTCAAATGGCGGCCCTGGGGCCAGATGCGGCCCTCGAGATGATTTATAGTGGCCCCCGAAGTGTAATGTAATTTAGTTATTACACGCGAGAGTGAATATATTCTGTAAACACGTCCGTGGGCTATGGCGTTAAGATGCGAGGTCCAACATCGGATAGATTACTCAGCGAAGATTGGAGTTCCTTGCTTTAATTGATACCTTGATAAGTCGTATTGCCCGGCCCCTGGTTTAGTTTCAGTTTGATTAACTGGCTCCAGTCCCAAACTAATTGAATAGCCCTGCCTTACCCCCTTCCTACAGTCAGTCAGGTCAAGGAAGTCCTGTTCAGCTTAAAGTCTTGATAAAACGTGGAACCCCTTGTTGTCCATTATTACACGAGACATTGCGGCTGAGGTGATATTTTTGGTAGTGCAGTAAATCTTGACCTCATAGATGAGTAGATCCGGTAACACTTTATTTGAAGGGGGGGTCAAGACTGACATGACATTGTCATAACTATGACATGACACTTGTCATGACCATTAATGAATGTCAATGACGGCTGTCATTAATTGTCATGCGGTACACTATGTCACTTTTTACTGTCAACTTGACATTGTTTGCGGTGTCTTTGTTATGACAACTTGACATTTACCAAGATGACATAGGCTGTCCATGGTTTATCTAACCTGACATTAACCAGCATGACCTGCAGGTGACTTTCACTTCAGCCATGCACTAGCCCAGGCTTGGACCTGTGAGCACCTGGGACTGGGGTGGAGACATGCTACCCAGTGAACTAAAAACCAGGGTGCTCTCCTTGGGCCCTGAGCAGGGCTTGTTAACGTAGCCTACTTATCACACAGCTACCAGCTAGCTATCGTTACTCGAGACAACTTACCTGTCACTTTCAGCCATTTCATTCAGTGGCAGGACCAACAGTTGAAACGTGTTTTATTTTGTGGTTTTGTATCAACATGATTTTTCATGGTCATGTCATTACACTGTCATGAACGTGACTTTGCCTGTCATTACACCATCATGAATGTGTCATAAACATTTTCTTTGAGCTCAAGTAAAGTGGTACACTTTGGACTACTTATTAATATGTCATTAAGTGTTACTATACCATAAGATCCTTTACTGACACCAACATGAATGTGTTACTGCCCTTCACACCATGAATGTCATTTCCCATCATTACACCATCATGAATGTGACTTTGCCTGTAATGCTTGAATTTTCTAGGCTCTTCACTCCGCCCTGTCCACGTTTGAATTGATTGAGTGCGTCCTGGGGAGAGTGGAGGAAGTAATGGAGGCCAAACCTCAAATTGTGTGACCGTCTTGGTCCACAATCACACCATAGTCACTAAAACCTTCTTCAGGACAGTAATGTAACAAATTGTCAGTTTCCTATTAATTTCAGCTGTCTAATTAATAGCCATCCACGTTTTAAAATGTTTTCTGTGTATTTTATTTCAATAAAAGTTTAAATTCCAAATGTTTACAAACTTTGCTATGCCTGCTTCATTACATATGTAAATGCAGTACATACAGTACAAAGTCTCTGCATTAAAATGTACAGGGATACACTTAAATATTACACTGACCAGGAACACTGCCAACACCAGAAATGTTGGCATTTAAAATAATTTTAGTAGCTGCAAAACACATGTTAAAGGCACTGAATTGTGGTGATGGCAGTAATCAATTCACTAGGATGACATGATGATTTTGGCATTCATGTCAAGCTTATGACGTTTTCAAAAATGTGACTGCACACCACTAAGATGAAGACCACTGGGGAATGGTGATCAGGGCTCCTGTAGCACGCCCGGCCCCAGAGACCTGTCTATGTCCTTAAACAGTGCGTGCTGAAGAGCCGCGCTAGCCGTTATCCTTTTGTCTGGATTTAGATCGAGCAGTCCGTCTAGGAGGTCATATGCCTCATCTGGGACTCTTTCCCAGCTCTCTTCGGTGTGCACACTGATCTTGTGTGGCCCATTTTGTTTGGGACTGCTGGATTGACATGTGGTTTGTAACTCTTTCAGAACGGTCTCATCTCTGCAGGACTGTGTTCCTCGCAGCTTCTCACAGAGTCTCTTCAAGTCAAGACGTGGGAGCTCATGACTACACACTACCTCCTTTCCTGTTTCAGAAGAAGCAGTTTTTACATTAAAATACAGTGTAACCATTTTATTTAAAGCAAAGTGGAAAAAAAACAATCATAGGCAACATAAGAGGTTACAGAGTATGTAAAAGAACAAGTGGACAATGCATGTTAGGTGGTTGCTGAGTTAAAAGTTAAATACAACAAACTTTGATATTTAAAATTTCCATTCTTAATCATGGAATACGCGTGCATGTCATTTTACCAACTCATCAAATATAGACAGGACAGCTGGACCATTATACTGATTTCAAAGATTTTTTGTTGGTGATGCCACTTAATGTAATGTAATGCCACTTAATTTTCAGAAGTGTAGAAAAGCGTGGTACATAATTTCATTCAGTCCAACCAGTTTGAGGAGTGCCATCAGCAATTGAATAATATTAGATAAAAAAGAAAACAAAACACCTCATCCAGTATAGGCACTGTGTTTGGATCACAAAGCCTGGCATCTGCAGGGCTGAAAGATCTCAGACATAGTGCCTGAAATCAGGCGTGGTACAGTAGGCTACATTGAACATTTGCTACTATACAGTCACAATAACGTAGAATTATTTGTTGCTTTCTTTCTTGTTTTTTTTTCTTGCCCTATATCTAGATATATAGACAATATGCAAGGTTCTTACGCAGTACTGAATTATAGTAATAGTAAAAACTGAACATACCCAACGTCTTTGCAGCCTGTATGGTTTCCCTGGATCCACGAATCGTCATGATCTGTGTTAAGGCTATGAGGTCATCACTTGCTTTAAAAAATGGATATCTGCCACTTAAGAGACAGAGCAGGATCACGCCTGCAGCCCACACATCAATGGCTGGGGGAAAAAAGAAAATGTATGTTACATTTAAATAACCCAGAATTGTTTTTTTCCACAGTGCTAGTTCTGAATGTACAACGGGATTATGTTCATTTTATGTTCATAGTCGCTAACCTGTTCCTTGTTTCTGGCACTTAATCAAAACCTCAGGAGCTCTAAAGCCAGGTGTCCCAGCTCTAGGAGCATACTGTTGTTTCCTACAGAAAAGATGGAGGAAAAAAAAAGTAAGAAGACAGTGTCTTTGGTTTGTTCCTTTGCTCACTGCACCACTTACCTGTTGCATGCAACATATAAGAGCTATCACATTAGCAGAAGGTTGAGGGTATGTCAAACTAATTACATTCTTAATAATAAAAAAAAATTATACAATATACAGTCATAATAACAGAAACAGAGAAAGATAATAAAAGGGGGGAAAGAATCTTAATCACAATTATAGGCCAAAGAAAAAATATATGTTTTCAAATTACATTTAAAACTACTAACAGTTGTGCTACACTTCCATCCGTCATTCCAGAGCAGAGGACCAGCAACAGAAAAAGCTCAATCACCTCTTGATTTCCTAAGTGACAATGGAATTGAAAGGTTTTGGGAGGATGACCTAAGCATTCTCAGAGCTGAATAAGGTGTTATTAAATATGTGACATACTGAGGAGCTAGTCCATTTAACGCTTTAAAAATAAATAGTAGTCATTTAAAATGTATTCTAAATTTAAAAGGCAGTCAGTGCAGCTTCACCAAAACAGGAGTAAAGCGCGCTCTTTTTTTAGTACAAGTTAAAAGTCTGGCAGCTACATTTTGGACAAGTTGCATTCTGCCTAAAGTGGTTTGACTGAGGGCTGTATACAGTGAGTTACAATAGTACATCAAGTACATCAATTACATCAAGTCTTGATGTAATGAATGCATGAGGGAAAGTTTCAAGGTCCTTTAAAGTTAAAAATTCATTTTTTATTTTTCATTTTAGTAACTGTTCTAAGTTGGTAAAAGCTACTCTTTACCACATTACTAAATTGTTTATTAACATTCAGGGCAGTATCAAAGTTTTTTAACTACACTGTGAAAACTGGGAGACAAGGGGCCTAACATATTTTTAAGGTCTGAAACCTGATTAGGAGGATTAAATAGGATAACTTAAGTTTTGTTGTCATTTAACTGAAAGAAATTTCTTGACATGGAACATTACATCTCTTTTAGACAATTGAGGACCTTAGATGTGGCATCATCAGATGTAAAAGAGAACCCTAACCCTAAACTAGAACCTTGGGGAATACCACACTTAACTGGTGCAGACTTAGAGGAACCACTTCCCATTCTTACATAGAAGGATCTGTCACTTAAATTAAATGTAAATCAATTTGAAGTCATACCCTTTAGACCAACAACACCCTCGAAGCATCTTAACAGGATGTTGTGGTCAACAGTATCAAATGCTGGACTGAGATCTAATAAAACTAAAATGGTACAAGAGCCAGAATCAGTTACAAGAAGAATATCATTCTATACTTTTAGCAGAGCAGACTCGGCTTTAGCTCTAAAGCCAGATTGGAACTTGTCAGAGATGTTATTAGTATTCAGGTAGCAAACAACCTTTTCCTAAGACAACTTTTTCCTAAGAATCTTAGAACTAAAAGGTAGCTTAGAAATTGGCCTATAGTTTATAAGGTATATACAGCATTTTCATTTACATATTGAGCACTCCGACTTCAACTCAAAAATTTGAAAGTGGAGATTGTGTTGCACAGGACACCTAGGTCATAGGAAGAATCCACCAATAAGCTGATAAGAACTAGCAATTATTTTGGGCATGTCTTGGACATTATGAGTAAGGTAGCACAGTTCACTACAGCATTATTTTTCATATCTTGGCTATAACACTTGGAGAGGTGATTGTTCAATGGCTTGGAGGTCTTGGAGGATTTCAGTGATAAAGCTGGTTTAGTGTCTTACCTAGAGAGACAGATGTTGCAGATGTTGTTTGTCAAGAAGCAACTGCAGGTAAGCCTTAAGTCAATGGTGGAGTCTCTGTTTTTCTGGCCACCAGCCTGGTCCTTTACTGTAGCTGACTGACGCTTGGCTGGCAGCATCTTCCTAACAATGTCTTTTGTATTTGCCGGCCTGACAAGCTAAACACAGCAAAAGAAAAACTAAGGTTAATTTGTTCCCTAAATTGATAAAGCTATATTTCAAAAGAATTGTCCTGTGAAGACATGAAAGAGAAATTATGGAAGCATACCTCCACTCCTGTTGCTAACTTAACAGATGAACTAACGCTGTTCATGTTCCTTTCTCCAAACACAGACCGTGGCTTTTTACAAAGGCTCATTAACTCCTGAGAAAACAGTTAACATTATTTATACATTACATTTCTTGACAAATAAATACAGAAAAATACAGTACTGAGAAAAATCTGAAAAATACAGTGTTGACTTTAAAATGTTTAAGACAAACCGATAACCCCCTCTTATTAATAATTATGACAGAACAAGACAACAGGGTGGAGACCTTTTTAGATTTGAGTTCTGCAGGTGTGTAGGTAGTGCAGGGTTTTTTTTCAGACAGTGGTTTAATGATCGACAGAGAAAGAGACATTTGTGCTGGTGCTGTGGTGACTGGTGTCGTGGAAGGAAGTGAAGAGAGTTGTGGTTTTTCCTTCGAGTGCTCTGGTGGCTGAGTGCTTTTCCCACCCTTCTTTGTTTTGGAGTTCACCACCTTCAGTAGCTCAATTGCTGTGTCCGGTGTACCCTGAGCCAGGCCAAAATCGACCAACGAATACCTACACATACAAACAGAAATGGATATCACAAATGTGATTAAAGGTCTAACCATCTGTACAGATCACATCGGCAGGAAACAAATTCACTTGAAGTCGTTCATTTTCTATGTACCCAAGCATCCATAGGTTGAAGGTGTCGTGTCAGTAGTAGTAAAGTTTAACTCCGGAAAACTCTTCTATAATGCGGATAGGAGGCAGCTAACGGTAATTGTAATTTAACATTCCTCCACTGATGTTTGTGAGCAAAGGTGGATAACCATCTCAATAGTTAAAGTGTCTGATCACCTGCATGCCTGGCTTCCCCTCACATTTTGATTGATTTGACTTTGGCATTTCACCATTTCAATAAAATATGCTCAACTTCCCTGAAAATTAACAGGGAAAAAAATGTGATACAATTGTGATTGTGATTCTGTTATTAAAAATTTTAGTATTTGCCCACCTCTAATATACACTGATTATGACACACCTGCTGTAATCTCACCGTTTCCTTTCATACCATACTTTCAATAATACAAAAAAGGGGGAAACTTAAGTTATGAAGACATAAAATCAAGACTACCTACAAAACTGTACACTCAAGCAAAAGTCCAGGGGTAAATGATATGGACATTTTAATATTAAAACAAAAAAAAGAAATGGATATCAATTGAACATTATTTTTATCATCTCAAACTGTCAAAATAACCCTCATGTGAATTTTTCTTCAATTGCTGAGGATTTCGAAACATGTATAATAACTAGATGATATCTAACTGTATCTGACTGCAGGAGGTTGAAATATCAGTTTTATAAATGGGAATTGCAAGATTGTAATGGCCCCAAAGGGATAGCAAGCAATTTAACAAAATTCTAAAGAAAGTGATGTCAATTGAGTATACTTACTTTCTCTGAGAGCGATTGTACAGAAAGTTTGTAGGCTTGATGTCACGATGAATAATTCCATATTTATGGATGTGCTTCAGTGCTACAAGGAGATTGAATATGTAGTGGCACACTTCCTTGAATGTCATGGTGCCAAGAATGTCCTAGGAAAGAAAGGACTGGTTATTTCTGTCATACTACTTGTTCTAGTACTCACTAGGGCCTACCCGTATCATAGGCCCAGGCCACACCAAACTGAAGCTTGGCTCAACATGTGCCAATGTTTTTTAGGTGATTCTCACGAAAAAAAGACCTGAGTCTTGGCATGAATCATATTTAAAAGTTACATTTAAATATGTAAATGTTATAAAAAAAATAAAAGATCTTTATCTTATATGTTGAAACTGGCACTGTTTTTACCTTTAAGGCTACAACTCAGTTTTAAAAATTCAAACCACTATTTAACAGTAGTATTTATTCTTTATGGAGGCTATTATAGAATTAGAAACAAGACTAGAATTATAGAATGGTACGAAGAAATAGTGATATTTACTGCAAAGGGTTCATGTTCCACATATGGCATGACAATAATCACATGATGGTCCTTCCTGAAGCAGTAGGTCACACCCATGACATTTTCTTGGCCACTGAAACAAGATCACAACAGATTAGAATTTAGAAACATGAAGCAATGAGAAAACTAACCCATTAGTCTAGGTAAGTGGTTCGTTAAAAATGTTTAAATTGTCTAAACAGAATTAGTTGAAGAGCTTACCCAGCAACAGTCAGGCACTGGAGCTCTGCAGCTATCCTCAGTGGGTGGCTCGTTGGGATAAGATGCTTCAGAGCAAACTTTTGTCTTTGCTTCATGGACATGTGGGCCTCTCCCAGATATACCGAACTGAACGTCCCTAGAGCACAAATAACAATATTTATGGACACACATCACCCTACACAATAAGCAAGAATCTATTATTCGAACAGCTTTTATATTTCAAATACATATACATTAAATAACTTTTGTACATGTTAATGTCTGTATTTCAAATGACACAGCCCACAATCCTCTGTGAGCAATGTTTAGTTGGAATCATTTATGGCTCAGTCCAAGTCCTGTGTTTTAACTATTTACAAAGTAAACAACACCACCACATTGTATTTATATAGCTCTTCCCAAAACACAAACTTTACCAAAAGTTTACACAGACCTGAGTATATTAGGTCTTTTTTAAACTGCCACTCTTCTGAACCACATAGTCTCTGAGTCTACACCTGGGGCCTCATTTATAAAGACTTGCGTAGAAACCTTCCTTGATTTTATCTAAGAACTTTTCTGATCTGCCAATCATTCGGTTATAAATCACAAATGATCCTGGAATTGTGTGCAGCTGAATGCTCCGCCCTCAAAACGCCCCTGCTTAATGAATTAACATATAAAATGAGCTCATCCTCAAAGCAAAAACTCTCTGTGACAGTGACGAAGGAATCGTGCGTTGACCCTGGCCAGCGCGCAACAGCATTCAAGATTGCCATACAAGCATCACAAATGAGCTGCACATTTATGGAGTGGAGATTTTTCCTGTTGACATACATGTACTCGTTCACATGTGGAGCTCGTATGGCAACGTGGGTGCAGTCTATCGCACCGATTACATTTGGGAACCCTGTTTTACGCAGGGAATCCTCATTCACTTCTTGCTGTTCCTGGGCACTGTATGGGAATCGAATTAATTGCGGGCATAGGCGAATAATTCCGCGAATAACATGTGGCAATATTCTGTTGAATGTTCATTGGGATATTCCCGACCGGTCTACAATTTTTCGCTGGAACGCTCCTGTCGGGAGGAACCCAAGAACAGACAAAACCTGTACCTGAACGGGTATAGCCTGGTTGCGTCTGGTGCGTCTCTCTAGATATGGGCCCATTTGGGCACAAAGCTCTAACAGGGCCAATGCAGCCATGTCTCTTACTAAAAACCAACACACTATGACAGCCTACCAAATGTTTTACACGTGTGGAATTAAATGTACACTTATCATCATACCTTAATTTGGATCAACTATAGCCTATTCATGTAATTAATTTGATTGTATTGATTTGATTGTGTAATTGATGATGACGATGATGAAACATTTAAAATATATTTTTTGGTAGGGTACTTCTGCTTATATCAGCCTAATCCTAATCATATTACAGTGAAAGAGGCGAGATTGTCCTTTTTAATGAAATTCCTACCCCGTGCATCGAAAAATATCTGCAATACCAGGCATAACCACAAGGAAATGGTCGTACGCCAAACTGGAACCTGACGTGG
Organism: Setipinna tenuifilis; assembly: GCA_030347295.1. NCBI lineage: Eukaryota > Metazoa > Chordata > Actinopteri > Clupeiformes > Engraulidae > Setipinna > Setipinna tenuifilis. Next base: position 22,361,473 of record CM059287.1, on the reverse strand, counting down.
AAATAAGTACTTTTCCACGTCAAAGATGTTTTTATAACTCTGTACTTTGACGTGAATTCGTTCGTACGAACACTCTAAGATCAAATCTGTGCGTAAGAACGTTTTATAAATGAGGCCCCTGCTCTAAAGTAAATATCTTCTGTATATCTCCTTGGTGGCTAGGCAAACCTTCTGTTGAGGTAGGTAGGCTAGTCAGTCATGTTGGAGTAAGGTAATACCCAATTGTCTAACTCTGGGGAAGATGGCATATAAACATATTTTGCAAAATAGTGACTTGCCACCCCTAGTAAATACCTTAAAACTAAAACCCTTAATGACTGACGACTAACTCTTTGATAATGTATAACTCAGAGGGAAGGAAAAAAAGTGCACATATGCCCACACAGGCACACACTGAACGACTTGTAATTTCGCACTCACCTTGACCAATCTTGTCAACAATCGAAAAAACCTCGGAGAGCTGTGGCACATCATGACACAACTGGGTAATGTCCAGCTCCACATCTCCTAAAAAAATGCAAACGAGCTATAAAGTTCCTGAGCTTATTTTACATGTCATCAATAACAAACCCATCTTACAAAATATTTTATACAAAGTGAGCACTATGTCGGGACGGTTTGACTCTCCCCTGTTGGATAAAAGCAGGGCAGAAACCAAGAAATAATTCTACGTCTGAAACGTTTAAAGTTTCTATGACTGTTTACTAGCAAATGTTAAATGTAGCCTACTGTCCCACACCTGATTTCAGACACCATGCATAAGGTCTTTCAGCCCTGTGAATGAACTGCATATGAAAATGGCAGCAACTGCTAGGTATGTTCGTTGCACTTCAACCAGAATCTTTATTAACAAGTTTTTAGTGTTTGTTGAACCGAACACAGTCTGGAGAAGCCAAATGACTTATGAGATTAGCAAGGCATTCCATATTTGTGATATGGTAGGATAGACATTAATGGTAAGTGCGCTTACATTAAGAGGTCGCTCTGATCATGAAGTTAAAAAAAAACAAAGTTCCCCGTGAAGTTGTTGTTGAAGTGTTTTACATCATGTGCTGTACACAGACGGAAGGGGACACAGACCCAATATCTGGCCTCAATCTCGCTTAGTAACATTCGATGTCACCAGTTCGACCGACACACAGTGGTAATTAAAGACTATTCTTCTGAAATACACTTACTTGGAATTTTTCTTTTTCCACGAAACTTTTCACATTTAAGCTTGTCGTCCGAAGGAACACTGTCAGTATTGAGATGTCCCTCCATGAATGAATGTAGGCGAGCTTTAAGCCTTTGTTGTGTAGAACAGAACTACGCTAGGTTAAACGCTTGTCTCTTTAGTACACGTTTAAGTGTACCTCAAATAACAAAACTGGAGAGTAATATAGTGGTGTTTGCCGACATCTGACACCTTCCCAGGTAGCTGGTAAAATTAAAACTTGCTGTTACTTGGTCATTTATCTCGTGAAATACAACGCAACTACACGGGAGTATAAACTTGTTCAGATTTTCTGGTGTACCACAGTAGACGGTGTTTACAGGATTTCGCGCTTAAACTTAGATGAATAACTTCCGGTGTTACGTGTCGCCAAAATAAAAGTCGGGAGTTGGCTGGCAACATTTACCCTAGCAGCATAAATGTAACAGATACGACCTTATAAATCATACATTTTCTAAAACCTTACACCCTCAAGATTTTAACTGAAAACAGTTTACCATGACCCACCCCGATCTTATTTTTAAAGCCTATATATATTGTGTTTGGAAAAAGAAAAACTAATTATAACACATACACACATACAGGTCCTACTCACCCTCCTGTGGTCACAGGTACTGGCTGTATTTGTACCACAAATAAATGTGGAGACTCAATCAGGATGGTGGTTAAAAAAACAGGAACAGGATTTTAATAATGCATCAAAGGAGAGGTAAGACATAGTTTGAGCAGTTTAACCAGCATTACTACCAGAAGGTAGAGGCCTATACCATAGATCAACCATGCTATCCCAGCTCGTCCATGCCTCTCTCTAAATTAGACAATGGATATTCTAAGTTTAAATATCCTATAGACAAAGTGGATGTACCCCTAAATGAATATGCAATAGGCAGTTTTCTGGAAAACAGGAGTTTGGTCACAGTGGAAGCTTATTCCTAAAAAGATCAGAGGGTGTCAACTAACGTCTGTATGTTAATCAAGAGACTGGGAGAGTCCCTGAGACAGCCAAATGGATGGAGGAAACCAATACACATTGATGATAACATCTCTTTACTCCTCATCTTTTAAGACACAGATAGCCTATTGGCAGAGTGCTCAGGAACTTTCTTACAAAGCTCTGATTCTAATAGAAGGAGTTTTAAGAACACAAAATAACTTAAGAATACAAAATAATAATAAAGAAATACATTAACATTAAAAATGTTATGTACAAAATTATTATTATTCAGATTTCTTCACTGTACAACATTATTGATAATACCCAAATGCAACTACATTGGTAGCACAGAAGGGTCAAATATGTCTAAACATATCCTGGGAATATGCTTTCAGAAAAGGTATGGTTTAGAAGGACTGAGAGGATGGCTTTTTCTTTTTGCCACAAACCAAAAAGGTTAGGTTGTAGGTCAAATACTTAGAACATATACTTTCAGATAGCATAGGGGTTATGTGGTCTAATTTGTTTTCCTTAAATGGTGCTGTCCTAAATAGTTTTAACCATAGCCCAAATCACTGACACCAAACTTACTGATTATGGGCTACATAGTAATGAGGAAGGTGGGGTACACCTTATGTATGGTAAAATGACCAACAGGAACCTAATTCCCTGAGACACTGCAGACTGCAGTTGAACTCCCAGTGAAAGATATCCAGCAGTGTATTTCAGAAAGTCTTTTGTTAGTGACTGCTGATGAGACAGATAAGTCCATCTTACATAATGCTCACCTGTGCTGTTGCAAGGGAAGCTAAATGCAGAATGAAGACCATCCTCACAACCCGATGTTGAAACTGATTTTTGTGGGGATGATATTAATACCCAAAAGAAATGTCAAGTCTGCTGTCCTTGTTTTTTTTAACAAGATGAAAAATCAAGGTTAAAGACATTTTTTTTACCAAACCAAAGCCAAAGTATCCTAAACAGGGGCCACAAGAAGCAGCTGAAGCTTTTATCACAGACCAAGAACATAAAATATCTGAGGAGGACGAGTAATACACTAAAGAAAGTTGTAAGTCAGATTGTGGCGGTGTACAAGTCAATGAGTGAATATGAGGATGACAACTTGGATGAAGATGTATGAACCTCCAGAGAGTCTTTGGTGAATGTGGATTTCATTGACAATATTTTACCCCAACTTGAGAACTTGGCACATTGCTCTGAGTACATCCAAAAGGGTTTAAAGACAAAGACAGTTTAAAAAGAGTTACAGTTGCATCTTCATCATCAGAAGAGTGGTACCATCATTAAGGACCAGAGGACACTGCTCCCATTAAACCCATTTCATCAGAAGATTCACAGGAGGAAGAGACTTCGTCAGAGTGTCAAAGACAAGGCCGGCTCATATGCAGGTGCAAGAGGGGACATAGCTCCCTTAAATAAACGTCTTGCCCCCTCAATTCAAAATGCTAGTTTAGGAAGAACATTGTAATATACTCACAAAATGAATATATTACAAGTTGACAAAATTATCTGCAGTAGCGGAAAAAAATCTGCCGAAAGTAGACCATCAGCTTCCCTCTCATCTCTCTGTCTCGCCACTGTGCGTGTATTCACAGGTTGCGTAGCACACACACACACCCTCCTTAGAAGATTCCGGAGGATTCCCGATGGGCCGACTCATGTCAATCTCGGGCTCTGGTCGGTTTGATGGGAGCAATAATTGTGAAACTTCAATTATCTAATATTCTTCTTTCATTCTCCATTCAACTATGCATTCAGTTCATCTAACAGCGCAGCCCATACATAACAACATGGGCACAGACTCCACCGGTCTGCCAACGAGGTAACAACCATATCTGTGCCTGCCTGTTTGGGAGCCCGATTCAGAGGCCACAAAGTTCTTTTGAGCCCTAGTGACCTACATCCGCTTCCAGAGGGCCTTGAGGTAACAGAGGGCTTAGTAAGAACTGAGTGGCAGAAGGGACTTCATCAAAATCCCCATAGCAAACACCACAAACCACTCCATTGTTCTGGACCAACGTACCATTCTTGGCCACCTGAATACAGTGAAGGCTGTGTATACTGCCACACTCCCTTCCGACCAACGCTACACCTCAACTCACCAGGTCACCTGTTCTGCTGTCAGCATGAGCCCTGGTTACGGGGAGATGCAGAGTGTAGGAGAAAACACCAGCCATGGCAAAATACACAGACCAAAGTGGCACCCACAAGTTGACCTGGGACACCTGTCTGAGCATCAGAGGGAAGGGGTGAGAAAGATCTTGTATGACAAGTGTGAAGAGTTTTCATATGACAAGGATGACATTGGCAGTATGCCAACACTGAACATGCACTTTACACTCCGCAACCCTACCCCTGTCCAGAAGACGTGCATGTCTGTCCCAAAGCCACTGCACATGGAGGTGAAGGTTGGATCACCCCATCTAGGTCCCCGTACTCCTCCCCTGTGGTGTGTGTGAGGAAGAAGGATGGAAGTCTTTGCCTGTGCTGTGACTACAGAGAGTTAAACAAAACCGCCACCCCATCCCTCGTATACATGATATGCTAGACTCCCTGAGTGGGAGTTCCTGGTTCTCTGTCCTCAACCAGGGCAAGGCATACCAACAGGATCTCCTGGATCCAGACAGCCACCCACTGACTGCCTTCATCACTCCTTGGGGCCTCTACGAGTGGTCAAGGATTCCGTTTGGCCTTAGCGCCGCCCTTGCTGAGGTCCAGAGGAGCACAGAGGAGTGTTTGGCTGGTCTCAAGAACACAGTATGCCACCCATACCTCAATGACAACCTCATACATAGAATTTCAGACGTGTCAAAACCTAACTTTTGAGAAACAGTCACTCATTATACCATATATGGAGAAATGTAGTGCCCTTATGGCTACAGTTTGAGGGGGGTTAGGAAAAAAAAGTCATCCTTTTCCAATTCAAAAGTCAGTCGACATTTTGTATCTTTTATCTCTCTGGTCAGGAAGGCCTTTCTTTTTTTACGCACGGTTAGAATGGTCATTTAAATGACTGCTGCCAGTTTGTTTGCCTTTGCAAGAGTTGACAGTGTTCAAGAGCTGTATTATTAGGCGACATTTACCTGATGTCTGTGTTGTGTGTCTGTTGTTGTTACATTTCAGACCTTGCCCCGAAACATTGCCCCCTCCCCAGAATTGGCCATTCTGGACAGGGATGTTAATGAGAGGGGTCACGGCGAACTTCCCCTCCAACATAGGCTACATGGGGAATTCTGTGGGTCATTTGCATGATAGAGCGGTGGCTGGGGACGCAGTCGGCAAAGTGGAAACAATTTCCCTGTCCTGAAACCCTGGAAATGTTTGAGCTTTGTACAGTCAACCTGGAGCTCTCTCTCCCGCTCTTTGTAGTGTAATTTAAGACGGGGATGGCACAGGATACACACGTTTTAAAATCCCACACGTCCTGAAATTGTGCTATTTGGTGACAATACAGACCGAGTACGGTGTACTCAGATGCCAATTTAAATATTTGGACTTGGGTAGAGAACAATCAACAACATGAAAGCGTATTTTATCGAGGCATTTAATGTCAGCTTTTTCTGCTGCGGCTCTGCCTTGCCGTTGCTAGGGTTTGTTTTGGCAACGCGTGATGTCAGCTGTCATTGCCATGGAGAAACAATAGAATGTTTTGATAACATGTGTAAGGTGGCCAATCAAGAAGCGGGAAAAGGTTTTCCGACCACCTCTTCGACGTTTTAGCAAAGTCTGTCGGTATTCTGTGTATCTAATGATGTAGGATGAAAGCGCAATTCGACCACATACTAGTTACCCTTTAAGTAGCTAATACGCAGAGGGCGCTGAGCGTCACACTGCAGAAATTCCTTCGTCCCGGAGCTGGAGGAAACTCGGGTGATGAGAGTGATAACCACAACCTTATCATACAACCACTGAGCAGCTCTATGCTGTGTGAGCATTTCAAAAGATATTTTGACTTGGTCAGCACTTTGGACACACGGTTGAATTTCAGACGTGTTAAAACCTAACTTTTGACAAACTGTCACTCGTTATACCATATATGGCCAAATTTAGTCCCATTGTGGCTGTCGTTCGACAGGAGGCAGGAAGAAAAAGTCATCTTTTTCCGATTCAAAAGTCAGTCGACATTTTGTATCTTTTATCTCTCTGGTCGGGAAGGTTTTTCTTTTTTTACGCACGGTTGGAATGGTCATTTAAATGACTACTGCCATTTTTTTCTTCGGAGGAGTTGAAAGAAAAACCCTGCAAATGTTTGAGCTTTGTACAGTAAACTTGGAGCTCTCTCTCCCACTCTTTGTAGTGTCATTTAAGACGCAGATGGCACAGGATACATACGTTTTGAAATCCCACACGTCCTGAAACTGTGTTATTTGGTGACAATACAGACCGAGTACGGTGTACTCAGATGCCAATTTAAAGATTTGGACTTGGGTAGACAACAACCAACAACATGAAAGCGTATTTTATCGAGGCATTTAATGTCAGCTTTTTCAGCTGCGGCTCTGCCTTTCCGTTGCTAGGGTTCGTTTTGGCAACGCGTGATATCAGCTGTCATTGCCATGGAGAAAGAATAGAATGTTTTGATAAGGTGTAAGGTGGCCAATCAAGAAGCGGGAAAAGGTTTTCCGACCACCTCTTCGACGTTTTAGCAAAGTCTGTCGGTATTCTATGTATCTAATGATGTAGGATGAAAGCGCAATTCGACCACATACTAGTTACCCTTTAAGTCGCTAATACGCAGAGGGCGCTGTGCGTCACACTGCAGAAATTCCTTCGTCCCGGAGCTGGACGAAAACTCTGGTGATGAGAGTGATAACCACAACCTTATCATACAACCACTGAGCAGCTCTATGCTGTGTGAGCATTTCAAAAGATATTTTGACTTGGTCAGCACTTTGGACACACGGTTGAATTTCAGACGTGTTAAAACCTAACTTTTGACAAACTGTCACTCGTTATACCATATATGGCCAAATGTAGTCCCATTGTGGCTATCGTTCGACAGGAGGCAGGAAGAAAAAGTCATCTTTTTCCGATTCAAAAGTCAGTCGACATTTTGTATCTTTTATCTCTCTGGTCGGGAAGGTTTTTCCTTTTTTACGCACGGTTGGAATGGTCATTTAAATGACTACTGCCATTTTTTTTCTTCGGAGGAGTTGAAACAAAAACCCTGGAAATGTTTGAGCTTTGTACAGTAAACTTGGAGCTCTCTCTCCCACTCTTTGTAGTGTCATTTAAGACGCAGATGGCACAGGATACATACGTTTTGAAATCCCGCACGTCCTGAAACTGTGTTATTTGGTGACAATACAGACCGAGTACGGTGTACTCAGATGCCAATTTAAAGATTTGGACTTGGGTAGACAACAACCAACAACATGAAAGCGTATTTTATCGAGGCATTTAATGTCAGCTTTTTCAGCTGCGGCTCTGCCTTGCCGTTGCTAGGGTTTGTTTTGGCAACGCGTGATGTCAGCTGTCATTGCCATAGAGAAAGAATAGAATGTTTTGATAACACGTGTAAGGTGGCCAATCAAGAAGCGGGAAAAAGTTTTCTGAACACCTCTTCGACGTTTTAGCAAAGTCTGTCGGTATTCTGTGTATCTAATGATGTAGGATGAAAGCGCAATTCGACCACATACTAGTTACCCTTTAAGTCGCTAATACGCAGAGGGCGCTGAGCGTCACACTGCAGAAATTCCTTCGTCCCGGAGCTGGAGGAAACTCTGGTGATGAGAGTGATAACCACAACCTTATCATACAACCACTGAGCAGCTCTATGCTGTGTGAGCATTTCAAAAGATATTTTGACTTGGTCAGCACTTTGGACACACGGTTGAATTTCAGACGTTTTAAAACCTAACTTTTGACAAACTGTCACTCGTTATACCATATATGGCCAAATTTAGTCCCATTGTGGCTATCGTTCGACAGGAGTCAGGAAGAAAAAGTCATCTTTTTCCGATTCAAAAGTCAGTCGACATTTTGTATCTTTTATCTCTCTGGTCGGGAAGGTTTTTCCTTTTTTACGCACGGTTGGAATGGTCATTTAAATGACTACTGCCATTTTTTTTCTTCGGAGGAGTTGAAACAAAAACCCTGGAAATGTTTGAGCTTTGTACAGTAAACTTGGAGCTCTCTCTCCCACTCTTTGTAGTGTCATTTAAGACGCAGATGGCACAGGATACATACGTTTTGAAATCCCACACGTCCTGAAACTGTGTTATTTGGTGACAATACAGACCGAGTACGGTGTACTCAGATGCCAATTTAAAGATTTGGACTTGGGTAGACAACAACCAACAACATGAAAGCGTATTTTATCGAGGCATTTAATGTCAGCTTTTTCTGCTGCGGCTCTGCCTTGCCGTTGCTAGGGTTTGTTTTGGCAACGCGTGATGTCAGCTGTCATTGCCATGGAGAAACAATAGAACGTTTTGATAACATGTGTAAGGTGGCCAATCAAGAAGCGGGAAAAGGTTTTCCGACCACCTCTTAGACGTTTTAGCAAAGTCTGTCTGTATTCTGTGTATCTAATGATGTAGGATGAAAGCGCAATTCGACCACATACTAGTTACCCTTTAAGTCGCTAATACGCAGAGGGCGCTGAGCGTCACACTGCAGAAATTCCTTCGTCCCGGAGCTGGAGGAAACTCGGGTGATGAGAGTGATAACCACAACCTTATCATACAACCACTGAGCAGCTCTATGCTGTGTGAGCATTTCAAAAGATATTTTGACTTGGTCAGCACTTTGGACACACGGTTGAATTTCAGACGTGTTAAAACCTAACTTTTGACAAACTGTCACTCGTTATACCATATATGGCCAAATTTAGTCCCATTGTGGCTATCGTTCGACAGGAGGCAGGAAGAAAAAGTCATCTTTTTCCGATTCAAAAGTCAGTCGACATTTTGTATCTTTTATCTCTCTGGTCGGGAAGGTTTTTCTTTTTTTACGCACGGTTGGAATGGTCATGTAAATGACTACTGCCATTTTTTTTCATCGGAGGAGTTAATACAAAAACCCTGGAAATGTTTGAGCTTTGTACAGTAAACTTGGAGCTCTATCTCCCACTCTTTGTAGTGTAATTTAAGACGCAGATGGCACAGGATACATACGTTTTGAAATCCCACACGTCCTGAAACTGTGTTATTTGGTGACAATACAGACCGAGTACGGTGTACCCAGATGCCAATTTAAAGATTTGGACTTGGGTAGACAACAACCAACAACATGAAAGCGTATTTTATCGAGGCATTTAATGTCAGCTTTTTCAGCTGCGGCTCTGCCTTGCCGTTGCTAGGGTTTGTTTTGGCAACGCGTGATGTCAGCTGTCATTGCCATAGAGAAAGAATAGAATGTTTTGATAACGTGTAAGGTGGCCAATCAAGAAGCGGGAAAAGTTTTCTGACCACCTCTTCGACGTTTTAGCAAAGTCTGTCGGTATTCTGTGTATCTAATGGTGTAGGATGAAAGCGCAATTCGACCACATACTAGTTACCCTTTAAGTCGCTAATACGCAGAGGGCGCTGAGCGTCACACTGCAGAAATTCCTTCGTCCCGGAGCTGGAGGAAACTCTGGTGATGAGAGTGATAACCACAACCTTATCATACAACCACTGAGCAGCTCTATGCTGTGTGAGCATTTCAAAAGATATTTTGACTTGGTCAGCACTTTGGACACACGGTTGAATTTCAGACGTGTTAAAACCTAACTTTTGACAAACTGTCACTCGTTATACCATATATGGCCAAATTTAGTCCCATTGTGGCTATCGTTCGACAGGAGGCAGGAAGAAAAAGTCATCTTTTTCCGATTCAAAAGTCAGTCGACATTTTGTATCTTTTATCTCTCTGGTCGGGAAGGTTTTTCTTTTTTTACGCACGGTTGGAATGGTCATGTAAATGACTACTGCCATTTTTTTTCATCGGAGGAGTTGAAACAAAAACCCTGGAAATGTTTGAGCTTTGTACAGTAAACTTGGAGCTCTCTCTCCCACTCTTTGTAGTGTAATTTAAGACGCAGATGGCACAGGATACATACGTTTTGAAATCCCACACGTCCTGAAACTGTGTTATTTGGTGACAATACAGACCGAGTACGGTGTACTCAGATGTCAATTTAAAGATTTGGACTTGGGTAGACAACAACCAACAACATGAAAGCGTATTTTATCGAGGCATTTAATGTCAGCTTTTTCAGCTGCGGCTCTGCCTTGCCGTTGCTAGGGTTTGTTTTGGCAACGCGTGATGTCAGCTGTCATTGCCATAGAGAAAGAATAGAATGTTTTGATAACACGTGTAAGGTGGCCAATCAAGAAGCGGGAAAAAGTTTTCTGACCACCTCTTCGACGTTTTAGCAAAGCCTGTCGGTATTCTGTGTATCTAATGATGTAGGATGAAAGCGCAATTCGACCACATACTAGTTACCCTTTAAGTCGCTAATACGCAGAGGTCGCTGAGCGTCACACTGCAGAAATTCCTTCGTCCCGGAGCTGGAGGAAACTCTGGTGATGAGAGTGATAACCACAACCTTATCATACAACCACTGAGCAGCTCTATGCTGTGTGAGCATTTCAAAAGATATTTTGACTTGGTCAGCACTTTGGACACACGGTTGAATTTCAGACGTGTTAAAACCTAACTTTTGACAAACTGTCACTCGTTATACCATATATGGCCAAATTTAGTCCCATTGTGGCTATCGTTCGACAGGAGTCAGGAAGAAAAAGTCATCTTTTTCCGATTCAAAAGTCAGTCGACATTTTGTATCTTTTATCTCTCTGTTCGGGAAGGTTTTTCCTTTTTTACGCACGGTTGGAATGGTCATTTAAATGACTACTGCCATTTTTTTTCATCGGAGGAGTTGAAACAAAAACCCTGGAAATGTTTGAGCTTTGTACAGTAAACTTGAAGCTCTCTCTCCCACTCTTTGTAGTGTAATTTAAGACGCAGATGGCACAGGATACATACGTTTTGAAATCCCACACGTCCTGAAACTGTGTTATTTGGTGACAATACAGACCGAGTACGGTGTACCCAGATGCCAATTTAAAGATTTGGACTTGGGTAGACAACAACCAACAACATGAAAGCGCATTTTATCGAGGCATTTAATGTCAGCTTTTTCAGCTGCGGCTCTGCCTTGCCGTTGCTAGGGTTTGTTTTGGCAACGCGTGATGTCAGCTGTCATTGCCATAGAGAAAGAATAGAATGTTTTGATAACACGTGTAAGGTGGCCAATCAAGAAGCGGGAAAAAGTTTTCTGACCACCTCTTCGACGTTTTAGCAAAGTCTGTCGGTATTCTGAGTATCTAATGGTGTAGGATGAAAGCGCAATTCGACCACATACTAGTTACCCTTTAAGTCGCTAATACGCAGAGGGCGCTGAGCGTCACACTGCAGAAATTCCTTCGTCCCGGAGCTGGAGGAAACTCTGGTGATGAGAGTGATAACCACAACCTTATCATACAACCACTGAGCAGCTCTATGCTGTGTGAGCATTTCAAAAGATATTTTGACTTGGTCAGCACTTTGGACACACGGTTGAATTTCAGACGTGTTAAAACCTAACTTTTGACAAACTGTCACTCGTTATACCATATATGGCCAAATTTAGTCCCATTGTGGCTATCGTTCGACAGGAGTCAGGAAGAAAAAGTCATCTTTTTCCGATTCAAAAGTCAGTCGACATTTTGTATCTTTTATCTCTCTGGTCGGGAAGGTTTTTCCTTTTTTACGCACGGTTGGAATGGTCATTTAAATGACTACTGCCATTTTTTTTCTTCGGAGGAGTTGAAACAAAAACCCTGGAAATGTTTGAGCTTTGTACAGTAAAGTTGGAGCTCTCTCTCCCACTCTTTGTAGTGTAATTTAAGACGCAGATGGCACAGGATACATACGTTTTGAAATCCCACACGTCCTGAAACTGTGTTATTTGGTGACAATACAGACCGAGTACGGTGTACTCAGGTGCCAATTTAAAGATTTGGACTTGGGTAGACAACAACCAACAACATGATAGCGTATTTTATCGAGGCATTTAATGTCAGCTTTTTCAGCTGCGGCTCTGCCTTGCCGTTGCTAGGGTTTGTTTTGGCAACGCGTGATGTCAGCTGTCATTGCCATAGAGAAAGAATAGAATGTTTTGATAACACGTGTAAGGTGGCCAATCAAGAAGCGGGAAAAAGTTTTCTGACCACCTCTTCGACGTTTTAGCAAAGTCTGTCGGTATTCTGTGTATCTAATGGTGTAGGATGAAAGCGCAATTCGACCACATACTAGTTACCCTTTAAGTCGCTAATACGCAGAGGGCGCTGAGCGTCACACTGCAGAAATTCCTTCGTCCCGGAGCTGGAGGAAACTCTGGTGATGAGAGTGATAACCACAACCTTATCATACAACCACTGAGCAGCTCTATGCTGTGTGAGCATTTCAAAAGATATTTTGACTTGGTCAGCACTTTGGACACACGGTTGAATTTCAGACGTGTTAAAACCTAACTTTTGACAAACTGTCACTCGTTATACCATATATGGCCAAATTTAGTCCCATTGTGGCTATCGTTCGACAGGAGTCAGGAAGAAAAAGTCATCTTTTTCCGATTCAAAAGTCAGTCGACATTTTGTATCTTTTATCTCTCTGGTCGGGAAGGTTTTTCCTTTTTTACGCACGGTTGGAATGGTCATTTAAATGACTACTGCCATTTTTTTTCTTCGGAGGAGTTGAAACAAAAACCCTGGAAATGTTTGAGCTTTGTACAGTAAACCTGTAGCTCTCTCTCCCACTCTTTGTAGTGTAATTTAAGACGCGGATGGCACAGGATACACACGTTTTAAAATCCCGCACGTCCTGAAACTGTGTTATTTGGTGACAATACAGACCGAGTACGGTGTACTCAGATGCCAATTTAAAGATTTGGACTTGGGTAGACAGCAACCAACAACATGAAAGCGTATTTTATCGAGGCATTTAATGTCAGCTTTTTCAGCTGCGGCTCTGCCTTGCCGTTGCTAGGGTTTGTTTTGGCAACGCGTGATGTCAGCTGTCATTGCCATAGAGAAAGAATAGAATGTTTTGATAACACGTGTAAGGTGGCCAATCAAGAAGCGGGAAAAAGTTTTCTGACCACCTCTTCGACGTTTTAGCAAAGTCTGTCGGTATTCTGTGTATCTAATGGTGTAGGATGAAAGCGCAATTCGACCACATACTAGTTACCCTTTAAGTCGCTAATACGCAGAGGGCGCTGAGCGTCACACTGCAGAAATTCCTTCGTCCCGGAGCTGGAGGAAACTCTGGTGATGAGAGTGATAACCACAACCTTATCATACAACCACTGAGCAGCTCTATGCTGTGTGAGCATTTCAAAAGATATTTTGACTTGGTCAGCACTTTGGACACACGGTTGAATTTCAGACGTGTTAAAACCTAACTTTTGACAAACTGTCACTCGTTATACCATATATGGCCAAATTTAGTCCCATTGTGGCTATCGTTCGACAGGAGTCAGGAAGAAAAAGTCATCTTTTTCCGATTCAAAAGTCAGTCGACATTTTGTATCTTTTATCTCTCTGGTCGGGAAGGTTTTTCCTTTTTTCCGCACGGTTGGAATGGTCATTTAAATGACTACTGCCATTTTTCTTCGGAGGAGGAGTTGAAACAAAAACCCTGGAAATGTTTGAGCTTTGTACAGTAAACTTGGAGCTCTCTCTCCCACTCTTTGTAGTGTAATTTAAGACGCAGATGGCACAGGATACATACGTTTTGAAATCCCACACGTCCTGAAACTGTGTTATTTGGTGACAATACAGACCGAGTACGGTGTACCCAGGTGCCAATTTAAAGATTTGGACTTGGGTAGACAACAACCAACAACATGAAAGCGTATTTTATCGAGGCATTTAATGTCAGCTTTTTCAGCTGCGGCTCTGCCTTGCCGTTGCTAGGGTTTGTTTTGGCAACGCGTGATGTCAGCTGTCATTGCCATAGAGAAAGAATAGAATGTTTTGATAACACGTGTAAGGTGGCCAATCAAGACGCGGGAAAAAGTTTTCTGACCACCTCTTCGACGTTTTAGCAAAGTCTGTCGGTATTCTGTGTATCTAATGGTGTAGGATGAAAGCGCAATTCGACCACATACTAGTTACCCTTTAAGTCGCTAATACGCAGAGGGCGCTGAGCGTCACACTGCAGAAATTCCTTCGTCCCGGAGCTGGAGGAAACTCTGGTGATGAGAGTGATAACCACAACCTTATCATACAACCACTGAGCAGCTCTATGCTGTGTGAGCATTTCAAAAGATATTTTGACTTGGTCAGCACTTTGGACACACGGTTGAATTTCAGACGTGTTAAAACCTAACTTTTGACAAACTGTCACTCGTTATACCATATATGGCCAAATTTAGTCCCATTGTGGCTATCGTTCGACAGGAGTCAGGAAGAAAAAGTCATCTTTTTCCGATTCAAAAGTCAGTCGACATTTTGTATCTTTTATCTCTCTGGTCGGGAAGGTTTTTCATTTTTTACGCACGGTTGGAATGGTCATTTAAATGACTACTGCCATTTTTTTTCTTCGGAGGAGTTGAAACAAAAACCCTGGAAATGTTTGAGCTTTGTACAGTAAACCTGTAGCTCTCTCTCCCACTCTTTGTAGTGTAATTTAAGACGCGGATGGCACAGGATACACACGTTTTAAAATCCCGCACGTCCTGAAACTGTGTTATTTGGTGACAATACAGACCGAGTACGGTGTACTCAGATGCCAATTTAAAGATTTGGACTTGGGTAGACAACAACCAACAACATGAAAGCGTATTTTATCGAGGCATTTAATGTCAGCTTTTTCAGCTGCGGCTCTGCCTTGCCGTTGCTAGGGTTTGTTTTGGCAACGCGTGATGTCAGCTGTCATTGCCATAGAGAAAGAATAGAATGTTTTGATAACACGTGTAAGGTGGCCAATCAAGAAGCGGGAAAAAGTTTTCTGACCACCTCTTCGACGTTTTAGCAAAGTCTGTCGGTATTCTGTGTATCTAATGGTGTAGGATGAAAGCGCAATTCGACCACATACTAGTTACCCTTTAAGTCGCTAATACGCAGAGGGCGCTGAGCGTCACACTGCAGAAATTCCTTCGTCCCGGAGCTGGAGGAAACTCTGGTGATGAGAGTGATAACCACAACCTTATCATACAACCACTGAGCAGCTCTATGCTGTGTGAGCATTTCAAAAGATATTTTGACTTGGTCAGCACTTTGGACACACGGTTGAATTTCAGACGTGTTAAAACCTAACTTTTGACAAACTGTCACTCGTTATACCATATATGGCCAAATTTAGTCCCATTGTGGCTATCGTTCGACAGGAGTCAGGAAGAAAAAGTCATCTTTTTCCGATTCAAAAGTCAGTCGACATTTTGTATCTTTTATCTCTCTGGTCGGGAAGGTTTTTCATTTTTTACGCACGGTTGGAATGGTCATTTAAATGACTACTGCCATTTTTTTTCTTCGGAGGAGTTGAAACAAAAACCCTGGAAATGTTTGAGCTTTGTACAGTAAACCTGTAGCTCTCTCTCCCACTCTTTGTAGTGTAATTTAAGACGCGGATGGCACAGGATACACACGTTTTAAAATCCCGCACGTCCTGAAACTGTGTTATTTGGTGACAATACAGACCGAGTACGGTGTACTCAGATGCCAATTTAAAGATTTGGACTTGGGTAGACAACAACCAACAACATGAAAGCGTATTTTATCGAGGCATTTAATGTCAGCTTTTTCAGCTGCGGCTCTGCCTTGCCGTTGCTAGGGTTTGTTTTGGCAACGCGTGATGTCAGCTGTCATTGCCATAGAGAAAGAATAGAATGTTTTGATAACACGTGTAAGGTGGCCAATCAAGAAGCGGGAAAAAGTTTTCTGACCACCTCTTCGACGTTTTAGCAAAGTCTGTCGGTATTCTGTGTATCTAATGGTGTAGGATGAAAGCGCAATTCGACCACATACTAGTTACCCTTTAAGTCGCTAATACGCAGAGGGCGCTGAGCGTCACACTGCAGAAATTCCTTCGTCCCGGAGCTGGAGGAATCTCTGGTGATTCAAGATTCAAGATTCAAGATTCAAGATTCAAAAAGCTTTATTGTCTAATATGTTGCCATATTAGAAAATCTTCTTTTGATTGAAGGCTTGGATATGTATATTTGTGTGTGTGTGTGTGTGTGTGTGTGTGTGTGTGTGTGTGTGTGTGTGTGTGTGTGTGTGTGTGTGTGTGTGTGTGTGTTATTTGTGTGAGTCATTTGAGGAATGAGTGTTCTGTGTGTGTATAGCTATGGGGATGAATGATTTTTTGTAGATAGCTTTCCTGGCCAAAGGCATTCTGAATCTTCTGCCAGAAGGAAGTAGGTCAAAACAAGGATGGAGTGGATGGGAGGGATCTAAGAGGATTGAGTTGGTCTTTCTTTCCACTGTCTGGATAAATAGATGGTTCAGCTCTTTCTGGGGAATTCCTATTAGCTTGCTTGCTTGCTTAGTTATTCTATTAAGTTTGTTTTTGCTTTTGTTTGAGAGGAAGCCATACCAGGATGTAATGTTGCAGGTGATGATGGATTCCACCAGAGATTGATAGGCAGTTGACAAAATGTATTTACTGACATTGAAGGTGTTAAGTTTCCTCAGGAGACACATGCGTTGTTGTCCTTTCTTGTAAACCCCATCTGCATGCTGGCTAAAGGACAGGCGTTGGTCGATCTCTGTGCCGAGGTATTTGAACTTCTCCACCTGTTCAACTACTTGCCCTTCCAGGATCAAAGGTGAGGAAAGTGGATGAGGGGTGTCAGGTGCCCTCCTCCTATGGCAACACAGTTCTTTAGTTTTGCTGATGTTTAAATGCAGTGAGCTTTCTTTGAACCACAGGGCCATTTCATTTATGTATTGTGTGTACTTGGAGAGGGTGCTTTGATCCGTCAGTTTGGCCACCAAGGCCAGATCATCTGCATATTTAAATAGCTTGAAACCATTGATGTTGCACGTAATCTCATTGGTGTATATTGAGAACAAGATGGGAGACAAGACACAACCCTGTGGGACCCCAGTGTTAAGGATGATGTTGGAAGATGTTACACCCTGGACCTTTACATGCTGGGGTCTGTCCTTTAAAAACTCCTTGATCCATAGTGTCAGTGCTGGGTTGACCTGAAGCTGCTGAAGGCGATGCAGGAGTGTGTTGGTGTTAACCGTATTAAATGCTGATGAGAAGTCCATGAATAGGATCCTGACCAAGGAGTTCTGGGAGTCCAGGTGCTTTGTGACGGTATCTAGTAGATGAAGTGTAGCGTCCTCCACACCTCGTTTTGGTTTGTAGGCAAACTGCAGTGGATCCAGACTCTCACCGATGTTGGTGGTGAGCTCTCCTGCAACAACTCTCTCCATGCATTTGCAGAGGATAGAGGTGAGTGCCACTGGTCTGAAGTCATTCAGGGCTTTAGCCCGGGGCTTTTTGGGAACAGGGATGATGGTAGTCTCCTTCCACGCCCTGGGAACAAAACTGGCA
Source organism: Setipinna tenuifilis (assembly GCA_030347295.1). Lineage (NCBI taxonomy): Eukaryota > Metazoa > Chordata > Actinopteri > Clupeiformes > Engraulidae > Setipinna > Setipinna tenuifilis. The sequence goes on along the minus strand of CM059287.1, from coordinate 22,343,762 downwards.
TCCAGGAAGAGCTGAAAGATCTTCGTCATCACACCACCCAGCTGACTCGCACACTCCTTCAGTATCCTACCCTTCAGCCCATCAGGTCCAGGAGCTTTGGAGGAATGGAGATGGGAAAGGATGGAAATAACCCGGTTCTCTTCTATGCAGATAGATTCTGGGGGGTATAGGAGAGTGTCCATTTCCTCCACAGTATTCGTGTTGTTGAATCTGGCATAGAAGATGTTGAGTTCTTCAGCAAAGGCAGCAGGGTCTGGGCATTGTACTGCGGCAGTGTTCTTATTTCTGCCCATCATGGTGTTTAGGCTCCTCCATGCATGCCTTATATCTCCACTGATGAAATTCTCCTCCATTTTGTTTTTGTAGTTGAGCTTGGCCAACTTGGTCTTCTGCTTTAGCTCCTTCTTCAGCTCTTTAACTTTCTGCTGGTCACCTTGGATAAATGCAATCTTCTTCAGATTGAGACAGGTCTTAACGTCTTTGGTTATCCATGGCTTGTTGTTTGCAAAGATCTTAATTTGCTTGGTGGAAATGACACTATCAGCACAGAATGTGATGTAAGAGCATATGGTATCATACAGCAGGTTAAGGTCATCATTGCATTCCCTGAAGAATACTTCCCAATCTGTAAGCTCAAAACATCCTTGAAGTCTATGAATGGAATCTGCATTCCACGCCATGATGGTTTGGGCATGTACTTTTTGTGTCTTCAATTTTTGTCTATACTTAGGCAGTAGTAATATTACATTATGATCAGAGGACCCAAGGGCAGGGCAGGGCTTGGATACATATGCACCCGGGATGTTTCCAAAACATAAATCCAGCGTTCTATTCAGTCGTGTTGGAGTTGTTACATACTGTTCTAACTGTGGGAGAAGTGCGGTGACGTCACAGGTGTTGAAATCTCCCATTAGAAACACGGGCTGGTCAGATGCCCTGGAGACGGCATTATTATAACATTCTAAAATGCGCTCAGCCGCCAGCGCGTTGTCAGGGCCAGGGACATAAACAAGAATTACTGTTATTAGTTGAAATTCACGGGGAAGATAGTGGGGACGAAATGACACAACCAAGATTTCGTAGTGTCGTGAGCAGTGCATCTCACGAATTGTGAAGTTAGTTGCCCATCTGTCATTTACAGCCATACAAAGACCACCTCCGACTGATTTCCCTGTTACTTCCTTGTCTCGGTCAAAGCGTATGAACGTGAAGCCATCTAAGCACACTGTAATGTCTTCAGTTAACCACGTTTCCGTGAAACAGAATAAACTTGTACTTCGATAATCTGAATCAAACTTAACAAGTGCCGCAAGTTCATCCATCTTGTTACGTAGCGATCGCACATTTGACAGAGTGAAAGCAGGTAGTGGTAGCTTACTTCCCCGTCTCCTGATCCTGTTCCTGATCCCTCCTCTCGATCCTCTTTTCCTCCTTCTCTTTTTTATTTGCCGGCGTGTTGGTATGAGATCCAGCTGTTCTGGTGACAAATCAGCTGTTTGGCAAGCATAACGCAGCTTCAGAAGGTCCGCTCTGGTATAGGTACGTCTCGGTGGAATTTGATGCGCGGTGACCGCAACAGAGAAATTATCTTTATATGTTGGCGTACACGGATGTTTTAAATCAAACGATGCTGAATTCTGAGTATCCATAGTTCATAAACGTATTCCAACAGTTTAACTGGACAAAACTTGAAAAAAAGTCGCTATATACTGTTAAAAAGCCTTCAATCACGAGTCGCTCAACAGAGGAGCGCCCCGCGTCTCGTTGCCAAGCAACAAAGGACATGATGAGAGTGATAACCACAACCTTATCATACAACCACTGAGCAGCTCTATGCTGTGTGAGCATTTCAAAAGATATTTTGACTTGGTCAGCACTTTGGACACACGGTTGAATTTCAGACGTGTTAAAACCTAACTTTTGACAAACTGTCACTCGTTATACCATATATGGCCAAATTTAGTCCCATTGTGGCTATCGTTCGACAGGAGTCAGGAAGAAAAAGTCATCTTTTTCCGATTCAAAAGTCAGTCGACATTTTGTATCTTTTATCTCTCTGGTCGGGAAGGTTTTTCCTTTTTTACGCACGGTTGGAATGGTCATTTAAATGACTACTGCCATTTTTTTTCTTCGGAGGAGTTGAAACAAAAACCCTGGAAATGTTTGAGCTTTGTACAGTAAACTTGGAGCTCTCTCTCCCACTCTTTGTAGTGTAATTTAAGACGCAGATGGCACAGGATACATACGTTTTGAAATCCCACACGTCCTGAAACTGTGTTATTTGGTGACAATACAGACCGAGTACGGTGTACTCAGGTGCCAATTTAAAGATTTGGACTTGGGTAGACAACAACCAACAACATGAAAGCGTATTTTATCGAGGCATTTAATGTCAGCTTTTTCAGCTGCGGCTCTGCCTTGCCGTTGCTAGGGTTTGTTTTGGCAACGCGTGATGTCAGCTGTCATTGCCATAGAGAAAGAATAGAATGTTTTGATAACACGTGTAAGGTGGCCAATCAAGAAGCGGGAAAAAGTTTTCTGACCACCTCTTCGACGTTTTAGCAAAGTCTGTCGGTATTCTGTGTATCTAATGGTGTAGGATGAAAGCGCAATTCGACCACATACTAGTTACCCTTTAAGTCGCTAATACGCAGAGGGCGCTGAGCGTCACACTGCAGAAATTCCTTCGTCCCGGAGCTGGAGGAAACTCGGGTGATGAGAGTGATAACCACAACCTTATCATACAACCACTGAGCAGCTCTATGCTGTGTGAGCATTTCAAAAGATATTTTGACTTGGTCAGCACTTTGGACACACGGTTGAATTTCAGACGTGTTAAAACCTAACTTTTGACAAACTGTCACTCGTTATACCATATATGGCCAAATTTAGTCCCATTGTGGCTATCGTTCGACAGGAGTCAGGAAGAAAAAGTCATCTTTTTCCGATTCAAAAGTCAGTCGACATTTTGTATCTTTTATCTCTCTGGTCGGGAAGGTTTTTCCTTTTTTACGCACGGTTGGAATGGTCATTTAAATGACTACTGCCATTTTTTTTCTTCGGAGGAGTTGAAACAAAAACCCTGGAAATGTTTGAGCTTTGTACAGTAAACCTGTAGCTCTCTCTCCCACTCTTTGTAGTGTAATTTAAGACGCGGATGGCACAGGATACACACGTTTTAAAATCCCGCACGTCCTGAAACTGTGTTATTTGGTGACAATACAGACCGAGTACGGTGTACTCAGATGCCAATTTAAAGATTTGGACTTGGGTAGACAGCAACCAACAACATGAAAGCGTATTTTATCGAGGCATTTAATGTCAGCTTTTTCAGCTGCGGCTCTGCCTTGCCGTTGCTAGGGTTTGTTTTGGCAACGCGTGATGTCAGCTGTCATTGCCATAGAGAAAGAATAGAATGTTTTGATAACACGTGTAAGGTGGCCAATCAAGAAGCGGGAAAAAGTTTTCTGACCACCTCTTCGACGTTTTAGCAAAGTCTGTCGGTATTCTGTGTATCTAATGGTGTAGGATGAAAGCGCAATTCGACCACATACTAGTTACCCTTTAAGTCGCTAATACGCAGAGGGCGCTGAGCGTCACACTGCAGAAATTCCTTCGTCCCGGAGCTGGAGGAAACTCTGGTGATGAGAGTGATAACCACAACCTTATCATACAACCACTGAGCAGCTCTATGCTGTGTGAGCATTTCAAAAGATATTTTGACTTGGTCAGCACTTTGGACACACGGTTGAATTTCAGACGTGTTAAAACCTAACTTTTGACAAACTGTCACTCGTTATACCATATATGGCCAAATTTAGTCCCATTGTGGCTATCGTTCGACAGGAGTCAGGAAGAAAAAGTCATCTTTTTCCGATTCAAAAGTCAGTCGACATTTTGTATCTTTTATCTCTCTGGTCGGGAAGGTTTTTCCTTTTTTACGCACGGTTGGAATGGTCATTTAAATGACTACTGCCATTTTTTTTCTTCGGAGGAGTTGAAACAAAAACCCTGGAAATGTTTGAGCTTTGTACAGTAAACTTGGAGCTCTCTCTCCCACTCTTTGTAGTGTAATTTAAGACGCAGATGGCACAGGATACATACGTTTTCAAATCCCACACGTCCTGAAACTGTGTTATTTGGTGACAATACAGACCGAGTACGGTGTACTCAGGTGCCAATTTAAAGATTTGGACTTGGGTAGACAACAACCAACAACATGAAAGCGTATTTTATCGAGGCATTTAATGTCAGCTTTTTCAGCTGCGGCTCTGCCTTGCCGTTGCTAGGGTTTGTTTTGGCAACGCGTGATGTCAGCTGTCATTGCCATAGAGAAAGAATAGAATGTTTTGATAACACGTGTAAGGTGGCCAATCAAGAAGCGGGAAAAAGTTTTCTGACCACCTCTTCGACGTTTTAGCAAAGTCTGTCGGTATTCTGTGTATCTAATGGTGTAGGATGAAAGCGCAATTCGACCACATACTAGTTACCCTTTAAGTCGCTAATACGCAGAGGGCGCTGAGCGTCACACTGCAGAAATTCCTTCGTCCCGGAGCTGGAGGAAACTCTGGTGATGAGAGTGATAACCACAACCTTATCATACAACCACTGAGCAGCTCTATGCTGTGTGAGCATTTCAAAAGATATTTTGACTTGGTCAGCACTTTGGACACACGGTTGAATTTCAGACGTGTTAAAACCTAACTTTTGACAAACTGTCACTCGTTATACTGTAAAGTCACAGCTATTTATACTTAAAGGCTGCCACCACCTTTGTTAAACCGGTCTGGTCCGGCGGTCGTCCCCAGATTCCACACAACTCACAAACACGATAATTGAGCTAAACGTAATCTTCTTTATTATTCATTTCATAAAATATTTGGTCCGGAGTAGACAATGGAGGAACATGGACAAGCACTCGACCTAGCATACTGGGCCATCCAGCCAATAAATAACATCAACCATCACACAGTATTGCACACAACCCACAAAAGCCTTATGAAAACCAAGCTATAGTTTGGAATACATTGGTACAAAATCACACGTCCCCAAACTGGAGTAAAATAAGAGACACAGCAAGTCACTAAGTTATCAATCTCTTGGCTAAATGCCCAATATACCAGTCCCGCACTTCACATAAACCACCCACAGTCCACACACACAACCATGACCCTCCCAATTTCCCCACACACACACACACACGCGCAAACAATTCAATCAATAAGGTTAAAAACACTCAAGACTTCCCTCCATCTAGGCGTCGAGACCCTCCCGTGTGTCCGTAGTCCGTGAGTACCGGCGTCCCGGTGCTCACCAACAAAAAAAAGAGTCACTCACTCCGCACAAAAAAATAGGTCAAGAACGTCCCTCGTCGATTATTCCAATTCAGTTCGAACATACGCAGTCTGTGGCCTGTATTAATGTCATAATGCCCCTGTCCACCAAGCTCTGCCTCTCAAAGCACGCCACGCGTCCAAACTTCACAAACAGTTCCCGTATCTCCTCGTCTCCCCGACAAAGCAGCCTACCTGGTTTTTAAAAGCTCCCTCTCCCCCAGGTGTCCTTCATTTCTCAATTAGACCTCACATTTTCAGATGACGTTCACGTGATGACACCCAATGAGGAAATATCACACTACCCCCCCCTTTGACAAAAGACTCGTCCCCGAGTCTAGTATGTAGTCTCTAGTCCATGTTGGGGGTCTTTTCATGCGCGCAGCCCGTCCCCCCCCACTCACAACCCCATTTGGCCCAAGGGCAGGGTCAAAGGCAACCATCGGGGCAAAAGTAGTGGCAGGCACAGTGGAGGCAGGGCCAGGCACGGCGGAGGCAGGGCCAGGCACGGCGGAGGCAGGGCCAGGCACGGCGGAGGCCGAAGCAGGGCCAGGCCCGGCAGAGGCAGAAGCAGGGCCAGGCCCGGCAGAGGCAGAAGCAGGGCCAGGCCCGGCAGAGGCAGGGCCAGGCCCGGCAGAGGCAGAGGCAGGGCCAGGCACGGCAGAGGCAGAGGCAGAGGCAGGGCCAGGCACGGCAGAGGCAGAGGCAGGGCCAGGCATGGCAGAGGCAGGGCCAGGCACGGCAGAGGCAGGGCCAGGCACGGCAGAGGCAGGGCCAGGCACGGCAGAGGCAGGGGCAGGGCCAGGCACGGCAGAGGCAGAAGCAGGGCCAGGCACGGCAGAGGCAGAAGCAGGGCCAGGCACGGCAGAGGCAGAAGCAGGGCCAGGCACGGCAGAGGCAGAGGCATGGGTAGATGGACAGTCTGAAGGCGCAGCCGTATAGCGTGATCTTGTAAACACCCAGCTGGCTCCATACCTCTTTCCACTGGATCTTTGCGGTTGCGGCGCTTTACGAGAAGGTGTAGCGTCGCATCGGGAGGGTCTAGAACATGGTTGGGAGGGTCTCGCAGCTGAAGTAGATGGCTCTCCAGTCCCATTAGGCCGAGGCATGCAGTTCTCTGAAAAGGAGGAAGGCACAAATGGTTTCAGCCTATTGAAATGAACAATCATATCTGTGCCACCCCCTGCTGGTGTAATCTTATACAGCACTTCAGATATCCGGGCCACAACTTCATATGGCCCACGAAACTTTCTCTGCAGCTTGGGACATAAACCCCGCTTTCTTGTTTTATCCCTCAACCAAACCCGTTCTCCCACAGAGTAATACTGAAAGTTGACCTTTAAATCAAAGTTTCTCTTTTGGTCACCTGAGGCTTTCTCTTGATGCCTTTTGACAGCCTCCCCAACTGTGGACAAAATGTCATTCAGTCTAGACACATATTCATTGACGGATGTAAACCTAGTCTGGTTGTCCAGATTTAGCACTATATCCACTGGCAAAACAATTTCTTGACCAAAAAGTACCCGAAAAGGGGAAAACCCTGTGCTTGAGTGTACACTACTCCGATATGCCATCATAACATAGGGTAGGAGAACATCCCAGTTCAGCTGGTTTGCATCAACAAAAAGAGACAACATATCTACCAGTGTTCGATTAAATCTTTCCACCATCCCATCTGACTGAGGAGAATACGGACTAGTCCGGGTTTTGTGTATACCCAATAACCTACACAATTCTTGGAACAGCTGGGATTCAAAATTCCTCCCTTGATCAGAGTGGATAGTACGTGGGGTCCCAAACCTACACACCCACTGTTCTGTCAAGATTTTTGCAACTGTGCATGCCTCTTGATTCTCCATCGGAAAGGCCTCGGTCCACTTTGAAAAATAATCACCAATGACTAGAATGTACTTATTCTCTAAAAGAGACACTGGTAGGGGGCCCAAAATATCCAAAGCAATACGTTCATGAGGACGTGATGTAACTGACGACTGTAGAGGGGCACAAGGTGCCCGACCTACAGTTTTACGTGACGCACATTCCCTGCATTCTGTACACCATCTTTCAACATCCCCAGACCACCCTGGCCAATAAAAGCGGTCCTTCACTTTGTTTCGCAATTTTTGGATCCCTAAATGGCCACCTGTTAGCTCATTATGTAATTGCATTAGGACATATGGCACCATGGTTTTGGGAAGAACCACCTGCGTCCTACATTCCACATTTTCCCCACTCAAAGGAACCCGCACCAACACCCCATCACGCACTTGAAGCTGGCTCCACACTCTAGCAAACTTCCCCAGTTCAGGTGGACAGCTGGCTTCAATTCCCCCTTCCCCTCCAAAAAACTTCCTCTGTATTATAATCTTTAAATCAGGATCCCTTTGCTGGGCCATTTTCAACTCCTTCCCAATCACAGCCTCGCCCCCACGTGACATTGGAAGATCTACCCCCGCTTCCCCAACATCTTCCTGGGATGGCCCCTGTTCATTAATCTCTTGTAATACTCTAACAGAGGTTTTAGCAAAAGGTGATATGGTTTGTGTTCCAGGTACTTCCTCAGCCCCACTGACGGCTAACGAAGGTATGCGGGACAATGCATCCGCATTTCCATGTTGTTTTCCAGGACGGTGGATGATGCGATACTGGAAGTTTGCAAGCTGCTCTATCCAACGGGCCAATTGGCCCTCCAACCCTTGAAAATTATGCAACCAACGAAGGGAATTGTGATCAGTTCTTAGAATAAACTCCCTCCCCAGCAAATAATGTTTAAAAGACTTGGTGAAGGTTACCATTGCAAGTAGTTCTTTTTTTGTAGTTGCATATTTCCGCTCAGTTTTAGTCAAAGCCCGACTAGCATATGCAATAACCCGTTCAAACCCATCATACTCCTGGGACAAAACTCCCCCTATACCACAATCACTCGCATCAGTGTCTAATATAAACACTTTTTGTGGATCCGGGTATGCCAGGATGGGTGCAGACATCAGGGAGGTCTTTAACATGACAAAAGCATTGGAACATTTCTCATCCCACTTAAATCTCCGCCCCTTCTCAGTCAATGTATGCAATGGTCGTGCAACTTCAGCAAAGTTTTTAACAAAACGGCGATAATAAGAGGCCAGACCCAAAAAGCTTCTGACCTCAGTCTGGCTTGTGGGTTCTGGCCACAAACGTATGGCTTCCAGCTTAGCAGGGTCGGCCATAACTCCATCAGACGAAATAACATGCCCTAAATACTGTACTTCAGTGGAAAACAAATTGCATTTAGATGGTTTTACCTTCAAATGGGCTGCTTGCAATTTCCCCAGGACCTCACCCAATCGACTCAAATGTTCCTGAAAGCTGCGGCCAAACACAATAATGTCGTCAAGGTACACTAGACATGTTGTCCACTGTAAATCCGCCAAAACTAGGTCCATTAACCTTTGGAAGGTTCCTGGAGCATTAGTGAGCCCAAAAGGAAGTACATTAAACTCCCATAGACCACTCTTTGTGGTAAAGGCAGTTTTGGGCCTGTCTTTAGGGTCCACCTCAACTTGCCAATAACCACTCGACAAATCGAGGGTAGAGAACCATTTTGCGTGTGTCAGACTATCTAAAGCATCATCAATGCGTGGGAGCGGATATGCATCCTTACGAGTGACATCATTAAGTTTACGATAGTCTACGCAAAAACGTAAACCACCATCTTTTTTTCTAACAGGGACAACCGGTGCTGCCCAGGGGCTCACCGAAGGTCGAATGATGCCACGTTGTTGCATTTCTTTAACATGATCAGCCACTTCCTGCTGCAGATGCAACGGTACCCGACGAGGGGCCATTTTAATCGGGGGCGCTGGCCCAGTATCAATTTCATGAAGAGTCAAATGGGTCCTTCCCAAATCAGTGTCATCTCTACTAAAAACTGACAAATGTGTGGACAAAAGTCCATGAATCCCCTGCATGTCTGCCGTATCAAAACCCCTATTATGTAAACCCAACTCCTTTACCAGGGAATCTGTAGACCAAGCCTTTTGGTTTGCCTGGTCAACCACCATTCCTGTTAATCCCTCCTCTACATGAACATCAGGGCAGAAAGTGCCTACAGACATGCCCTTTTTCAATGTATGTGCATGCTCCGCCATATTTATAAGTCTCACTGGTATCAAGCCCCTATCCACCTTACTCACCACCCTGGCGACCAATACATCAAAGTGACTTGAAAGAGCCCCAGAGGGTTCCAGCATGCCTTCCATACCTTCTAGACCGGCACCGCTGACGTTTCCTGGAATAATCACCTCACTCCGAGGAGGAATGGTAAGGTCCTTTTCAACAGTCACAGGTCGGCTCTCCTTTAAAGGATGAATGAGTTGTAAGGGCAGTTTCTTCCCCATTAAAACACAGACACCCCCCTTTAAATCAATTACAGCTCCAAATTTACAAAGAAAGTCTGTTCCCAGTAACCCCTCCTCAGGCGCAATATCAGCCACTAAAAAATCTGTTATTAGGGCTAAATTGTCAAATTCACACACAGTTTGCCACCTCCCAAATATTTCCATGTATCCCCCATTAGCCACAGACACTTTACCATTATACCCAGTTAGTTGAGCTCCCTGCGGTTTATTCTCCAACCAGAAAGTATGCGATATAAGAGATACCTGAGCACCTGTATCCACTAGCAAGGGACATCTAACCCCACCCACTTTGGTCGACACATAAACTCCTGCCCCATAGGCGGGTTCTGGGGATTCCACCCTCAGGCCAGAGTAACAATGAGGAGGGGCGGGCATTTGGCCCTCTGTACCAGCCCCTTCTATTTTAAATAAGGACAATTCTTTCTGATGTGCCTATTACAGCCACATTCCCAGCACCCATCTCCCCGTTCTCTACTATTACGATCTACTGTAGGATCTACTCGTGAGGGATTTACTGGACTAGGCCGTGCAAAATTCCCTGGGGCAGTGTTTCGCTGTATATTTCCATGTGAGTTTTTTATTTCAGCAACTGTGGCTTGTAAAGTTTTTATTTCTTGTCTCAACCCTTCCACAACACCCAATAAGGTGCCAATCTGGGAGTCACCAGCAGGTGGCCTGCCACTCACTCCCATGACTTTAGATTCTACTTTTAGTTCTGTCCGCTCCAAATCACGAATTAATTCTAGTTCTGTTGCAACGCTAATGGCATCCTCTAGGGTAGGTGGCTTGGCACTCCGTAACTGAATTCTTAACTCTCCACTTCCAACATTAGCCATGAAATGGTCACGAGCCAATAAATCTTGTGTTGATGCATCTACAGAGGAATAGGCCTTAGACACTAATCGTCGCAATGTATTTCCAAATTCTCTGGCCGTTTCAGTAGGTAATCTTTTCCTAGAAGAAAAGCTCACTCTATGCCACTCTTCCCCACATGGCTCCAGATATTTCCCCATGGCTACTTTCAATGCAGCATAGCTACTCTTATCAGTTGGACTCAAACCTGCATATATATCCCGGGCTCGTCCAGACAATAAAAGGGACATAAACTTTAACTTTAATTCCTCAGTCCAGTGATTAACTTCAGCAGCTAATTCAAACTGTTCAGACCAATCCGACCAATCCCTCCCCATTCCTGTAAACGTCTCTGGCATAAAAACTGGCCTCTGTAGAGGCGGGTGTGATGGCTGTACAAGTGCCGGCGCCACAAACTGTGCATTCTGCTCAGACAGACCTGAACCAGACTCTCGTATGGAATCGGGAGACGACATGATTTCAATTACGATCCCACCGCTGCCACCAGTGTAAAGTCACAGCTATTTATACTTAAAGGCTGCCACCACCTTTGTTAAACCGGTCTGGTCCGGCGGTCGTCCCCAGATTCCACACAACTCACAAACACGATAATTGAGCTAAACGTAATCTTCTTTATTATTCATTTCATAAAATATTTGGTCCGGAGTAGACAATGGAGGAACATGGACAAGCACTCGACCTAGCATACTGGGCCATCCAGCCAATAAATAACATCAACCATCACACAGTATTGCACACAACCCACAAAAGCCTTATGAAAACCAAGCTATAGTTTGGAATACATTGGTACAAAATCACACGTCCCCAAACTGGAGTAAAATAAGAGACACAGCAAGTCACTAAGTTATCAATCTCTTGGCTAAATGCCCAATATACCAGTCCCGCACTTCACATAAACCACCCACAGTCCACACACACAACCATGACCCTCCCAATTTCCCCACACACACACACACACGCGCAAACAATTCAATCAATAAGGTTAAAAACACTCAAGACTTCCCTCCATCTAGGCGTCGAGACCCTCCCGTGTGTCCGTAGTCCGTGAGTACCGGCGTCCCGGTGCTCACCAACAAAAAAAAGAGTCACTCACTCCGCACAAAAAAATAGGTCAAGAACGTCCCTCGTCGATTATTCCAATTCAGTTCGAACATACGCAGTCTGTGGCCTGTATTAATGTCATAATGCCCCTGTCCACCAAGCTCTGCCTCTCAAAGCACGCCACGCGTCCAAACTTCACAAACAGTTCCCGTATCTCCTCGTCTCCCCGACAAAGCAGCCTACCTGGTTTTTAAAAGCTCCCTCTCCCCCAGGTGTCCTTCATTTCTCAATTAGACCTCACATTTTCAGATGACGTTCACGTGATGACACCCAATGAGGAAATATCACAATACCATATATGGCCAAATTTAGTCCCATTGTGGCTATCGTTCGACAGGAGTCAGGAAGAAAAAGTCATCTTTTTCCGATTCAAAAGTCAGTCGACATTTTGTATCTTTTATCTCTCTGTTCGGGAAGGTTTTTCATTTTTTACGCACGGTTGGAATGGTCATTTAAATGACTACTGCCATTTTTTTTCTTCGGAGGAGTTGAAACAAAAACCCTGGAAATGTTTGAGCTTTGTACAGTAAACTTGGAGCTCTCTCTCCCACTCTTTGTAGTGTAATTTAAGACGCAGATGGCACAGGATACATACGTTTTGAAATCCCACACGTCCTGAAACTGTGTTATTTGGTGACAATACAGACCGAGTACGGTGTACTCAGGTGCCAATTTAAAGATTTGGACTTGGGTAGACAACAACCAACAACATGAAAGCGTATTTTATCGAGGCATTTAATGTCAGCTTTTTCAGCTGCGGCTCTGCCTTGCCGTTGCTAGGGTTTGTTTTGGCAACGCGTGATGTCAGCTGTCATTGCCATAGAGAAAGAATAGAATGTTTTGATAACACGTGTAAGGTGGCCAATCAAGAAGCGGGAAAAAGTTTTCTGACCACCTCTTCGACGTTTTAGCAAAGTCTGTCGGTATTCTGTGTATCTAAGGAAGAAAAAGTGACCTTTTTTCAATTCAAAACTCAGTCGAAATTTTGTATCTTTTATCTCTCTGGTCGGGAATCCTTTTCTTTTTTACGCACGGTTAGAATGGTAATTTAAATGACTGCTGCAAGTTTGTTCGCAAGAGTTGATAGTGTGCAAGAGTATTATTAGGCGGTGTTCACCTGAGGCGTGTCTGTTGTTGTTACGTTTCAGACCTTTAAAAACATTGCGCCCTCCCCAGAATTGGCCATTCTGGCCAGCGTTGTTAATGAGAGGGGTCACGTTCAACGTCCCCTCCGACATAGGCTACATGGGGAATTCTGTGGGTCATTTGCGTGATAGAGCTGGGGCTGAGGACGAAGTCTGCAAAGTGGAAACAGTTTCCCTGTCCTGGAATTCTGGAAATGTTTGAGCTTTGGTGGCCAATCAAGAAGCGGGAAAAGGTTTTCCGACCACCTCTTCGACGTTTTAGCAAAGTCTTTGTCGGTGTTCTGTGTATCTAATGATGTAGAATGAAAGCGCAATTCGACCACATACTAGTTACCTTCTAAGTCGCTCATACTATACAGACCGAGTACGGTGTAGTCAGATGTCAATTTAAAGATTTGGACTTGGGTAGAAAACAATCAACAACACGAAACAGTGTCATTAATTAACATTATATTTCCATTCCAAAAACAAAATAATCATTATCATTTAGGATTCCTTACCATTTTAAACTTAACGTCTCTTCATCTGAGGGTTGGTACACGCCCACTCAAAGCGAAACAAGCGGACAGAAAGCCACACATTCCCCAGTAGCGGTTGCATGTATTTTTAGCGTTAGCCTACAAACATCAAATACAACATAATTGCATTATTTGTAAACGACATCCTAAATATCATTTATTTTCAGTATATGTGTCTTTGTAAAGCATGTTTTTCTGCTGTCCTTTCACGTACAATCATAAAATTAAGCTAACAACCTGTTAAAATGCACCAGAATGCTGAACTGGAGGCATTGGATATCGGTGTGAATTTCATTAGTTTTAGTTAGAAAGCATAAAAGAAACTAACCATAGTATAACACTAGTTGTTGCTACCCTACCAACATCTTCGACTGCCCACCAAAACATCGTTACTATAAGCACAGAAAAAAAGTGCTGGAGCATGATGTGTAGGCTACATGATACCCCCTTTACATTTATGACTGCCCCCTTATATATTCCTGCCTAGAACTGGCCCTGGTCAAAGACATTGATTTGTAGGCTGTTGACTTATTCACAAAGAATATAATTGGTTCTGAGCCAGGCACACCCCCCTTACCATGCACTGCAAGGTGCTGAGACATTTTCTGAAGAACTCACAGATCTGATCCAGAGTTCTCTGTTGGAAAGTAACACAGGCCCTGAAGTCATTTCATTAATTGCCGGTAAAAGCTAATCAGATCTCCTGTTATATGAAGGAAAACAAACATGAGAAAAGATGTCTATGACAAAAGAAGAATAATGCCACCATCGAAATGGTGTATGACTTTTCCAAAAATGAACTTGGCTGTCTGCTTCAACCATATTTTAGATTTCCTTTAAAGCTGAACACCAATGAAGACCGGAGGGCAAAACCTACACAGTCAACAGACACAACTTACCAGCGACAGACCATATAGTTTCAAATCCAATCTTGAACTACCTCAACTCCTGCCTACTTTCTCATGTTACAGCAAAAGATATTTTCTTGCCCTTTTGCAGAGGAGTATTGCTGCTTGCTCACAATACCCCTAAGGCATAGGTGTCAAACTCAAGGCCCGCGGTCCACATACGGCCCTTTATACAATTATATCCGGCCCGCGAGATCATTTTATATTAATAATAATAATAATGGCCCGGCAATATGAAACGTTGATAACATAGTTGTAACTTTTTTATTTTGACAAGATAGCAGAGAGAAAAGTAAGCCTAATTTAAGTTGTAGGCTATAATGTTTATTTATTGTGAAATAATATTCCTGTCTGCTTTTATACCTATATTTACTTTTCGTGGGTTCAATAAATGTTTATCCTGTTCGGCCCTCAACCTAAATTGAGTTTCGGCCCCTGGTGCAATTGAGTTTGACACCCCTGCCCTAAGGGTACTTGCCAAGATTACAGATCAACAAGTTTTTTTCAGCAGATCTAGTGGAAGGCACCAGCGAGCAAATTTAGAGGGTTCCTTTTAGAGTTTAATAATGTTTCATGACTTCCAAATTCATCAACTTAACTGAATGCAGAAGTTCTAAGGGTATATAGAAAGGTGTATGATTGCCTAATAAAGGAGTCTGGCACTGTAGCTGCCCTTAAAGCTGTTGACACACAGGATCTCTCATTTGACCAATTCTTGGTTGGCTTACTACACACATGTGACACAACCTGGGAAGCTTGTAAAAAGAAACACACAAAAAACACACTTCCATATCACTTAGGCAGCTCGGGAACGCATAGCACCCTGCTGATCTTGATCTATTTCAAGATACTGCTCAAGCTTCTGCTGATGTCCTGTGGCTTATTCAATAGTGCTTCATAACAGAATCAATGCTGAGGTCTCACAAAGAAGGACACAACACATCTGTCATCTGTATTGTCCCCTTCTCTTACATGGTCCTTTGTTCTTTAATCCATCTTTCAGTCTCAATCAAAAAGTCTTTAATTGATGAAGACACAAAGTCTGGTGCTCACTAAGTTGGTACTCACCAGAAACGTTCATCTGTGCACCAGAGACATTTTACTTGTTTGTTTTTTTTCATTTCCCGTAGTCTCCGTATGTGATCTATGCTAATGTTGGATTTTCCTGCTCTCCCAGAGGGGGCGCTGACTCCATTGACACTGTAATGAAAGCTTTGTAAACAAACAACAAACAAACAGCACCTGGTGTCATTGTGATTGTGATGTGATGGCACAGCACATAGTGTACACAACAAAATTAACTCTGCATTTAACCCATCACACACATGAGCAGGAAGGAGCCATGACAACGGCACCCAGGGAGCAGTGTGTGGGGACAATACTATGCTCAGGGTACCTCAGTGGCACTGCAGTTCATGGATTTGGACCTGCAAAAGCCCAATACCTAAAATACCAGGTCACCACTACCTCTAAGCAGATGTATTATATGGTAGAGTGTAGTTTGTAGTAGATTATGTACAAATAAATAGGGAAGTATAAACAAGTGGGAATAATTAGGCATTAATATACATGAAGTATATAATCTGATGTGTTATAAACAAGTATAAAGGTGTACTATATGAATATAAGATGTTTTATGAGCAAATATACAGGTGCTATATAAATATCAGTAGCACTATGAACACTTATACATGTGTGATATATTAATATGCGATATACAATATTGACAATATATACACATGTGGTATTTAAGAAATGTGGATTGATGAAGGGATTGGAGAAAGGAATAGATGAAGAGGGAGGGGGCAAGTGTATTGGTATGGTAGGGGGACAAGGAGTTTCAGTGGAGGACAGAGTTTAGTAGAGAAACAGCTGTGGGAAAGAAGCTGTTGCTAAACCTGCTGGTTTTGGTATGAAAGCTCCTGAAACGCCTTCTGGAGGGGAGGAGCTGGAAAGGTCGATCATTAGGCTGCCAGGTGTTCCTAAGAATGCTGCGAGCCCGGCATAGGTATCGCTTCTTCTGGGTGTCCTAAACAGCAGGTAGAGGAGTCCCTGTGATGCATTGAGCAGTTTTTACCATCCTCTGCAGTGCCTTGTGGTTGGCGATAGAGCAGTTCCCATACCAGACTGCGATACAGTTGGTTTGAATGCTCTCAATCGCACAGCGGTAGAAGTTACCCAGGATGTCAGCGTTTAGGTGGTTCTTTTTCAATGTCCTCAGAAAGAAGAGTTGCTGATGGGCCTTCCTAACCAGGATGAAAGTTTTAACTCCCCATAACAGGTTCTCAGAGATGTGATTCCCCAGGAACTTGAAGCTGGAGACGTGTTCAACAGCCATACCATTGATGTGATGGGTTTGTGTGTGTCTAATTACTAGTTATAACACATAAACTGAGACAGGTCCCACTCACCCTAGTCACAGGCCAAAATATGTCTCAACTTCTGTTATGATGTCCCGAGAAAATATGCTTTTAGAAAAGGTATGGTTTAGGCGGATGGAGAGGTAGTTATTTCTACGTGGCACAGGCCTGTGTGTAATAGCCATACATGGGTTTGAAAGGGGTGGGACATGTCGAAAACGGTTGTAGGTCAAATACGTAGGGCATATACTTTGAGATAACATCTGGTTTATGTGGTCTACTTTGTTTTCCATATATGGTGCTGTCATAAATAATTTTAGCCATAACCCAATTCCAGAGTTGTATAAAGTAGAAGTAGAAGTACTGTTTTGGATGTAATTACAACACAAGTAGTACGGTACTACGCAGTTGCAACTGCATAATACCATACTACCAGTGTTGTAATTACATCCAAAACAGTACTTCTACTTCTACTTTATACAACTCTGCCCAATTCACAAACACCCAATTCACTAATTATCAGCTGCATAGTAATGAGGAGGGTGGGCATAATTTAGTATACCTTGGGGCATACTATAGCCCATAGTTATAGTGCGACAGCCAGGATAATTTACTATGGCATTTGTATAGCACTTATGAGGAATTCAGAGGTAGACTGGGAAAAACATCCTTTAGTGTCTATGGAGAAAACACTATGGAGCCCACCGATTCAGGCTGTTAAAGGTGCTGCTTAACCAACTTGAAAGTATGGCATTGTGCTGCATGAATCTTAACGGTGGTTTGATTTGCACTACTATATAATATTTTAAACTGATGTTAAATACAGTATGGTACAGAACACAGTAACACAGACTACAGCAGGTCATTTATTACACTAAGCTCAATCAGAGGACATACGCACTTTAGATGGCAACATATAAGTAGGCTACATAGGCTACACTTAAAACTTTAAAGAGAAAAAAAAACAACTTTGAAAAGTATTCACAGGGAAGTAAACCACGCGTGCATTCTTTTGCTGCATCTGCAACACGATGAAAGTTTGCGGCTCTATAGCCCAGCCCCAGTTTTCATTATTTTAATGATTGAGTCATATATCTAACAGGCATTTTAGATACATTATTTAAAGGTTCACCCTGTCAGAGCAACAAAAATTACCATGTAAAGGACTTAACACACGCACAGCTGGAACAGCACCCTGTTACCTAGTTGGCGTCCAAGTGATGGCACAGCATGTTTCTCCAAAATCAGCGAAGAAGCAAAGGCTGATTTTGTGTGGGAGTTACTGTGAGTGAGTAACCCATATGGGAGGAACCCCATCTAATGCAGTGGTAACGCAATGTATAACGCTACTTGGCTATCGTTTTTGGTGTAAACAGGAGTTGACAAATTGATCCAACTTTTCGACACGTTCATGGTACAACGCCATTAGCAAAAGACACAACCTTTCAGGTATCTACTTGCGATTACTTTATAGCTTATGGAAGATGTTTTTTTAATGTTGACTGCACCAGAGGTGCTTTACTAGCATCGTGCAACTAGCTAACTAATTGAAGTTATATCCCTCGCAAAGGTTAGCTCCTGCCTCCTACATCGTCTTGTTAACTAAATCAGATTTGCTAGTGTGGAAGTTCTAAATTAACTACGACGTATGACTATGCATTAACAGTCTTTACGACCGAAACTCTTTAAAATGCGTCTACTGTAGATTAGCAAGGAAATGACGCTTTCAGCATGCTTAGCTAGCTGCTGTCAGCCTAACCAATGTTAGCCATTTCCTTGATTTATGCATCCTCGATATAAAAATAGTCAACTCCGCGGTTTAAACAATGTAGATGTATGACTCTGGTTATATAATTTGTAAGCACTGCCAGCGACCCGTTAATGTATTTTGTCACTGAAAAGGAATGAACTGTCATGTGACGCATAAAAAGTTGTGCAATTCACATCCCCTGCGTTGCTAGCTAGCTAGCACCCTGGATGGGTATCTTCACTTAGCATGCTCTTGGTATGTCAGAATTTGTGCTGGTTTTATAAACTGCACAGAAAGAGAACAAGAGGATGTCTGTCAGAAAGTATTTCCTGAAGAGTGCCTCTAATGGTTGGTTGCACAATAAATTCACGGCATAAATCCAATGGATTTTAAGACGATTAACGTGTTAGGTAGACGGATACCACAGTGGTGCGTTAGCTGCAAGACGAGGAAAGATGCAACAAGTGAATCAGTGTGGAGCCAAGTTAACTCTAGCATACGCGCTAGCCACGGTAGCTAATTAGGTGCTAGGAAAGCTGATGAAAAACGAAACTGCAGAAAAAAGTTGTTCTTCTTCTGTAGGTTTTATTGGCATTTTACAAACGTGTGTGTACAACCGCCATTCTGCTTGCTAATTGTGTTTCTCTTAAATACTGTATTTGAACTGTCATCACTGGTTGAGTATTAGGCTGATTTTCTTATTGCCTTCAACTTTTTATCCTTCAGTTGAATACTGGTTGTAGTGTAAAAGAACATGCTCCACTCTTTTCATTTCTTCACCGTGTACACAGCCCCCAGACTGATATTTCCCTATGGTATACAACCCACTATTTAGACTTGTGTGCCTGATCCTCAGCCTAGTTATTCATACCTCCCCCTGTTGTTTCAGTTCACCGCCCCTTCTTGTTATTACATTATTTTGTAAATTATATACATGCCTTACTTTCTCCTCTGTGCTCCATCTATCCTGCCATATTTTATACATACATCATTAAACACGCAGAAGGCTTAATAAGTGGAGCTAGTTAGCCACTTCGCCATAACATTGCTAATGTTGATGATTTTTGGCATAGACTGGAATCAGGTGCCATTTAAGAGCATGCATACACAGGGAAAAATTGAAGGCAAAATGAAATGGGAATGAACTGTTCAGCTGGCGAAATTCATTTTTATACAGTGCATTCCACTTTAGGTTGTAATTAACATCCAAGTTAGTGATTGCTTGTACATTAAAATGTGTGCATTGCCAGAAGATTCATGCACTCTGAAAGAGATACACAAAGTGTGTATGCTGTATGTTCCTTCTTTTGCCATCAGAATACCATAGGTCCAGTACCCAGGAAACATACATTCATGAAAACTGGTATCTGTAACTGATTGTGCATATGTACTACCCATTGTATGATACAATTTATATTCTGTGCTGTAAGCACCTTTGCATAGAACTGTCTGTTTTTTGGAAAACTGTCAGTTGTTCTTCTGTGTGATGTTCTCCGTCAGCCCTCACAGTTTAGCTTTTTGAACTTTGGAAGAGCTAGTGTCAGGCCATGTCCTCTCACAGTAGGCTTTTTTTGCTAAAGGAGCTAGGCATTTGTTGACAAATCGCTGTGAGTAAATAAATTGTGTTGTAAACCATTAACAGTGAATATTTGGCATCTACGGTACCAGAATGTACTCTTAGCAGTCAGGCGACATGCCATCTCCTGACAAGGTTGGAAACTTAACTTTATTTTCCCAATGAAATGCATTCCCTTTGTTCACTTTATGCCTGTTTTTGGCAAGTATTTTATTGCGTAAGACGTTGCAGTTGAGTGTGGTAAGTGGTCCCTGTTTTCCAGCTTAGCCATTAGCCCTTCTCCCTGTTAAATCTGCTTGGTTCATGTGTTGCTATTTCTGTGTATTTCTCTGCTTCACGACTGTTCTCATCTCACTCTTCAGTACCTGTGGCCAGATTAATCTACGTCAAAAATCCAATAAAGTTGTCATGTTTCTACCTTTATTCCACACTAGTCTGTCATTTTCAGACTCTGGAACCATGATGGCTTAGAAACGGAGCTATTTGATAACAGTAGTATAAGGAAGGAAAAACTGTGTGTGGACAGAAATCGTTTTATGAGAAGTAGTGTATGTTTATGTTGTGTGTCTAATTTTGTCATGCTCCCCATGCAGCCTCTGTTAGAAGATGGCGTTGTGGGCTCAAACTCAGCAGCTGCAGGGGGAGGCTCTGCACCAGATGCAGTCACTCTACGGCCAGCACTTCCCCATTGAGGTCCGGCACTACCTGGCCCAGTGGATTGAGGCCCAGCCCTGGTGAGAGAGGCGCTGAGTGAGTGGGGGGGTTCATGTAAGGGATAACAGCTGCTGAGATGATCTGTTTTATGGAAATAATGGCGAAGTGGAGGCAAAGAACACTGCAACGTGAAGCGGAGTGGAGATACTGAGTCCACTGAGTCATTATTTCCACTGAGCAGGTCACCTTGTTGGTTGTTATCCCATTTATGTACTGCATTTAGGAAATATTTTTATTTCCAATATTGTGCATGTTTAAGATATAAAGTATGCATAAACTACTGAAACAGTAAGTCTATTTGCTATGGGGTTTGAATAATTTTGATTATTATTCTAACCTAACCTAGTACCTAGGTGGTATTCTTGCATCCACTTCATTGGTTTTATTGGTTGGAACACCATGGCAGCTGTAAATTGTTTAAGAACAGTCCTTTCAGTGAGTACATTGGTATATGGGAATACAGATCCAGGCTGTGTGTGGTTGAAAGAAAAGGTTAAAGTGGGCAAGACTTTCTTAGAATTGTCTTGACGTTGTCTTTCAGAAGAAAATAAAAAATATATTAAGCTGTAATGTTTTTTATTACTATTATTAGTTTATTAGTTTTCTGTGACGGGGGTTGTATAAAAAACAATTTAGAATTCAGTAAGATCTGGCCTTTCGGCCATACTTCTTAAATTAAACTTCTAAGAAACAGTGTCCAGTGAAGCTTAATAAAAGCCCAATCTAAGTTCAACTCAAGATCTTAAAATTGCCACATGCTGTTCTTTTACTCCTAAGGGGTTATAGGAGAAACAGATCACAACTTAATAAGATCTTATTTAATTCTGAAACAAATATTAACCTATTGTAAAAAGTAATATTTTCCTCTGGATAAAGAAAATCTTTGTAGTTATTTTAAATGCGTGTGTGTACATGTGTGTAGCTGTGTAAGCAGATGTGCTAATGTGTTGTTTATTTTGCCTCCACAGGGATGCTGTTGACCATGAGAACACCCAGGAGGAGTTTAAGGCCAAGCGTTTGCTGGAGAGTCTAATTCAGGAGTTGCAGAAGAGAGCGGAGCGTATGGTGGGTGAGGATGGCTTCCTGCTCAAGATCAAATTGGGCCACTACGCCACCCAGCTTCAGGTATCCGCACATGCTTAAGTCCTAGAGTTCCATACCCGCAAAAGTATACTACCATCATTAAGTGATGGGTAACCTCAGGGAATTCAGACGCTACAATCTAATACCACATATTTCAAATCACCTGGTTCTACCTACAGGTGATGTCACTGCTTACCTTCTGTACCTGGCTTAAGAGTTTTACTAATTAGATTCAGCTGATTTAGAGAATGACTGGAAGACATGTGTGGTAATGAATTGTAGCTTCTGAAGCCAGATTGCCCATCACTGCTATCCTTATTAGCTAAATAAAGACAGTATTCCTCTATGAGGGTTATTCCTCTATAAGGTGTATAAGGTGTAAGAGGAAAGGATTTTTCGAAAATAATGAAGTCAGAAGTGGTTGTAGTGTTGGATGTTATGTGGTGTCTTTTCATGACACAGAGAAATCTTCTGCTGATTATAGTGATACATTATCGTTTTCTTTAATTCCATCCTGTACATTTCCTTCAACATGACCAAACTGGTTTAACATATTAGGTTTTAATTAATGTGTCATTTTGTCTGCACTGCTATATTTATTTGTGGGAAGTTATTTGAGTATCTTTTAAAACCAATTTGAGATATAAAAAATGTGGTTGGACATACCTGGACTGGCTTACTTGTCCTCTTTAATGAATATTTGGAACGCCTTTTAAGACAGCTGTAGATTATTTACTTGTCATTAAATGTGATTTGATAGGTCAGCTTCATTTGTTTGTTTGTTTGTTTGTTTGTTTGTTTTTTAGAACACGTATGACCGATGTCCACTGGAGTTGGTGAGATGCATCAAGCACATCCTGTGCACAGAGGAGAGGCTGGTGCAGGCTGCTAATAATGTGAGTCAGAGCACCAAAGCAATCGGTACATTGTACATAATCATGTTGGTTAATTACGTGATTACATGAAAGGAAGCACTTGTGCTGTGAGCAATTGAGATGTATGGAATGCATGTTGATGTATTATATTCATGCTTGTGAATATGCTTATGTACAGTGACAACAGTCATTGTGCCAATGCATATGCATGCACACAATTACACCAGTATGTTCATGTTTGCATTATATGGCTTGGAGGCATATGTGTGCGTATGTGCGCATGCCTGCACTTCCTATTCATTGAGTAGAAGGACTGTATATACATTTTTTTACTTTGAACATCTCACCAAAACTACCACTGTTTGACTGATCTGGCCTTGTGTCGCTCTGGTTCAGGTGAACTCTAGCAGGGGTGGGATGATGGATGGCACATCACAGCGGTACCAGCAGATCAACCAGACGTTCGAGGAGCTGCGCGTGATGACCCAGGACACGGAGAACGAGCTCCGCAAGCTGCAGCACAGCCAGGAGTACTTCATCATCCAGTACCAGGAGAGCCTGCGGATACAAGGTAGCATGGGCCCAGAGGTGTCACTCCCGCTTTCAGAAAGGAAAAATCCTGCCACGTATTTGATCCAAGTTTTTTTCTGAACCAGCTGAACCTAATGAGCACACAAATCATTAGACAGGTCATTTGGCTAATTAGTGAAATCACCTTTGTTAATTGCACAGCAGTACATGGCAGGGTTTTTGCTTTTGAAGCTGGTGGTTGTCACCTCTGCACATACCAATGCATATAGTCAATTTTTCCATTCTGTCATTGTTACCAACCAAGTCACTATTTTAACACTTGTGTCTGTGGGGTAACATTTGTGTCACTTTCCTGTTAATGTTGCATTTCTTGCTACTCCAATTATCTATTCATGTTTCTGTTTTTGTATTTATTTATTTGTTTTACTCTGTTCAACCTCTCCCCCTCTGCTCTATCTGTCCAGCTCAGTTGAGCAGTCTGGCTAGCCTCCCCGCAGCTGAGCGTGTGCAAAGAGAGACCACCCTGCAGAGCAAGCGCACCACGCTGGACGGCTGGCTCACACGCGAGGCCAACACGCTGCAGAAGCTAAGACAGGTATGCGCTGTTCACACGACAGGTCCCTAGGCAAACTCAGTACGAGAGAGAGACAGAGCCTTTGCTGGGCAGCGATAAGGGTGGAGTTCACAAATCAATTACCTTTCTCAAAAAAGCTTCTTTGCCCTTCCACTAATGACTACCACATGGTTTGCACATTCACCTGTAAGGCGAATCAAGTGCTGTCCAAAAGCAATAACCCAAAGTGCAAGTGGACAGTAGAACCCTTCAGCACTGATGTTTACAGTTGTCAAGGGTGTATTCCACAAATTGCTGCTGGTCATGAAAGACGGTCCTTCATATGCAAATTCTGTCTTCGTTTCTGATTCAATGCCGTGGTCCGCAAGTGCAGCAGGACAGAGAGACTTTGCTGGCCAGTGGTAAGGCTGAAGTTCAGAAAAGAAAATCTAGCATAAACATGGCGGCTCCCCTGCCTGTCTGTGTGTCTGTCTGTCTGTATGTGTCAGGACCTGGCTGAGAAGCAGCAAAGCACCCTGGCGCTGTTGCGGAAGCAGCAGACGGTGATCCTGGACGATGAGCTGATCCAGTGGAAGAGACGTCAGCAGCTCGCTGGGAATGGAGGACCTGCAGAGGGGGGACTGGACGTGCTGCAGTCTTGGTATGTAGGCACACGCGCACATATGTGCACCATTTGTTTTTCTCAGCTCAGCAGTGTATGCTTTTCCACATTCACGTGTGTATAGACTGTCAAAAATGAAGCATAGAACCAACCTTTAAAAAGCCAAGGCAATGTACGTCTTTTTGTAGTGGTTAAACTACCATGTTCTGTTTTTCAAGTATCATAAACAATGGCATGTATGTAAGTAAACCCAAAGTATAAATGTCCACACAGCATGTTGCCTTAAGTTTTTTAAGTTGGTTCTATGTAGCACTTTTTACAGTGTTTATGCATATGGGGATGTTAAGACTGCGGCTCTTTTTTCTATGCCAGGTGCTCAAATTCAGTTGTTTTCCTATAGAACGGTGTGGCTGATGGTCATTGCTTAACTACAATGACTTGTGTACAACTGAGGTTTAAATATCATGGGTGAAAGATGGAACGCCGTATGCAGGGGCACCACTAAGGGGGGGTAGGTTAGGATGATTCAGGGGGCCCAGAGCTTCACATGGACCCACAGAGGACTATGACAAGTTTGAGGGGGGGGCAAAATTATTTTCTTTCAGGGGGCCCACAATTTTTAGCAGCGCCCCTGGCCATATACAACGGAATAAGCGAACCTCGACATCTCCAGCATGAGCAGAGCATACTAATTGCTTGGATTTCAGAGAACTGGCGATGCTTCTCGTGTTTTGGAGGCAGAAAAGGCTTCCCAGTCTGAACGCCCCCTTAAAGGGGAAAATTACCACAGGGTTTACCTGGGACAAATAAATTCGAAGGGGATGTCACATTCTTTTCCTGTTGAGATTGTGCAAATAAGCATCTAAGGTCCCCTTTAAATTGAGAATGACATGAAGAGATAATATGAGAGAACTATGTCAGGGATTAAATTGTAGGTGTCATTGTTGGTTATTTAATGGACTTGCTGACCTGTGGGTTTGCACCTTGCTGCCTGTACAGGTGTGAGAAACTAGCCGACACGATCTGGCAGAATCGTCAGCAGATCCGCCGGGTGGAGCATCTGACGCAGCAGCTACCCATTCCAGGCCCCACTGAGGACCTGCTCAAGGAACTCAACGCTACCATCACCGACATCATCTCTGCTCTAGTCACCAGGTGCATGTGTGAATAAAACTAATAATAATAATAATAATAATAATGCTGATACATTTGATTCATAATGCACTTCACATTTAACAACATCTTAAAGTGCTTACTTGATTAGAAAGAAAATATAATTATTAAAATGGACCAAATAAGATGAGAAAAGAGGGGGGGGGGTTAAAAACTGGAAATAAAAAAAAATCAGTTTTAAAACTGAATTTTTAATGTAATTATTAATAATTTTTAATAATGTAATTATTTATTTTTTAAGAGTCCGCTGTTTTGTTCTACATTGTCTGTTTGTGTATCTACAGCACCTTCATCATCGAAAAACAGCCTCCACAGGTCCTAAAAACCCAGACAAAGTTCGCAGCGACAGTGCGTCTGCTGGTGGGAGGCAAACTCAACGTGCACATGAACCCCCCACAGGTCAAGGCCACCATCATCAACGAGCAGCAGGCCAAGGCCCTGCTCAAGAATGAAAGCACCAGAAAGTAAGCTCTTGCATAATATTATCATTACTCAACTAACCAGTTTAAACAGTGTAAAAAGTCGTACAGATTTAAATCAGTTGGACCTCTTTTGTTGCCTAGTTAGATTTGGTCTCCTACATGGTACATGATTATTTTTTGTTTTTTTGTTTGTTTGTTACACCACATGGGGTCATTACATAACATTAAAGACCAACTGTACACACAAATAATAAATATTGTTAGTAAAATTATTTAGCAATAACATTTTGGATTGAAATATCAGTATGGATATTAATCCTATCCTATGTGGCAAAGTTTTTCTTTGACAGCTCATACATCTTTCCATACTGTTTGTGTGTGTGTTATTGTGTGTGTTATTGTGTGTGTTACAGTGACAGCAGTGGGGAAATTCTGAATAACAACTGTGTGATGGAGTACCACCAGACCACAGGCACCCTCAGTGCACACTTTAGAAACATGGTACGCTATCCAAGTTACCCTCCTGCTGTGTTACGATTCCTCTTTCTGTAACACTCTCTCCTGTGCAAGATGGAGTGAGTCACAGGGTGGACCACCACCCACTGCCACCTCTCTGTGTTCATGTGTGAGAGGGTTGTTTCTCTTTCAGTCTCTGAAGCGAATCAAGCGGTCTGACAGGCGTGGGACTGAGTCGGTGACTGAGGAGAAGTTTACAATTCTTTTTGAGTCACAGTTCAGCGTGGGGGGAAACGAACTTGTCTTCCACGTGAAGGTAACAGAAACAAAACGGTGCAGTAAAGCAGTAATGTATCCACCCACACACTGCCATGCACACATGCACACACACACACCCTGACACAGTTACGTATACAGAGTTGGTCCCCTTCTTCACTCGAGTCTCACCTGTAGCGCCATGTTTTCAGTAGTACACAGACTTGAAAGTATCTGTGTGGAGTACTTGGCTAGTAAAAAAAATAACGCAAAGTACATTTCCGTTACATCGTCACATTTAAGTTATATGTAAGTTACATGTAAGTTATAGAAGTAGCATATAGAATGGTGTGACTTGTGTATGTGAAATTGTATATGCACCATTTGTGAAAGATTTGTAGGGTACTGAAAGTGCCTTAGTGATTGTCAAAAAAAAACCAAGTTGTTGATTACTACGTGTAAACATATATGTTTCTTTTCATTTTTATGGCTCTTGAGCATTTAGAATTATTCAAAAGATCTGTCAGAGGGTCAGAAGTCATTTGCCTGTTAAGGTTTAAACCTGTTTTACTAATGGTTTACTTTTCAAAATGAAGGCACACATTGTGCCTGATTGTGGCTTTTTAATCTATACTGTACATATATGTATTTATTTCTTCAGACTTTGTCTTTGCCTGTGGTGGTGATTGTTCATGGAAGTCAAGACAACAATGCCACTGCCACCGTTCTTTGGGACAATGCTTTCTCTGAGCCTGTAAGTGTGTGTGTGTGTGTGTGTGTGTGTGTGTGTGTGTGTGTGTGTGTGTGTCTGTGTGTGTGTGTGTGTGTTTCTCATGTCTCTTTTGCTTGAATTTTTTATTATGCTCTATGAACATCCTGCTTTCTTACACAAAATCTTTATCTGCAATACCTGCAGCTGTTTGGGATCCACATATTTGTGTATGTTACTGCCTTCACAGGCTGATTTATAGTCTATATGCCAGCCAACAAAGCTCCATTGTAAACAAAGAAATGTTAAGTACCCAGTCAGTTTTATGTCAGAAATGTAGTATATGTAGTATAGAATATGCATGTATAGTATATGTCCACATTTGTATATGTTCAGCAAATTGCATAATTAACATGAATTAGTATAATCACTTATACAACCTTATCTCAGGATCTGCTTGGCCAGTTTAAACAATGTTGAAGTGCTTTTAGGGGTTCATAAGGATGCTTAATTAATTCCTGACAAAATGGCCATTTCAAAACATAGTTTGATTGCTCTGCAAATTCTGATACATTTTAGGTAATATTTGAGTTTTTTTCATACAACAGATTTAGCTCAAAGTGCTTTATCAGTTTGGCAGAGATACATATTGCAAGTTTTTTATAGTTCAGTAGCATCAGAGAAATCTTCCAGGGCGCTGTGGAGAGCTCCACTAGTGCCTGAAAGTCTTTGAGCAGGGCAGTTGAGGTTGAACAGATAAGTCTTTAGTTGCCGTTTAAAGGCGCCAACGAATTCTGCCTCTCTGATCTGTTGGGGTGGGGCATTTAATCGCGTTGGGGTGTAGAATGAGAAGGTTGCTTCTCCGATTCCTTTTGGGTGGTGCCTCTGGAATCCTCAGAAGGCTGGCCTCAGCAGATCTAAGTGCTCGTGCAGGACTATAAAAAGACAGTGTGTCAGTGATATAGCATGGGGCTAGACCCCTAACTCTGAAAACTAGTAAGAGTACTTTTAAGTCAATTTTGTAGAACACAGGCAGACAGTGCAGTTTGGCTTAGTTAGCCTGAGTAAGGCCTTGTACTGCATATTAGTATTCCTCACTAGGTCTGCTCCTTAAATGCACAACCTTAACTCATGTTATTGCAGCAACCCTACTGTCGTGCTACAAAAAAGAAAGTTATTGCTGAAATGACCTATGTAATGCAGTCTGTGGTCTTAATGCAGCAATCCTACTGTCCTGCTGTGTCCTGTGACAGGGAAGAGTGCCCTTCCTGGTGCCTGACAAGGTGATGTGGCCGCAGCTGTGCGAGGCCCTGAACATGAAGTACAAGGCGGAGATGCAGAGCAATCGTGGGCTGACCGAGGAGAACTTGGTCTTCCTGGCTCAGAAGGCCTTCAGTAGCACCAGTGTCAACGCAGAGGACTACCGCAACATGACCATGACCTGGTCCCAGTTCAACCGGGTAGGACAGCTGTACTGTAGCCTATTAGAACATCCCATTTTGTTACCGATTCGTTGGCAAACAATCCTTTACTACAACAGTACTACTGCATAACAGAATTTTACTGCTAGTACATTACAGCTTGGTCATGTAATTGTGACAAAAACAAACTTGAAATAGGGTGTGTGTGTTAATGTTGTATAATGCACTACTTAACAAATTGAGCGATACATGAGTTCTCTCTTTCATATCACAATGGAATGCCATCATCAAGACTCGAATATAATCACCGTGGTTGAATCTGTGTAGCACTTTACTGTGTAGTAAAGTTCTGTACTTGTGTGTGTACTTGTCTGTTTGTAGGAGAGTTTACAAGGCAGAAACTTCACCTTCTGGCAGTGGTTTGATGGCGTTATAGAGCTGATGAAGAAACACTTGAAGGCCCACTGGAATGACGGGTAATTCAGGTTACAAGTGTCCTTTGACAGAATATGACATAAAAGAGACAAATATTTCTGTCTGCTAGTGTGTAGCAGAGCTTGTCTTTTACATCAAGAAAACTAAACAGTCAGACTTTGTCACCTACTCTGATTGGATGGCACCTGAAATTTCTGCTGTGGAGTGTTGCTTTGATCATGCGCAACATGCATCCTTTTTTGGATGGGTTTTAAAAAAAGAGTTAACTTTTAAGACAGATTTTTGTCGCCAGTGCAAAACTATAAAAGACTCTGGCACTGCGACATCTGTTGAGAACTTTATTTTTCTGTCGAGCGACACTTGTCGCCTAGACTATAAATTGGCCTTAACAGTAAGAGTATTTGTCAGTCGCTTTTCTTCAAAGTGACACACCATACCAAATTATAAACATAACATATACTACTCATTATACTCAAACACAAAAAATAACAAAAGATTAATTTATGATATGTGAAGATACAATCAAATCATAACATTAAATGTGTGTGTGTGTGTGTGTATTTGTAGTGCAATCCTGGGCTTTGTAAACAAGCAGCAAGCACAGGACATGCTAATGTCCAAGCCCAATGGCACCTTCCTCCTGCGCTTCAGTGACTCTGAGATCGGGGGCATCACCATCGCATGGGTGGCCGAGAACCCTAATAAAGCTGGTGAGACACAACTCTGGCTTCCTACCTCTCACATTTTGCACCTCACTGCTCTCTGCTCTCTGACACTGCTACTCTCTGACACTGGTCATGGAATTTGAATACTTTAATAGCATCTGTTCCAGACACGGGAAGTCAGGAAGCTTAATCATTTTTCGGGCCAAGTCAGGGCATCTCAGGAAATTCTGTTTGTATAATTTTAAAATGTAGTTGCCAGAATGTGATGAGATAAATATGTGTGGTCTTTAAGACATTTGCTTTCCTGCTCAGCACCCAGGCATATTGTACCATTGTATTTACATTAGGTCATTGTGGAAATTAAGGATTTAAGTCAAAGTCTGGGGAAAGATGTGGAATTTTCCGTTTGATTTTGAGTGAAAACTCTGAATCATGAATTATCCAAGATGTAAACAGCTGCAAGCAGAAAAAACAATGCCTAGAGGAATCTGTGCACTGACATCCATTTTTGTTTGTGTGTTTTGCAGGTGAAAGGAT
Organism: Setipinna tenuifilis; assembly: GCA_030347295.1. NCBI lineage: Eukaryota > Metazoa > Chordata > Actinopteri > Clupeiformes > Engraulidae > Setipinna > Setipinna tenuifilis. The sequence continues at coordinate 22,313,350 of CM059287.1, read as the reverse complement.
GGTGTGGAACCTGCTGCCCTTCACCACGAAAGACTTTACCATCCGCTCACTGGCTGACCGCATCAGTGACCTTAACCACCTTCTCTTTCTCTACCCTAACCAGCCCAAAGATGAGGTCTTCTCCCGCTACTGCACACCACCTTTGGGTAAGCTCTTCAAACCACACACACATGCACACGCACACTCACTCACTCCAAAGTTTCCCCTAGCATTTTGTGGTAGCAACATTCTAATTTAAACTTAAAATCGAAATGTGCCAGAGTTAGCAAATGAGCTAATATTCATGTGTAGTTGGCAGAACCTAGGGTTAAGATTACATCAACGCACAATACAGCCTGTGCCTGCACCCCGTCCGTTACTGATTAAGAATAAATTAATATTATTGAATTAGTAGCAGATTATGTAATCATTGAAAGTAATGGCACTTGTCTTTTTGTTCCCTTCAGCAAAGGCAGTTGATGGCTATGTCAAACCAGAGATCAAACAAGTTGTGAAAGTGGAGTAAGTACACTGTTGTCCTGATGACCCTCATTGACCCACATTCCAAAACGTTTTTCTCTTTCTATGCACAAGTATACAGTATTTCAGAAAGCAGGTTTAATCACTTACCTGTGTAAGTTAACTCAGAGCAAGTGATCAACTTCCTAAAAAGAGATCCCTGTGGCTTTGTTTTGCAAGGAGATTAACACCATGAGACTCTTCTTTTATAAGGTTTACCGTTTACTTTGCGATAACGTATGTCACTAAAGAGTCACTAAACCACCTACTTGCAAAACCCCCCCGTTGTCCCATTTGGCATCACAGTCCACAGTATCTGTGTCTGTCCTCACCTCCCAGGTTCTCATCCCCCAACCCTGACCCGGCTCCAGGCACACCATCCTTCATGGACCACACAGCCTCCCCCACCATTAGCCAGCCACAGAGCTTTAGTCTCTACCCAACCGTGTAAGTATAATGGAAGCCCTGTGTCAGCGCAGACTGTTCAGGCCTCTGTGGTGACAGTTTCTGAATCTGAATGAGTTGTGATGATTGCAATATTAATGTATTATATGTATATGTTAGTCTGACAAGCCAGTCTACATTCAATTGTGTGGTTTGGCCGCGATGGATAAGCCGGGTGCAATCCATGGGGTGGCATCAACAGTTGTCTTTCAAACTGCCTCTGCACACAATAGGATAGTGCTGCGACCACCGCAGCAAACTTGTTTACTATAGCAGTACAGCAGTGCACCGTCACAGCCCTGTCATAATTGTGTTCAGCCTGCCCAGTGACTCTCTACAAGGATAGACTGATGTGAGTGGTCCGTCTTGATCTGGGAGAAAAGCTCTTGAGCTTCAGTGGGCCGTGGCTGGACTGTACCCAGGATATTCATTTCAACTGATATCGCTAGGGTACATCTTGATATATAGGTTAGTTACCTCCGCCAAGGAGGTTATGTTTTCGCCGGTGTTGGTTTGTCTGTCTGTTTGTCTGTTTGTGAACAACATAACTCGAAAAGTTATGGATGGATTTTGATGAAATTTTCAGGATAGGTCAGAAGTGGCCTAACTTAGAACTGATTTGTTTTTGGTGGTGATCCGGATAACCATCTGGATCCAGGAATTTTTTATTCAGTCAAGTTACCAGTGTAGCATGGAATCTACAGTGACTTTTATTTTGAAAGGAGGGAATATAGGTTGGAAATGAGGCTCCTGTTGCGGGTCAAGGAGTTGTTAAGTTTTTGATTAGAGGGTTCAGTGAAAGACAGAGGAGAGTTAGAGCGGTAGTGGTGAGCAGCCCAGTAATTCATGTTGGCAGTGGAAATTAGATAAAGTACTTTCCTGCACCGAAGAGCCAGCCAAGTTCATGTGAGCATCTGTGAACGAACCCACTAGTTAACTATTACACCAGTAATAAAATGTTTTAACATGATTAATGTCTTTTAATGTCTTAAGGTGAGAATGACAATAAGGTGGAGACTTAAGCTGCCTTGCTGGGTCTGCGCTCTCTGAGTGTTTTTCTAGTTATATGTAGAATTGTGGCCTGAACTGGTTACACAGTATTTCTGCCCCTAGAGGCAAGAGGCAAAACATAAAGTAAGTTTGAAGGCTGTAAATTAACTGTGTGTGTGTGTGTGTGTGTGTGTGTGTGTGTGTGTGCTCAGTGGCGACTCTGTATTGGATGCAGACGGGGACTTTGACCTGGACGAGTCCATGGATATGGCCCGGCAAGTGGAGGAGTTTCTGAGGCAGCCCATGGAGACCCGCTGGGGAGGGCAGCAGTCTTGACCCTTGACCCTTTAGCCCATCTACAGTCACGTGTCAGCACCACACACATATTTAACCCCACAACCCCTCTGTCCTCCTACCCAGCCTAACTCCACCCAGAGACCTGTTAAACCTACAGTACCGTGGCCTCTCTTACTCCACAAGCTAGCCCTGTCCAGTGTACATCACACCTAACCTCCCTCACCTTACAGGTTCCTGTCTGTCATTTTATCCCACTGAGCTCTTTCAGTTTCCACTGTCGAGTCATCCTCTCTCAGCCCCCCCCCCAAACACACACACACACACACACACACACACACAGCCCTCCTCTCCTCTCCTCTCTACAACACAATTAACACAATTGGGTGTTTCTGTTGGAATACCAATTTAGTTTTGTTTTATGAAATGCTATATAATGGAGGACAGCAGGCATAGTGCCCTCTAGTTTGTTGCAATGACTTTGACAGTGATGTCAAGAAAAGGGAAAAAGTAACAAAAGAAGAATACGTTCATGATCATGCTACACTTAAATGAGTCTACAGAACTTTCGTTTAAAGCTAGTTGCGTTGGAGTTACATTGCTTGTGCAAATGTTCTTGATCGGGTCAACAAGTCTATGCTATGCAACACCTTTTATAGCTGCATCAGCGCTTATTTGTGAAATCATCCACATTACCTGCCAATAGCAGTTTACCTTACCTCCATTTCACTTAAAACAGAATTTTGGAGTTAGTTAAAAGATAGCACTTGTCTCTTACAGAGTACAGTAAAATAATCATGCTTTACTTGTATCAGACCTTGCAATCACAATCGATTAGTTTAATAATTTTGTTCTTAGAAGCAGAAACAGTGTTTTGATTGTTTTCTTGGTGACAATTCATTGAAATTTCTCTGACAGCTGTCCTTTAATCATCCCTTTAATCTGAAATGTGCCTGCCCAAAGCCAGATTGTTTGCTTACACATGAAGTACCTATAGTCCTGTGCTGCGTCTAGCCTCTGCGTGCCTTTAGAGGTTTAGTTTGTCACATACTAATACCAAAGTCTATTTCCTTCATATTGGCCTATAATGTCCTGACTTATACAAAGACAGTTTTTAATGTTATTGTTTTTTAATTATTATTTCTATGCCAGAAATAACCTCACATTATTCCAGTTCCATAACAAGATCTTTTGTAAACATGGGTAGCTATCTTTCAGAAAGACAATGTGACCATCTTTATGTTTTTATGTTATTGCTTATATAAACTAACATTTTTATTAAGTTTTGCACAATCTTATCTAATTAGAACGAAAATTGTACACAGCTGCATATCTCTGCATATTTACAAAGGTTGTCTTTTTTTTAAGTTTGCTTATTGCAAAAGGTGAGGTATTAGTGGTATATTACATACAGTGTTGCAAGTTTCCAGTGATTCTTAGATCAGTTTTCCCTTAACAGCAGCCTTGGATTGGACCATTGAGCCATAGGTGTATAATTTAACTTGACTGGCTAGCTGGCTGGCTTTACACGTTTTCTCATCAGATGAGATTGGACGAGATTTGCCGGCAGATAGCTGTCCTATTGGAAAGCAGCTAGCATAACCTCGTCCAAACGTCACGGTACTAAAACCTCATGAGAGCAAGAAAAATGAAGCCAGCTGCTTTCTGAAGCTCATATAAGCCCGCCTTAAGACGGCCAAAGTCGAAAGAGCCCAATGGCTAGCACTGTCCTTTTGAGTAAGCGCCCAGTACTGGTCCCTATTCTTTAGCCCCTGTCATGCTATCTGTCCACCTCTGTATAGCGAGGTCTGAGGACCTGCTGAGGAAGGAAGGGGTTCCCTTCATGAACTGGGCTTTAGTGTAGCCCATGGCTTTGTAGTTTTTGCAAAGAATTAATAGGGCTCTTGGTAATGTCAGCACACTGGTGGAAGAAGAGTTTTTGAGTGAGCAAGCGATATTGTTGGGAGTAGTGTAACATCTCCCTCCAGAGGCTATGTAAGAGAATGCAGGTCCATAGCTTTTTACACAGAGGTGGTGACGCATGAGGTCCATGCTTGCTTTGCACTAGAGCTATTGTCCAGAAATGGAATCAATTAGTCATCACAACAACTACAAAAACAATGCATCGACCAAAACAGCATGTTCCCCTTCATATTTACATTACCAGCAGCAGGGAGGTCAGAGGGTAGTGATGCGTCATATTAGCACATGCCCACTCCACAAAGGCTGAAGTCATAGATATTAATAAACTGAAGTGATTGTTGGGAGAGGTGATATGAAATAATTTTTAAATGTCTTTTATAAGTCTTTCAGCCAGCAGTTTATGTCTTCATAATCCTCTCGTTCCTGTTAGTGCTGTTTTGTTTCTTGGAACTGGAATGTGTTGTTTTTTGTGTTGTTTTTGCATATGAATGCACCATTCCTTGATATAATACACTTTTGATTCACTGTGAGTTAACTTTGGTTCACCCCCTTACGGTTAAACTCATGTTTTTTTTTAAAACTCGCCCATGTTCATACACCGCGACCTCAGGAAAAATGCTGATGACTAACGTGGATGTAAAAGGAATCACTTAAAAGAGAGTTAACTTAATGAGCCTAGTGCTGTCTTTACAAAGTCATTTTATCTATTGAGATCATATTTTACTAACACAATGCTTTTAACAATACTGATATGTATTGTATACTCTAAATGGTTCTGAATTTGATCGGATTCTAAATTGTGTTTTATTCTTTGTTCTGTCATTTTTTTGTATCCTTTGTAAAAGGTTTAGTGTTGTTTTTATCAGAGCATCATGATTTATAACAGATATTGTTACCCTTGTACTGGTTGGTTAACTCCCATCATGTGAAATTTTGTAATGTGTTGTTTATTTGGTGTGTACTGTGTTGGAAGGTGGGAAGGAAGACAAATAAAGTTTTATAGAAATTTTATTATGCATCCAGCATGATCCAGTCCAGTTCTTAAGTTTATAAGGGAGTTGTGAGCGACATGAAGTTATGTAAATGAACAGTTTGTCCTTTGTCCTCTGCTTAGTCCCCCTTCAGTTCCTAATGGATGAGTTCCACATGGATGAGTGATATAGTGAAAAGTGTGAATAAGAGGACATGGGCAGGAAACAAGGAGGAAGCTTTGTTGGCAGTAGTTCGTTGAGACAATTTTGACAAACCCAAGCGGTCACTGTTGACGTCTTTCTGTATCCACTCCTCTTGATAGTGTGAGACCCTGGTGTAAACTCCAGGAACAGGCTGGCCAAAGCCAATCAATCCCAAAAGGTGTAAAAGTTCTGGTAGAGAAAATGTTACATTACATTACACTTAACTCAATTTTAAGTCATTTCGGCTAAAAGTGCTATGTTTAATAACACAGACTTGTAAATGTTGTTTTCTAAACAGTTTGGGGGGAGCATGTAGGATGATTGACAGCCATCAACTTGCTGGTTTCCCACCTTCTAGGAGATTTAATTCCTCCTGCTCATCCACTTGTCATGCACACTGGCGTCACAAATTATCCTTCCCCCTCCTTTTACTAGTCCATTTCACTAGTGGCTCTACTCTTACCGTCCTTTATATCCAAAGGGGGTGCCAGCGGACATTGTTCTGTATGATGTCTGCTTCAATCATTCCAGGACCAAGGCCGGCTACCAGGCCAGCCACGCACCTAACATTGAGCAGTCATACGGGTAAACTAGTGAAAGATCAATAAATTTTAAGGCAATGTACCATTTCTAAACACTGTAGTATCATTGTTCAGCTTTTCACCTTGGGAGTGCACATGATTGCTGTAGGTCACCACTAGGCTCATGAAGAGTTAAAACCTGTTCACAAGCAAGCTTGCAGACAGGTTGTGACGACACGTTTTAGTGAACAGGAACAGGCACCTAATGACCCCAAGACACCATCATAAGTCCAGCCATATTTACACAAAATACCTTCAGCTGTTAAAGAGATACTGTTAAAGAGATGCTTTCCTCAACGGACCTCCCCCTAGTGTCTGTCCCAATGGACACTGTCGTAAAAATGCACTGTTGTCCCTTCCCCTCACATTGTGCATGTGTTTTCAACTCAGCTGATCAGAGTAACCAGTGAGTACGAAAGTAATCAAGTCCACCAAGGTAACTAAAGTCAGAATTTCTTTAGAATTTAACGTGATCCTGGTTCTCGTGATGTTTGAGACTTTGTGAGTCTGAGGCTGCCAGGACAGACAAGCCCAGATGAGTTTTTGTTGACTATTAAAAAAGAGCATTATTACAGCCCCCCATCCTGCCATAGTTGCATAAAATGTTTTGTTTTTCTTCTATCACTTGAGTTGTCTTTTGTTTTAAGCAGTTGTCAGCAAGTGCCCATGAGGGCAGCCCTTAGCAGCAGTCATATTGTTTACCGTTACACACTACAATCTGATTTTAGCTGAGAATACTGGAACTGACAGTAATGGTGATTAGCTGTGCTGCTAAATGAAGCAGAAGAAGGGACCAATAACAAACTACATCTTAAAGTGTGCTTTGTTTCTCTTGCATTTACCATGTATTTGTCAATAAGCAATATATATACTATGTATATATATATGTATGTATATATACACTACCGGTCAAAGGTTTTAGAACACCACACTTTTTCCAGTTTTTTACTGAAAAATCAGTTTATTGTGTCATTGCACTCTAAAAAATGATGAAAATGAAAAATGAACAAATGAAAGCACAAAACAAATAAGCAATTTTAGTTGAAAAAAATCATGTAATCAATTTATAAACCAAAATGTATTCTAAACTTTTGACTTGATCAAAGTAGCCATCTGAGCATACTCGTGGCATTCTTTCTGCAAGGGGAATCAAATATTCTTCAGAAAGTTCTTCCAAAGTTTGTTGCAGAAGTTCCCATAAATGTGTGGCACTTGTAGGTTGCTTGACCTTCACTCTTCTGTCCAGTTCTTCCCAAACCAGCTTGATGGGGTTTAAGTCTGGAGATTGTGCTGGCCACTCTATGATTTCAAGCTTACCATCTTGTTCTTTTTTCCTAAGGTAGTTTTGGCATAGTTTGGACTAGTGTTTTGGGTCATTTTCTTGCTGTAGGATGAACCTCTGACCAACTAAGCGCATACCAGAGGGTATTGCATGGTGCTGCAGAATGCTGTGGTAGCCATGTTGGTTGTTTAAAGTTGTTGTCCTGAGCTGCCTATCACACAATTTGTTAACTCTTAGAGACATGTTTTCTGATTCAGTTGTGGCTTTGGGTCTGCCAGACCACTTCCTGTCAGTTTCCCCCAGTTTTTGAGTGCCTTTTGATGGTGAAGAAAACTGTACTCACTGACACCTTGACTTTCTTTTGCAATTGTTTTGTAGGAAAGACTAACACTTTAAAGTGTTATGGTGCTTAGTCTCTCTCCCAATGTTAATTGCCCCTTTCTTGCCATTTTTGTAGCATTACACTACTTTCTGCAGTACAATACTGTTCAACTGATGCTCCTGAGGGACTGGTACCACAGTGTGATATTTGTGGTATTTGTATTCCCTGAAAAAGGCCTTTTTTGTATAATTCTGAAATGTACACTATTTTTCATTTTCAGGGAACCATTTTTTTTTTACCTCTGGCTGTTCAGTACTTACCTTTGTACCATACCATTTCAGGGTATTCGTTGAACTTTCACTACTTGAATTGCAATAAATAACTGGAAAAATTAGGGTGTTCTAAAACTTTTGACCGGTAGTGTATATGTGACAATTACGCTTGTATAACGTGTAGTTCTTAGTCTTCATATATTCTATACATTATGCAGACTTTTGATCAGACCCAAAAAGTTAACAAAGACCACCTCCTGCCATTGGCCTTCTGTCAAAACAGGGTCTAACCCTATAGGGTCATCCCTTTGGTTTTCATCTGAACAACCTGCTGCTGGAGGCTTTCAGTCACTTTAGAACGGCCCACCATCTTGCAGAGTCAGTGAAACTGCCAGTTAGCCTGCCAGTTAAATACGGGTTGACTGATGATCAGGAAAATTTGCACCATGTGCTAGATTAGCAACAATAACTGGGAGGTACCTGAAAGTGATCTCTAATTTTGATCAGTGCATTTTCAGCAAAATACAGTTTTTTTGTTGAAATGCCTTAGTTATTTTGTGAAAAGGTGTTGTAGTAGCATGGTATAGCCACAACAAAATGTCCTTCAACTGTTGAGCAGTAAAGATGGCATTATTTCAGAATTATTCAATTTTTACAAATTGTTCTCTAATTTTGATTTCCAGTGTAGGCTAAAGAAGCCCGCCTATCTGCCTAGCAGCAGTAAAAATGATAGTTCATTTTAATCAAATAATTGTTTATTATGATTGCCACTAGCAAAGCAGATTTTTTTCACTTTTTTCAGCACACTGGAACACCCGGGGATATGAAACTTTCTGGGAATATAGCCCTAATAGGCTCTTGGCAAATAGAAACTTTTGGTCTCCAGGGGCCACCCCTCTGCTATGCCATCATGGAGGCGGTGTAATTGTACAAGATCACATTTTCACTGTTATCGGTAGAACACTATGGTTTAAAACCAAAATTCAATGGAACCTCTTGCATGAAAGTCACCTGTCCGTGCCCACTTTCAAAGATGTAAATGACCAAATATAAAAACAAAATGAAGTTGAAGTGATAATACAGGCACAAACAGGACTCACATGTGCTTGATGGGGGAAGTATTTACATCCAACCATGAATATTTGTGACTAACAACTGATAGAAACAATAGCATTCCTGCACTGCTACAGATATAGAAGGACACTAATTGACTTGGTTGGGTATAAGCCTACAGCATCCAGAACTATATACACAAAGTATCCAAAAGATATCTTGACATTGAACAAAATGAAAATGGATTTCTTTGCTATTGCTGGATTTCAGATGTCATAGGAGCTTTTGATGGAACACATTAGAATTTAAGCCCCCTCTACCCACAACTTTGTCAACAACATATTGTACCAATGCATTAATGTGCAGTCAATTTGCAATGTCAAACTTAAAGTACTTAACTGTGTAGTTTACTGGCTGAGATGTAGTCAAGATTCAAGAATTTTAGTGAGCTCACTAAAACAAGATGCACTTGAGAGAGGAGGTAGTATGTTTGGGTGGCTGTGGTTGTCCACTCCTTGCTTCTCGCATTCTTTTTTAACCCCAACAATGTTCTACAACTTAAATACAGTACAGCTCATGCCAGAACAAGAAATGTAATTCAATGGTGTTTCTCTTTTTAATCACTTTAACTAAAACATGGGTATAGTGTTTAGAGTTTGCATGTTAACCAAATTTGTGCATGGAGATATGAAGATGCAGATACCAAATTTGGTAGATTCACATGAACGGCCTATGACAAGTTTGTTTACTTTCACTTTCGTCATTTAAAAATTTGACGTTAATTGTTTTCACTGGAAGTCGGTGTCGACCAGTGTTTTTAATGAGGTGTAAAGGTTAAGACAAAAAAATGTGCTTTTAGAGGTAATTGCGCTGATCTTGCATGAGATAAAGCTTCTTCCTACTAGCCTACATGCTCACAAAGTGTTATGTCCCCCAGTGAAAAAAATCTGACAAAACCAATATGACCACTAACGCTAACTTCGCTAGAAGCAGTCATAATTACCTGGTAAGGTAGCTCCACTAAAAATATACAGTAGTAATTTAGTTGAGAAGCCTGATGATGAAATTCATTCCTGCCTGGTAGCCAGCACGTCTAAAACTACAGTTCCCACAGCCTGTTATGTACAGATGTGTACAAGCTGGCAAATTAATTTCACCACACATTTACATGGATTTTTAAGTCAAAATGTCATAGAAAAATCTTTATTGGCAACAATCAGTCTTGGGAGGGGGGAGGTGTGTGGCGTTATCATTAGGTTTACTGATTTCTGAAGTTAAGGAAGCATACTCAAAGGCTGCCTTTTCAAGGGCATACAAAAATACCCATAATAGGGCACCTTTAAGACATATCAATGTCTCTAGATTGGATTATTGGCTTTTTTCTGGTTGCATAGAATTGGGACTACTATTCATACCCAAGTCTCCTTTGTTTCTTGTACCTTGTTTTTTTCCCTTGCATATGAATGCACCATTCTTTGATGCACCCATTTCTACAGGCTGCGCTGCAACTTCAGGAAAATGCTGATGACTAACGTGGAAGTAAGATACATCACCTAGGCTAAAAGAGAGTTACCTTATGAGCTCTGTGCTGTCTATACAAAATTATTGTATCTATTGACATTATGATTTACTAACAATGCAATGAAATTTTGCCGTGATTTTCCTGAACATACATTTTCATAGATGTAATGATCCATTGAATAAATATATAATATAGAATGTTTTTCTCTGTTTTGACATTGTTTGGTCATGTGTGAAATTAAGTCTTTGGGCAGTTTTGTGCAGTTGTGCAAACAATTTGTCTTTTGTTTCTTTTTTTTCACTGCTGCCCAAACATAATGCCCTCTCTTCTCTGTTTGGTCTCCCTTCAGTCCCTGATGCAAACATAGCTGAATGATAGAAACGTGAATAGGAGGACATGGACAGAGAACAGGGAGGACGCTTTGTTGGCAGTAGTTCGTTGAGGTGTTGTTGGGCCGTGGGTTGTTGGTACAGGTGTGGTTGAAGTACTGGGTGGGACAAATTTCACAAAGCCAGGCGGGTCACTGTTGACGTGAGTCTCTATCCACTCTTGATAGCGTGAGACCCTAGTGTAGACTCCAGGGAGCCCAGGCCGGCCACAGCCAATCCCAAAACTAACCACCCCTGACTGGATCCAGACAGAATTCTGTTTGTTCACCAGTGGACCTCCGGAGTCTTCCTGATTAGATAAGCAAAAAATAATAATTAGCATACATTACTGCAGACACAGCAAGGATACATACACCTTTTTCCCAAAGTTTTGTTCATGATTTTACCAGACATGTGTCTTTTCCGCCTTCCAGTAGGCCAGCACACATCATGTTGTCTGTCACTGCTACAGATCCCAGGAGGCTATTGCAGATGTCATTTCCAACCACAGGAACCTTGACTTCCTGTAGAGCTTTTTCCAAGGGTAAAGGTTCTAATAGAAGGAAATGTTCTTTATGTTACATTAACCTTAAAAGATGCTTTTATCTAAACTTACTATTGAGGTATGTTTATCAAGGCTTACTCATCAGTACACTCATTAAGTTTGGTGAACTTTTAGGAAACTGATTGTAAACACTGTAGTCTGATGCCACTCGTTATTCAGCTTTTCATACTGGAGGTGCAAATGACTGCTGATGGTGGTGGACAGGTTAAACCTGTCTACAAGCAAACACTATTATTAGTCCAGCCATATTTATACAAAATACATTTAGCACTTCTCCTACTTTCCCTTTCAGAAGCTGTTAAACTGAGGAATCACATTTAGTTAATTGCTAGAACAAATAGGTACTGGATTCCACCTTTTTAAGCCAGGTTGCTAATCACAGGACTTTACATTAAGATGAGATCATTAATCAGGACTTTGACTTTCTGAACTTGGGATATCCACCTCTGCCATCCAGTATGTGCACTTGAAAACACCTCACCTCCTTCCTTAATGTAACCCCATCCAGTCACCCAGCTCTCAGTGCCATTGGGGAATAAACTATCTTTGCCTGCCAAACAGACGGGTCTGATAAAGCTGGTGAAAGAGACGGGACTGCTGAGTCTGAGCAGGGCCATGTCATGCTTGAAGCCATTTCTGTCCCAGTTAGGGTGCAGAATGATCGCAGCAAGGCGTCGGGATGTTGTGTGTACACTGCTGCCCAGCATGGCCTCCTGTCCCATCCTCACAGTCCAGTGTGAGGGGTCGTTGCTAAAGATAGGGACCAAGGGGACCATTAACAAATATTGTGTGGGACAGATCTCAAAATTAAGAGTGTATTCTTTTTCAGGGATTATTAATTTGTAGGTCACCTGCTGAAGCAGTGAGCAGCAGACAGCACCCACTCCTTGTTGATGAGGGAACCTCCACACACATGACCATACGGTCTCTGGATGCTAACCTGCCAGGGCCAGCTCCCCACTGCAGCATCCTGCCCCCCAACTATCCTGCTGTTCAGAGGAGCTGTGCCACAAACTAGAAAAAGATAAGCAACTTAAAGGATGCATTGGCTTAGGATGCTGCAAGTTGAAATGCGGTTTTATATAAAGTGAAGTGTCTCCTCTCTACCTTACAAATAGTGTGAGAAGTGGAATGGCTTATTGTGAAACTCAGAGATGTGCTATATAATAGTAATGTCATGAATCCCCTCTTCATACCAGCTAAATTACCAAAAGCATGTCTCCACAAAATGATACCTACGGAAACTCTAAAAATGTATCTGTGTGAGAGTGTGTCCTTGTTTGTTGTACTTTTAGCCATTCAACAAGTCTTTTTTTGTACTTTCATGAAGTTGACAGAAGTCAACAGGAATTTGGAATTTGCGGCTTTCAGCGGTGCTTTGCCGTGCTTCGCTCGTTCCTCCTGCGGAATAGTCCCCCATCTCAATGTTGCTTGTTCAATCCCTTTGTGTTTGCATTGTCATTTGTACTTGATCTAAATGCACAGGCCACAAGAAGTAATTTAAAAAAATGAGTGAATTGATGCACTTTTGCCATTATTTGCTACTTTGCAACATTAGATTACAGCGACTATGCTAAGCTATGATAAGTTCAGTGCTGGAGACTGTGGGAAGAGACTTAATTTCACCTGGAGATGGCGTATTTCTTTAAATCTGATTTTTTTTCAGTCATTGACAGTACATGAAGATCATAGTAGAATACATGTCTAAATGTGCTTGTGTTCCCCTTTAAACATGAATTAATTCAACATTTGTAAGAATACAGATTCTCTACATTACAGTTTTTTACGATTGCTTAAGCTCAATTTTAGAAACTGTGCCCATTTTTTCAAAACACTACACACAGTTAAGGCAACCATACACTCAATTAACAGAACACCCCTGCCCTATTGCAAAATTATATTTTGCCTACAAAACTATAGCCTACACTTTTTTTTATAAAAATGTGATTTTGTTGCCAAATCATACACACATGATTCATATGATCTATTTGTGTTCCAGTAAGTTACACACTGTGGTAATCAATCCTAAACACTTTGTAACATTCTGACTTTTCTAATGACATGATCTGGGTTTCATTTTTTCAAACATATTGATAAATGACATGAATGCATTCATGAAACACAACATATGACTAATGATGTTCACCAAATATATTTCAATATACTTCTTTTACTTTTATATAATGCAAAATCAGTCAATATGCTGAAGTGTTTGTTTGTTGCATGGTTGCATATTGAAAACTATTTCTCCAAAGAACCATATTCACAGCAAACATAGTAAAACACACTAAAGTGTTGTTGTAGACAAAAAATTACACTATCATCTCTGGCTAATTTGGTGGCAAGTCTCAATGTAGCGTTTTCAAGGTAGTCAACCAATGTCATTCCAAGGTGATCAATTTAGTCCTTGTCTTCTCTGTCTGCTGTCCTCCCATTGTACCTTGCAAAGATAGTATTTACCTCTTCCTCTTGTTACATGTCATTTCACAGTAATCTTTACTGTCCCTCTTCTTCTTGCTACAGCACTGCCTTACATTCATATTCAAGTCAAAGTAACGCTTCTATTCTATTTTACAGTGTTTAAGAATGATTACTGTGTTTTGCATTTTATCGCTTAGTGTTTTGGCACATGACAATTATGTTTAACCAGTTGGTTGCAAGAGTGTGGTCAATTGGTAGCTAGTGTTTTGAAATGGGAAAAAAGGTGACATTACAATAGCATCATGTGTGTAATGCATGTAAGTGTGTGTAATGTTTTGCAAATCACTGTGTGTACTGTTTTGCAAAAAGTGTGAAGCTGAAAATGTGCTTAGAGCGGTGGCTACCTGAGCCGATGTTTTGGTATTTGAGTATTTGGTTTCCTTAATTGTGGAAAACTTTAGATTTTAGCGTGTAAGCAAACATAAAAAACTGTAAAATCGAAGTGACTTACCCTCTGCCATTTGAGCAGCCAACCCTGTTGGTAAACAATGCAGAATCAACATTAGCCATATGGAGCATGGCATGTTAACAAGCATGGCATGTTACATTATTAACACTTTAACTTTCTTTTGAGAAGAAAGAACCTTTTCATTTCTGTTATCATTTGTTCTTGGCCTAAAACCGTAAAATGATCCCCTGTGACACGGTGTGAATGTAACTTGTTTAATTATAGGCTAAGTACATGATTAAACTACTGCAAACTATCAATCAAATGTTGACCGTTTGTTTAAATAGACAAAGCGAATGTTGAAAGGTACAATGATTTAAACACTGAGGATCAATCCAAATATTTTGAAACATCCACACATTTACTCACCATTTATGCATAACACTGCAGCCACAATGTGAATGGACTCTGCCACCACAATCATATTAACAGAATTCTGTGTTAGGAAATATATCCTGTGCTACTTGGATCGTGTATGGTCCTTTGCTGCTCGCTAAGCCAACTGTCACTAAGAGATGACGTCTCCAGAAGTAATGTGTACATGTCATCTTAGATTTGTTTAGACTCTAAATACAGTTAGTTTCCTTGAAACCATGTAGACGCTGGCTAGTTTACAGGAATCCCCTTGTTAAATAAAAGTCACTGAAATTTGCACCGGTAGTGAGCATGTCATCTGCACATTGGTGAAATTTTCATAAAAATGCTGGACAAGCTTTAAGTATTTAAACTAGATGGCTGCCGCATGGCATTGATTTTTGGCTACCCTATATGGCAAGTTGATTTTGTTTTTTCCATTTTGACATTTTCGTCGTTGGAACTAGGTATGGACAGGTGGTTTTAATGCAAGAGGTTCCACTGAATATAAGGGGGTAAATGGTTTTAAACCATAGTTCTACAGATAATAGCCAAAAGCTAACCTTGTAAAATTCCTATGCATGAAATTTCATGGTACTTGGCATGTCTCCAGAGGTTGTCTTGCTGATTGTACATGACAAATTTTGTGAAGCTTCCACCATCTTGGTTTAAAATATTGGTAGTTTATAATGAAGTGTGCTTGCAGAGCACACTTATTGTTATCTCCCCATTTATTAAGTGTGCTTGCAGAGCACACTTATTGTTATCCCACCGTTTATTAAGTGTGCTTGCAGAGCACACTTATTGTTATCCCACCGTTTATTATTATTCTCCGCGATTTCTCAACACAAAATTTTTCACCCAGATCTTTCAGACATTACTACTCCTCAGGCTTTCGAGATAGAGACACCGTTCCAACTCTAAAACGACCGGCCCGGTTTGGACAAGACCGCCTACATTTCGGTATCTCTTGTCGATTCTTAAATCTCTACAACGAGATCCCCAGTGGTATGAGCAAGTCATTGATAAACTTGGCACCCATACATCCAGGACACTTAACTTCTTTTTCAAATAAATTCCAATGTTTTATTTAAATACAGCACCTTAAATTTGGCACAGCATTCAACCACTAAATTCACCAGTTTATCAAATCTAGCACTTACTGTCATCTTCAAAATCATTTCTGCCACTTACAATACTGCACTGTAAAGCACAAAAGACAACTGACATTACCACAAACAAACTATACTTATTGCACTGTATGGTCTTTAAAAGCCAAATTAATTTTATTTAATGCTGTAACATACACCTCAGGTCCTTTTACAGAGCTTGGCTTTACAAACAACACAACCCCAACACACCTTCTTTGTTTCTTTGTATCCACCAATCTACTCCCATTTACCCGCTTATTCACCCACCTGACCACTTCACCCCCTGTCCTCCCCTATTTTTATGACCACCAGTCGCCACTGGAGTGTATTGCAGCCTATAGTAGTTATCTCTAGTAGTTATCTATGTAGTCAGTGCTACTCTGTTGACTATGCTAAAATGGAAAGTAATTAACTGGATTAACAGTGTTACTTAGTTAACTCAGCTAGTATTTGGTAACTGTTATGCTAACAATGCTAATTATGCTAACTATGCTAAAAATGTGAAGTAATTAACTGTGCTTACAGTGTTGTGTAGCTATATTAGTTGAAGCTATTTAGTAGTTATGGTAACATTGCTAGCAATGCTAACTATGCTAAAATGCAAGCACACTTTTTGCATTTTCTGCGGGAATGCAGTCTAGTTCCAATTGTTACATTTACCCATTGCAATAAGTGGTGCTACACCACAAGCAAGTGTTTATAGGCTGCCTTAATACTACTATGTCATACTAAAAAATGATGTCTTGAGTAAAAGTTTAGGCAAGTTATTTAGTAAAAACTGTTTTCGGACTTCTAGCTTTAATGGGAAACAGCACCCCCTGTGATCAAATGTCACAATATTTGGTGCACATTTACAGTTTTTCTGAATTGCTAAAGCACAAAAAACAATTAGCTGGCCCAATTGCCCAATTGCTTAAGCTATTTCTCACAACTCACAACAGTAAAACACAATTTGCAAAACTCACTGACTCCTCTTTGCAAAACTCTAAACCCATTCTCATTGTCAAAACACACTTTGCAGTGTAGGACACATGTGATTCAAAATGTTGAACATTCTTCTCCCCATTTGATCATCAATAAAGCACACATGGCAGTAGCTAAGCACAATGAGTCAAAATTTTATTACTTCGTTTCAAATGACCTGACACCACCAATGTAAGCCAATTGAGAGCCACCAGAAAATGGCTGCCAATCAGAGACAAGACAGTGAGGGACATAGCGAGGAAGAGGAGGTAGAGGAAGAACAAGAGGAAGAGTGATTTTTTTTCTCCTAACCAAATTAGAGTCACCATTATAGATCACGTTCTTGTCCATGGGTTGACGGCGATCTATGAAATTTCTTAGAGGGCATGGAATTGGCCTGTGCCATAGGCCAGGAACAGTGTCCAGGATAGATATGACACATCAGGACATTCTTTCCCTGTTACCTGGGTGTAGTGTTTACTAACTGCTTCATTGTAATTTCATTTTGACAATTGTGTTAATGTTTTGAGGATAGAGTTTGGTTTTGAGCACACGTAAAACTGTTTTGAGGGGTGTAGTAGCTTTTGCAACAAGAGTCAGGAGTTTTGGGACATGCATGTGAGAAATTGGAGTTTGTGTTTACAGTTTTGAGAAAATGGGGCAAGGTTTCAAAAATTCAGTTTTAGCAATTGTGAAAAACTGTAAAGAAAGCTATGTAGAGTTTGCATGTCAATTTTGATCAAATTTGGGCAATTAAAAACCAGGATATGGACTAGCAAACCATTTTTAGCTACATCTTCAATTTTGATTGACATGTAACTTTAAAACAGTTTATCTCAAATCCTTTGCTAACTTTTTTGTCAGCATAGTCTGCAGATGACATGCAGATGACCAAATTTGGTGAAGTTTAGTTTGTTTACTTTCACTTTCGTCATTTGATGGAAATTGTTTTCATTTGAAGTGGGCGTTACAATGTGTGAGGCTCAATGGACTTTAAGACAAAAACAAATTGGTTATAAACTGTACCATTCTCCAGACAATACAAAAAATGTTATTTTGTGCAGTACAGTGCTCCCTATGGATTTTATGGTAATTGCTTTTGGAGGTTGTTGAAGGCAGCTCCCGCCTTCTCGATGCAAGATATTGTCAATTCAAAACCCCAATTTTTGCATTTACCCATTTCACTAGGTGGCGCTACAAGTGAGTGTGTACAGGCTGGGTCGATTGTTATACCGACATATCACAAAAATATGATTTTGTTGGGTGAAATGGTCATTGAGTTACTCAGCAAAACTTTTGGGGGTCTCCCCCTCTCCCAGACACTGCACAACAGAGTGGTGGTCCCCGGGGGCCAAAAACCTGTATTTGGTACTAGTCTACTAGGGCTACATGTCCACAAAGTTTCATTTCCCCCAGTGTTTCAGTGTCCTGGGAATCGTTGATGGAAAATCGGCAAAAGAAAAAAACAGGAAAAAAATCTGACAAAAAGATTATGACCGCTAACTTTGCTAGTGTAACCCATGTCATTTTCAGACACTCCCTAGATCAGCTGTGCTGAGAAATCAGCTGTGCGGAGAATTCCTTGGTGACCCCTAGAGCGTGCGATGGAATGTTTTCAGTTGAATGTTTTGAATGAAATCAGATGCGGTAGATCAGCAACGTTTCAATTAGATACGAGAGATACTTGATTCCTGTCTTCGATAACTTTCTTTTACTTGATTCCTTTCCTTTTGGCTACCGACACTTGAATTAGATACGAGAAATACTTGATCCCCGTCTTCGATAACTTTCTTTTACTCGATTCCTTTCCTTTTGATCTTTGTCTGACTGCAATCAAGTCCCGAGATCGTCGGTGAGCTTGATTTATACCCGACATCCTGACTGGTTTTTTTGTATACCTGGGAAACGCCCCCCTGCATCTTCATCTTCACTTGGAACTCCTGGAGCCCTGCGATCTCACACTCCCCCAGTCAGTCATCATTTTCCATCATCACCGTTCCACTGCCCCTGCTACTGTGGTAGGACTGAACTTTCTGGGCTGAATTGGAATCCGACATCATCATTCCTTTTAATTTAATTCTTCTTTTTTTTTGAGTGCACTCGTTTCATTTGGACTTATTTTATTTAGTTAATTATTTTGAGATCTCATAGAGGGTTTTCTTGAATATTTTGTTTATCATTTTTGTTTAATTCTTGTAATTTCTATTTAGATAAATAGTGCCGGCACTTAATAGGCATATTGACACTGATATTTTGAATGTGAACAGTATATTGACACTGGTATTTTGAATGTGAACAGTATATTGATTTGGTCTGTCTACATACACGTGCACACACATACACATTAAACACTTGATTACATAATCCGTTAACTTAGTATTACATGATAACACATGATAATAAATAGGACTAGATATTAAATAGAACTAAAATATATATATTGTGTAAATAAATATTTATTATTATCCTGATATCAGTGAGTGCTGTGTGTTGTTTGGGGTGAGTAATTGACTGTGGTCTAGCCATAACCTAAACCAGTCTCCTTAGAACCCAGAATTAGAATTAGACTGTTCCTGCACAAGCACAGGCCTTTTCCCTCGTCGTGCGGGTTACAGAAAGTTGGCGAGCCAGCCAGGAGATTGGTTAACTAGCGTTTAAGACCACATACCACACCCCTTAACCACACCTCATTAAGGTTTTTTATTTAGCTACTTGAAATAAGAGCTCACCTTAGTCTAATATGGATCTTTGCAACCGTTATGAAGTACAGTACATGGACAATGCTGTCTGGTAGTAGTAGGTGTAGATAAAATAAGCACTGAGGAAATGATAATTAGCTTCTTTGAGCAAAATGGCAAGATTTCAAAGTGCATTAGAGTTCCTGATGAGCCTGGTCAACCCAATGGTAGAGCACTAATAGTCTATGCTTCAGAAAAATCAATAACTAAGATTAACCCAGATACCCTTGGTCATATACCCAGTCCCAATGATCCAGCCACTTTATGGCATGTTAGAACAGTTAGAGACATATGCCAAGAAAATTTAGGCAAAGAGCTAGCACAGCAGTACCTTGAAGAATTAGGTGCCATAGGTGGTAGTGCCACCTCAGGATATGCCAGCATCCTGGAAAGAGAACTGAGGCGCATTCAGTCACAAACTTCAGAGACGATGCTCAGCAGTCCCTCCCCAAGATGCAGCCTCATGTCACACACTGAGAGTGGCATAAATGTTGAAGCTGCTCATAGTATGGGCTCGCAATGCAATAGTCGGCCTCCTTCAGTCCTCCCTTCAATCACTCAACTGTGCATAGTCACTCAACTGTGCATAGTCCACTGAGCCTTGGCAGTGACGTCTTAAATCCTCCCAGTGTCCAGAGAGTTGTTGTAGAGCATGTCATCAGGAATGATTCAGCACCCTTGTACACAGGCCAGAGCAAAGTCCGCACCTTCTCAGGAAGACTTCCAAAGCCCAATGGCGAAGTAGATTATGATGCCTGGAAGAGTCAAGTTGAGCTGCTTCTGAGTGATGCCCATGTCACTGACTCACAAAAAGTGAGAAAGATTGGTTGGCCCAGCTGCTGATATGGTCAAGCCACTTGGGACCATTTCAGCCCCCCACGCATATGTGAATCATCTTGAATCGGCTTTCGGCGTGGTGGAAGATGGAGAAGAGTTGTTTGCCAAGTTCTTGAATTCAAGCCAAAATGCTGGAGAGAAGCTATCAGACTACCTGTTCAGACTTCAGACTCTTCTCACAAAGGTCATTTCTAGAGGGGGAGTCCTTCTTGAAGAGTCGGACAGACAGTTACTCAGGCAGTTTTGCAGAGGGTGCTGGGACCACTCCTTGCTGATTGGACTCCAGCTAGAACAGAAAAGGAGCAATCCACCATCTTTTCCTGAGCTGCTGCTTTCGCTTAGGACTGAGGAAGACCGCCGTTCAGCAAAGATGGACAGGATGAAGAAACACATGGGAAGCTCAAAAGCTATGGCACACGCCCACACAGTATATGGCTTACCCACCTGTTACAACAGCATTGAAACACCTGTTGAAGAAAAGCATGATGATACACAGAAATTGCTTAATGAGATATCAGAGCTGCGCAAACAGGTTGCCACTCTGTCCACCAGAGATAATGTGAGGCCACAGCCAAGCATGAGCCCAGTTGAAGCCAGCTGTATGATCACAAATGCATCCATGCCTCGTCGTGATACTCCTTGCTTCCCAAAGCCTTGGTTTTGTTTTAAATGTGGTGAAGATGGCCACATTGCTGCTCGCTGTTCGAGTGCCCCCAACCCTGTTTTGGTCCACCAGAAGAATGAGGAGCTGAAAAGAAAACGTGAAGCTCAGAGAAGATTGCACAGAGTTTCCTCCCTGCCTTTAAACGAGTCACAGCTCCTGTTTCGGGACGTTCAGGAGCTCAGTGCCAGAATATGAGTCCCAAACCTCTCAGTGCCATTGTGAAGAGAACACACCGGAAGGAAAATCACCATCAACATCAATGTCATAATGATCAGTTCCTCCCCCATGGACTTGTAGGGCCGCGATGCACTGCCTCTGTTTTTATTGAAGGAATAAAGTGTGACTCCATCCTCGACACTGGATCCCAAGTCACCACCATTTCGGAGACATTCTACATGAACAACTTGTTCTTCATCCCCATCCAGCCCATCCAAGCCTTGTTCCAGATAGAAGGTGCAGGTGGTCAACATGTCCCCTATAAAGGCTACATCCAAGCCCTCATCTCCTTTCCGAGCAATATTACTGGCGTTGCTGAGCAGGTCTCCTCTTTAGTCCTCATTGTTCCAGACTGTCACTTCAACACCCAGATTCCCCTGTTGGTTGGAACCAATGTCTTAGATAGATTGTACAAAGAAGGTATGGAGAAGCATGGGCCAGAGTTCTTGCAAGGATCCGACCTTAATAGTGACTGTGTCCTGCTGTTTCAGCATGTTGCCCTAAGTCATCAGGAAGAGAATTCAGCCTGTAACATCAGGCTGCATGGGCGCCATTCCATCTCCATCCCCGCAGGAGGAAAAGTGTCCGTTTTTGGTAATGTCAGAATGACAAAGAACCCTTCACACCCCCTATGTGTGATTGAGTCCCCAGAAGGGTTGTCATTACCAGGTGGTGTGTTTGTTGAGAGTGCCCTTCAAGAGATTCCACACAGATCTTCAAACAAGATTCCCATCATCCTGAGGAATGTGACTGACCGGGGTGTCACGCTGCGTCCAAGGCAAGTGATAGCTCAGTTGATGGCTGCACAGTATGTGATGCCTTCTGAACCACAACAGTTAACACCTGATGCCTCCCAGTCTCGGAACAGATTGAAATTCGACCTTGAAGATTCCCCTATTCCAGAGCAGTGGAAAAGACGAGTCACAGAAAAGCTGAACAACATGCCAGAGGTCTTTGCTGTTGATGACCTGTCGCATGGCCATACCTCTGCCGTCAAGCATCACATCCGCCTTCAAGACGACACTCCCTTCAGAGAGAGACCCAGGCCCATTTACCCCTCCGACAGAGAAGCTGTAAAACAACACCTCCGAGAACTGCTAGATGCTGGGATCATCAGAGAGTCAGAGAGTCCATATGCATCACCCATTGTTGTTGTCAAAAAGAAAAATGGGAAGATACGACTTTGTGTAGATTACAGAAAATTGAACATGCGAACAGTGAAAGATGCTTATGCTCTTCCCAACATCGAAGACACCTTCTCTGCACTCAGCGGTGCAAAATGGTTTTCTGTGATGGACCTGAAGTCAGGCTATTACCAAGTTGAGGTTGCGGAGGAGGACAAGCATAAGACCGCATTTGTCTGCCCTCTAGGCTTCTGGGAGTTCAACCGGATGCCTCAAGGTGTGACAAACGCACCAAGTACCTTCCAGAGACTTATGGAGAAGTGTGTCGGGGACCTGCACCTGAACGAAGTTTTAGTATTTTTGGACGATCTTATTGTCTTTTCAGAGACATTAGAAGAGCATGAGGCCAGATTGATGAAAGTGTTGAATCGCCTCAAAGAATATGGTCTGAAATTGTCCCCAGACAAGTGCCACTTTTTCAAGACCTCTGTCAAATACCTTGGTCACATTGTTGATGCTGAAGGAGTCCATACAGATCCAAGTAAAGTTGCTGCACTAAAAGAATGGCCCCGTCCCACCAACAGAAAGGAGCTCAAATGTTTCTTAGGATTTGCTGGATATTACCGACGATTCGTGGAAGGATACTCTAGAATAGCAAAGCCACTGAATAGCCTAACAGCAGGATATGTGCCACCGAGGAAGAGAGGAAAGCTCTACAAAAGAGAAAAGACAAAATCCCTCATTAATCCCACCCTGCCTTTTGGAGATGAATGGACGCGAGAATGTGAAGTTGCCTTCAGAAGTCTGATAGACAAATTGACCTCAGCACCTATCCTGGCCTTTGCCAATCCCAACCTTCCCTATGTCCTCCACACTGATGCCAGCCGTGATGGTCTTGGGGCTGCCCTCTACCAAGAACAAGATGGAAAGCTCCGAGTCGTTGCCTATGCCAGCCGAGGGCTGTCCAGAAGTGAACAGAATTACCCTGCCCATAAGCAAGAGTATTTGGCTTTAAAGTGGGCCATCTGTGAGAAATTCCACGATTATCTTTATGGCACTGACTTTCAAGTTCTTACTGACAACAACCCATTAACTTATGTCTTGACATCAGCAAAGCTTGATGCAGCAGGTCATCGCTGGTTGGCTGCTTTGTCCACGTACCGCTTCACCATCAAGTATAGGGCGGGGATCAGCAACCAAGATGCTGATGGGTTGTCCAGGAGGCCGCAGAGTCCATCTGAAGAAGATGAGGCGTTCAGGGAAGAGAAAGCAAGGATTGAGGAGATGAAGCAACGGATCTTAAACGAGGAAAGCAAGTTGATCTCTGGTGAAATGCTCTCTGCTGTATGCCAGCGCCACTCCATGATTGTCCCAGCTGACAGATGTTTGCTGCTAGAACTCCCCATCCTTGCTGAGTCCTTGGCCGTTGATGCTTCTGCCATTCCAGATTGCTTTGAGTCTTCAGGACAAGGCACTATCCCTGGAATGACTCATAGTGACTGGTATCAGGCCCAAAGGGAAGACCCCTTCATCAGATGTGTGATCAGATTCGTCCAGAGCAAGCAGAAACCCACCTTCAAAGGGACATCTTCTGAGTCATTGGAAACGAAGTTACTCCTCAGAGAATGGAAAAGGCTTGAGCTTCGAGATGGAGTGCTGTTCCGGAGATGTTTGGATAGAGGCACTGAGATCCATCAACTGGTTCTACCCAGTAAGCATCGGGCCAGAGCACTGCATGGTCTCCATGATGAACTTGGCCACCTTGGCACTGAGCGTCTTCTCCACCTTGCTCGTGCTAGGTTTTACTGGCCGAAGATGTTCCAGTCTGTTGAACAGAAGTGCCAGACGTGTGAGAGGTGTGTGAGGCGGAAAGCCCATGCTCAGAATGCTGCTCCCATGGAAAGCATCCAAACTAGTTACCCCCTTGAGCTTGTATGCATGGATTTCCTTAGTATTGAACCTGACAACAGAGACATCAGAAACATCCTTGTCATCACAGATCACTTTACAAAGTATGCCATTGCAGTTCCAACAAAAGATCAGAAGGCCAACACAGTTGTCAAGGCGTTATGGGACAACTTCATTGTAAATTATGGATTTCCAAGCCGTTTACTCAGTGACCAGGGAAGGGACTTTGAATCCCGCACCATAAAAGAACTGTGTTTACTCATTGGCACAGAGAAGGTGAGGACGACGCCATACCATCCACGCGGCAACCCCGTCGAAAGGTTTAACAGGACCCTCCTAAGCATGCTTGGTACTCTGGAAGAAAAGGACAAATATCACTGGAGGGACTTTGTCAAGCCGTTAGTCCATGCATACAATTGCACCAGGAACGACACCACTGGATACTCACCATATGAGCTGATGTTTGGCAGGCAGCCGAGACTCCCCATTGATCTTCTCCTTGGTCTTCAGCCAAACCAAGATGGGTTCAAGTCGCACTCAGACTATGTGAAGGGCCTTCGTCAACGCCTACAAGACAGTTATGCCCTCGCTTCTGAGAGCTCAAGGAAGATGGGCGAAAAGAACAAGGCCAGATTTGACAGCAAAGTCAGAGCAGCAGAACTCGTTGCTAGAGACAGAGTCCTTGTGAGGAACATGAATCTTCGAGGAAAACATAAGCTCGCAGACAGGTGGGAGAGAGAAGTCCATGTTGTGGTGAAGAGAATAGGTGACGGTCCAGTCTATGTCATCAGACAGGAAAGGGGTGACACTCCGCTCCCCCCCCTCCACAGAGATCTCCTCCTGCCCTGTGGTTTCCTGCCTGTTGACGAGACTGGACCTGAACCTGCAGTCAACCTGCCGACAAGGAGGTTAAGATCCAGGATAAGGACAGCTCAGCAGAACAGAGATGATGACTGTGTTGGTGGCAGCAGTGATGAACTCAGCAGTGATGAAGAAGAATGCTACCCATCACAGCTCCCTCAGATCTCCACAACGGCCTTCATCAGAATGGAAGGTGCCAGAGAAACAACACCGAACATCCCAGAACAGTATCCTCCAGAACCCTCCACTTCAGCTGGATTGAACCCGTGTCCAACCAAGGTCCGTCAGTTCAAAAGTCCACTCAGCGATGTAGTGCCCTTCACTGATCCTGTCATATACTCACCTGAGAGAGAGACAGTTGAGAATATGAGATTTCCAGTCAACGATACAGTACTTGCAAGTGAACCTGTTGATGGATGCTCACCTGCAAGGGAACCTGTTAATGGGCCATCTCCACACACCAATGCAGTGCCACAGACTAAACCTTTTCAGAGAAACTCACCTGATGAAGAAGAGACAGAGACTGTGCTACCCATGGATGAGATACCCCATGTTAAACCTGTTGACTCGCTTGAGAGAGAATCTGCTGAAGTTCGAAGATCCACCAGAGAAAGACGTCCACCTGAAACACTGTGTTATGGAGAACTGGGAAGACCCTTGGTACTAGCTCTTGCCTCCTTCTTCGAGAGTCTAGGCAGAAATGTCTGAGTCCTCTAGAGGGCACACTAAGTAGTCTTAACACGCATGCAGAGACTCATGCGGTTTAGAGGGGGAGAATGTAACCCATGTCATTTTCAGACACTCCCTAGATCAGCTGTGCTGAGAAATCAGCTGTGCGGAGAATTCCTTGGTGACCCCTAGAGCGTGCGATGGAATGTTTTCAGTTGAATGTTTTGAATGAAATCAGATGCGGTAGATCAGCAACGTTTCAATTAGATACGAGAGATACTTGATTCCTGTCTTCGATAACTTTCTTTTACTTGATTCCTTTCCTTTTGGCTACCGACACTTGAATTAGATACGAGAAATACTTGATCCCCGTCTTCGATAACTTTCTTTTACTCGATTCCTTTCCTTTTGATCTTTGTCTGACTGCAATCAAGTCCCGAGATCGTCGGTGAGCTTGATTTATACCCGACATCCTGACTGGTTTTTTTGTATACCTGGGAAACGCCCCCCTGCATCTTCATCTTCACTTGGAACTCCTGGAGCCCTGCGATCTCACACTCCCCCAGTCAGTCATCATTTTCCATCATCACCGTTCCACTGCCCCTGCTACTGTGGTAGGACTGAACTTTCTGGGCTGAATTGGAATCCGACATCATCATTCCTTTTAATTTAATTCTTCTTTTTTTTTGAGTGCACTCATTTCATTTGGACTTATTTTATTTAGTTAATTATTTTGAGATCTCATAGAGGGTTTTCTTGAATATTTTGTTTATCATTTTTGTTTAATTCTTGTAATTTCTATTTAGATAAATAGTGCCGGCACTTAATAGGCATATTGACACTGATATTTTGAATGTGAACAGTATATTGACACTGGTATTTTGAATGTGAACAGTATATTGATTTGGTCTGTCTACATACATGTGCACACACATACACATTAAACACTTGATTACATAATCCGTTAACTTAGTATTACATGATAACACATGATAATAAATAGGACTAGATATTAAATAGAACTAAAATATATATATTGTGTAAATAAATATTTATTATTATCCTGATATCAGTGAGTGCTGTGTGTTGTTTGGGGTGAGTAATTGACTGTGGTCTAGCCATAACCTAAACCAGTCTCCTTAGAACCCAGAATTAGAATTAGACTGTTCCTGCACAAGCACAGGCCTTTTCCCTCGTCGTGCGGGTTACACTAGCGTCGGTAATAATACAACTTTCAGATTGTGATGTCTATGTGTACAGCCTATGCAGGTGTATGTATATTGGACCACTGCAGTGGTAGTCTTAAATATGCTATGCTATATGTTTCAAGACATCAAATATCGGAAATAACACAAAAATGTAGAGTATGGACAATACTAAATGTGTATTGAAACATATTAGCACATCTACACAATTAAAGTTTTTTTGACAAGTCGGCTTTGACTCTTTTTACAAGGTCACTATGATACTTAAGGGAGGAATTAAATTTAAATTGAACTTTGTGTATGTTAAGACATGATAGTGAGCTGGTATGTTTGCTGAGACTTGCCGTGCTAGTGATCAGGGCATGGAGGTAGCTTAAAGACATTGGTATTTTTAAACCATTAAAAAAGCTCAAAGTAGTTTCACTTTTACTTGGTAACATAATGAGGGCACTGACATTTAAAACGAGATATTACAGTTTTTTCTGAATGCTTAAATACTTATAGTGATTGTTGTAGCACAATTTCTAAAACTACTAATTCTTATAGCAAAACCCCTCACTGAGTTTGCAAAACTAATAGCACAAACTCTGCTTTGCACTCAGTTTGTAATTTTGTAACACACACTTCCACTGCACAGCACTCTTTTTGCAAAACTGTAAACACAACTCACTGCTTTACACACAACTTGCAAATATTCAACACACTCTTAGCACACCTATACACAATCATGGCTATTATTTAAACTATTTTGCCAACTTTCTGGCCACACTGTCACGTGTGAAAACTCTTTTATATAAATAATTCACTTTGCAATCAGCGTGAACACTAGCAATACAGTAAGACACAGGTAAGCTTTTAAGGTGGAGTACAATGTTGGAATAAAGAGGAGTGAGAGTTAGAGGGGAGCATGTGGATGTGGAAGTGAAAAAGCAAGAGGGAGAGGACGACAAGGACAGTGGTTAGAGGAAGAGGATGAGGAGATGACAAAGTAAGAGAAGGACGAGGTAGGGAAGAGGAAGGGGAAGGAAGAAGAGTAAGAAATAGAATTTTTTATGACATCAGAGCTACTTAAGTGGACAGTGGAATGACCCTGAGGGAAGCTAGCCAATGGGCTGAGCCTAACCTGAGCCGCTACAGTGTAGCAAGCATCATAAGGCATAAGGCTATAGTATCATTGGTACTGAATCCGGACGTGCATACTCTAGGGCTGAGCATGAGCCTGCTGTGCTGCATTTGTTTTGTCTTTTCCAGAGACTGATGGAGCTAAAGCCAGATGCCATAGGTCATGAGCTGATTCTTGTGGATGAGGCAGGTTTCAGCCTCACTGTAACGAGGAACATTGTTGGACACCGTGCCATAATCAATGTCGGACAACATGGTAGCATACCTATGTGTGCAGCTATAAGTCAAAATGGTGTTGTTCTCCTTCTCTGCCTTGCACTAGAAGGTCTATGACCATCATCCACATCAATGGACCTTCTACAGGCAATGGAGGCATACAGGGATATTGTAGTAAAGGGGAAAAAAGAGTCATCCCACCTGGATTTGAACCCAGGTCTCCAGGGTATCAGACATGCACTTTGACCACAACACTACAGAGCCAGGTTTGTTGGTATGGTAGTCAAAGCATACACACAACCCTAGTGATGGCATGCCATCACAGACATTGACTAGGCCTCATGTCAGGCCTTGATACTGCACTCCAGAGATATTTTTTGTCAGTGCCTTTAGCTGATGTTGACAAAATTTTATGGCTGGACCCAGAGACAACAAGATGTAGACTTCTTGTTTTTTTTTGTTTGTTTTTTTTTTCTCTCAGTGAAAAAACTGTATGTTTTCTTGTGTTTTCACTTGGAAAAAAATGTTTGTATTGATGTGTGTAAATGAACACCCATACTTGAACTGTGAACTTGAAAAATGTGCTCAAGCGATCAGAAAAAACTGTAACAACTTTGTAAGTGTACAGATTGTTTATTAAAAAGACAGGTAGTTTTTACAGGTAGTACCTTGCCTCACTGCCGTGTTAAAAATAAGTGCCTACAAGTCGATTGATGAATGCAGCATAACAGGAGCTGTTCAGTCTATTTTGGTGTTGGCATTATCAAATGTACCTACTACAACTTTCCTTAATGATGTACTACAGTAAGTCATTATGGGCTAGCATTTTTTATAGGATTATTTAAAAAGCTGGAGTTTCAATGCAAATATCTATAGTCAGAGTAACTTAAAAAAAAATGATTTTATGACTATGCCCATTTTTCCCATGGGCTCCTCAAATGGAAATCACTTTCACATACCTACCACTTTATAGCTCAAAAACTTGATCTTACTAGGTCTTATGCATGCATCTTATCTGTATAGCACGGAGCATTTCCTGTGTTATGTAAGCACAATTAAGAAGGGTTATATTATGTATCACTGTGCAGTGCAAATGTTCTCATTTTTCATTGTCAGATGTGTTGCATGTAGCACAAAGCCATGTACATATTCAAACATTTTACAGTTTTTTTATGTTTGCTTACACGCTAAAATCTAAAGTTTTCCACAATTAATGAAACCCAATACTCAAATACCAAAACATCGGCTCAGGTAGGCACCACTCTAAGCACATTTTCAGCTTCACACTTTTTGCAAAACACTACACACAGCAATTTGCAAAACATTACACACATTTACATGCCTTACACACATGATGCTTTTGTAATGTCACCTTTTTTCCATTTCAAAACACTAGCTACCAAATAACCACACACTTGCAACCAACTGGTTAAACACAATTGTCATGTGCCAAAACACTAAGCGATAAAATGCAAAACACAGTAATCATACTTAAACACTGTAAAATAGAAAACAGGGGCGTGACTTTGACTTGAATATGAATGTAAGGCAGTGTTGTAGCAAGAGGAAAAGAAAGAGGGACAGTAAAGATTAGAGTGAGATGACATGTAACAAGAGGAAGAGGTAAATACAATACTGCAAGGTACAATGTGAGGAGAGCAGACAGAAAAGACAAGGACTAAATTGATCACATTGGAATGACATTGGCTGACTACCTTACGTAAAAACGCTATGTTGAGACTTGCCACCAAATTAGCCAGACATGATACTTAGAGTAACTTTTTTTCTCCAACAACACTGTGTTTTACTATGTTTGCTGTGAATATGGTTCTTTGAAAAAATGGTTTTCAATATGCAACCATGCAACAAGCAAACACTTCAGCATATTGACTGATTTTGGATTACATAAAAGTAAAAAAATATCTATTGAAATATATTTAATGAACAGCATTTGGGGGCGTAACATTACCCTTTGCGCTGCTATAACAGTACATGGAGTCCTCCACCGCCATGCTAACTTTGGGTCCATATAACACTGAACTTATCCTTGCATTTTTGGACAGAGTACACAACATTGTAACTGCAGTGAACACGAATGAACGCATGCGTTACATTGTTGTGTTGGACAATGTGTCCTTTCATAGGTCTCCTTTGGTATGAAATTGGTTTCTACAGCATCCATAGTTTACAGTCCTTTTTCTTCCACCATACTCTCCCTTTCTAAATCCAATAGAAGAGTATTTCTCAGCATGGCGGTGGAAGGTTTACGATCTCGATGAAATTCTGTGGCCAGATGCAGCAAGGAGAAGGGATGCCTATATTTTTCTTCAACATGGTTGAAGATACTGTTGTGTATTGTTTTGTTCAGTGTATACTTTGTTGTCAAACTGCAACTATTGGCTGAGTTGAGTCTAGTTACAGAATAAAAAAATAAACATTTTCATTGGTCTGCAGAATTGCTGAATTTGTGAATTGGTGTCATAAGTGGTGAATTTACTATATTTTACTTTGTCTGTGTAGTTTACAAGAAACAGCAAATGTTACAAGTATTTTGCATTAATTACCACTGTGTCTAACTTATTCCAATACAAACATATGATGTGACTCATGTGTGTGCAATTTGGTGCCACAGTTGCATTTTTATAAATATGTGTACACTTTTGACAAAAGAATAGCATTTTGCAATAGAGCTGGGGTGTTCTGTTAATTGGGTGTATGGTTGCATTACCTGTGTGTAGTGTTTTGTCAACATGGGCCCAGTTTTTAAAATTGAGTTTAAGCAACTGTAAAAAACTGTAATTCAGAAAGTTTAGTCCAATGACAATGATTTGTATTCAACCCTAGAAAAGAGAGAAGATGAGTGACAAAAGGAGGCTGCACAGACAAACTGAGCCTGTGATTTTTGTTCCACTGGCTGTAGTGGAAACTGGAAGCAGGGGGGTAGGGGTGATGACCTGGACGAAACCTGGTGGGTCACTGCTGGTGTAATTTTTGATCCAGTCTTCATAGTTGGACACCCTGGAATAGACTTTAGGTAACTTAGGTTTGCCACAGCTAAAGCCAAAGCTGACCACCCCTGACTGGACCCACACAGTGTCCTGTTTGTACACCAGTGGGCCACCACAGTCACCCTAAAAAAAGACATGAATATTGTGTAAACTTGTATGTCATAAACAAACCTTAAATAGGTTTCCCTTCCACAACAAGTCATTAACCAGTTATCCAACCAAAAGTTATTAATTAACAATAATAATATTGAGACAAAGTTTGAAATGGTGTTTGATTTCGCATCATATTTCATATCTCAATACTGAACAGGTACCCAGCAAGTGTCTTTTCCTCCCTCAAGATGGCCAGCACAAATCATATTTTGTGTGATTGTGTGACGTGTCAGAAGGTCATCACACGCTTTGTTCTCAACCACAGGGACCTCTACTTCCTGAAGAACCACTGGGAATGGAGGAGTCTCTAGGGGAGCAGAGAAATAAGTGGAGAGAAGAATGGAGGACAGCAGTCAAAGGGTTAACTAAATAACTAATTTTAGGAGTAATTGCCTACTTATTAGTGGAATTTAAAAAAAAGTGATGAAACATTACTGACATGGGTTTATGTATTAAGGTCCACTCACATCAAGAATGATATCAAATCCGACAACTACAACTATGACGACATATATGTACACAATGAAGAACAACATTTTAATTACACAATTATCACAAGTGTAAACTAGTAGAACCTATCCTATAAATTCTACTGAATTCTCAATGGCTGACAGTTTTTTAGTAAGCAATAAACCATGAGAAGCCGGGGGTAATACTGGTTTTACTACGGCTGATGGGTGTTAGGCATGACACGGAGCTGGACATGCTAAAACCAGCATTACCCCCGGCTTTAGTCGTTTTACAACAGCTTGGAATGCGATTTAGCCAATCACAGTCAAGGTACTGATCAAGCAGTTTTAAAATAGTAATCGCTCTGAAAGTGATATAAATGATCAGCCTGTTGTTGTTATAGTTGGCATGTGAACAGAACCCTTCATTAGAGTGAGAATGATTTTTTTTTAAGATAGTAGTTGTAGGTATAGTTCTTGGTGTGAATGGGCCTTAAGACCATTACTTAACTCATACTAATCTTCATGCTGTCCAACAAAGGTGAAAATCAAGAAATGTCACCTCCTTCTTTGATGTCTCCCCAGCCAGTGACCCAGCTGTCTGATCCTTGGTGGAAAAGGCTGCCACTGGCTGCCAGACACACGGGCCTGATGTATCTGTTGAAGGTGACGGCACTACTCAGCCGAAGCAGAGCCATGTCATTGTCAAAGGTGGACGAATCATAACTAGGATGTAAAATGATCTTAGTCACTGTTCTAGTTACTTCATTTGGGTTTGAACCATACAAAGACTGCCGACCCAGACTGATGGTCCATCCACTTGGGTTATCACTGTTGGGGGAATGGAAGAACAGTGGAAACAATTTAAAGGAAAACTCCAGTGTAGTGAGTTGTGCCTCTCTTTCTGGCAGCCCTTTTATCAGCTCTGCATCTGTATTCAAATAAGTTCGGCACTTCCGGTTCATTAATCAACTTGTATGGATTTTCATCATGGTGGCGACTAGAAACTACAGCAAGGTACTACCTGTAATAAACAATGTACTGTCAGGGCCCTTATACTAGCAAGGAAGTGTGGCGCTACTTCAAGCTTTTTAATGATTTAAAAATAGCGCTATCTTCAAGCTTTGTCCATGCCCATAGTACTAGCATTGTTAGTAGGTCTTGACCAAAAGGGTAAAAATAGTGAAGTTCGAAATGCAACAGGCTAGCGCAGTTTTGCTCCTCAGCAAACATACAAACTCAGTATGATGAGCCAGTTTTCATTTTACACCAGGGATTTCCTTTAACACCCTGGTGGGTGGAGGGAGAGAGAAACTAAGTGGTACAAATGACATCACTATCTGTTGGTAATTGTTATACCAAAGAAGGCACTGTGTATTAGAGCTAAGTATGACATTATACCTGCTGAAGCAGTGAACACCAGAGAGCACCCACTCCTTGTTGATGAGGGAGCCCCCACACATGTGACGATACCATTTCTGCAGGCTAACCTGCCACGGCCAACTCCCCACTGGGGCATCTTGACCCCCAACTATCCTGCTGTTCAGAGGAGCCGTGCCACAAACTAAAGCAAAGAAAAGGGAATAAAAAAATATTATATATATATATATATATATATATATATATATATATTACATTACAAATTCTGCATACTGAAGAAATTGTCAAAAAATAGGTTTAACTAGATGTACCGCATAGCGGTACATGGTATGACCGCCGCAGTGTATTGAAGTGTGGGAACTGCAGGTATGATGAGTTTGTGGTAGGTCAGTGTTGTGAGGTGAGAGTTTGCGTGGAAATGATTTGCTGGAAGTGGGCATGGATGTGGGTTTTGAATGAATGACATTCTGTGTGTTTGTGTATATTTTGTGTAGTTCCCACCTTCTCGGTCCAAGATATTGGCAAAGCAAAATTACAATTTTTGCATTTAACTATATCACTAGGTGGTGCTATGCTTCAAATGAGTGTTTATGGGATGGGTTGATACACCTCTTTAACACCGGCATACTAACACAAAATCATTGTCTTGGGCAAAATTTTTGACAAAAACTTTTTGTACACCTAGCTTTGACAGGAAACATTGCACCCAGTGTACTGGCAATCGTTGACAAAAAATCGGTGAAAATAATAAATTTTAAAAAAATTTAAAAAAGGGGAAAAAGTCTCGGCAACACTATAATGACCGCTTTCGCTAGCTTTGCTAGCAGCGGTCATAATGATAGCACATTGAGGGGGCAAGTCGTTTATTTAAGGGGGCGATGCCCCCTCTTGCCCCTGCATAGAGCCGGCCACGATCATGAGTGGAAATTTAAAGGGGTCCTTCCGCTAAAAACCACTTTGAGTAGCTCTTTTTACAATGTGGTGGGTCACAACAAGCAGTATATGCACGCAGCATTCCAAGACGTGAAATTCGACCCTCATGGTTTTACTGGTCATTGAAGGGTCGAGCTAACCAAAACGAGCGGATCAGAGCATGCTAAACCTATCTACGTCACTAGGTTGTAAGTCCTGCCCAGAGCCATGTATGGCACGCTCACATCCCAGAGGAAGAACAGTGGACAGAAGCTAGGTGAGTGAAAGACAGTGAATTTGCCCAATCAGAGGTGCCTTATTGACACGTCATGGATATTCACGAGGGACACCGGAAAAGCCAGTCGTTCAACCAGCTGTTATAGCTTACAGAAAACAGCGTCAAGCAAGAGAGCTAGGACATAATTTTTCACAGAAATGATGCACAATGCATTCAACCATCGTGGCAACACAGAAATATGAATAAAAATAACGATGAAAGGACCCCTTTAAAGTAACAGGCGCCTAATTAGACCTTAGCCTGCAAACATCAAATACAACATTATTACATTATTTGTAAATGACATCCTAAATAAGTTTATTTTTAATAAAGCATGTTTTTTCTGCTGTCCTTTCACTTTCACAAGCATAAAATTAAGCTATCTAACAACCTGTTAAAATGCACCAGAATTCTGGACTGGAGGCATTGAATATCGGTGTGAATTTAATTACTTTTGGTTAGAATGCATAAAAGAAACTAACCACTAGTTGTTGCTAACACTAGTTGTTGCTGCCCTACCAACATCGACTGCTGGAGCATGATGTGTACATGATGCCCGCTTTACATTAATGACCGCCCCCTTATATATGCCTGCCTAGAACCGGCCCTGCTCATGATTCTAACGTGAAAGAAAGTTATGTTCTAACTTTGTTTCTATGCAAGATGCTAGGAAATCAAAGGGCTAGTGCAGATGTGGATACTTTTGTAATATTTATTAATTCCATAGAAAATAGAATCAAAACACCTTGAGTAGGCTCTTTATTGGACTATGCAAGAGATGTGTCTTGCAAGGTGCATTTTTTTGTTTGGGTTCAGTAACGTTAGACTGCAGCTGACAAGCAAGGTTTACCAACAGGAGCCATCCAGGTACAGCCTACTTGGGTGTTTAATAAATCCTGCAGTGAATGATCTTAATGTCATTGTCAGTTTTTCAATATTAAAAGGCCTGCTTCTTCTGTTTTGCTATTTTTTGTCATTGCTGTTTTCTTTGGTCAAAGATTTCTAAATGCACACATAAGGCAGCAAATGCTAACACAAGGTGGCACATAAGCTAGTCTAGTAGTAAAAGAAGGCTACTAGTCGGTCAATATTGCTACCGATGATTCTGCGGAACCATCAATCTGTTATGTAGGGGCTTCGCTGTTAGATGAACGGAGACTGAATGCATAGTTGAATAGAGAATGAATGCAAGAAGAATATTAGATAAGAAATGTTTCACAATTATTTCTCCCATCAAACTGGCCAGAGCCCGAGATTGATGTGAGTCGGCTCATCGGGAATCCTCCGGAATCTTCTAAGGAGGATGTGTGTGTGTGCTACGCAACCTGTGAATACACGCACAGCGGCGAGGTGAGAGGGAAGCTGATGGTCTACTTTCGGCAGATTTTTTCCCCGCTACTGCAGATAATTTTGTCAACTTGTAATATATTCATTCTATGAGTATATTAAAATGCTCTTTCTCTAAATTTCTAGGATTTTGAATTGAGGGGGCAAGACGTTTATTTAAGGGGGGAATGCCCCCTCTTGCCCCTGCGTAGGACCGGCTTCGCCTATAACCATAATAAACTACTGTCAAACTGCTAAATACATGCATATTTCACTAGAAACAAATGAATGAATATGATTAAGTAGTACCTGTGTAGTGGTCAGATATTTCATCATTTGAGTGGCTGTAACAAGTTCCTTGTGAATTTAAAGGTTTTGGCATAATGATACTTATTTAAACAATCAGCGGATAATTAGTAAGTTTATAGCTTACTATCTGCAGTAGTTTTTGTCCCTGGTGGTTGAGGGGTGGCTGCTGGTGTAGTTGTTTGAACAAAAGTGGTACTACTTCCATTGCCAAGATTAGTTGTGGTAGGGGTGACACCTTGATAGAGGGACAAATAAAACATAATTACATGAGATTCATTGTCCCATAACTTTATCACTGCTAAATAAATGCATATTTCACTGGAAATAAAAGTGCATTATGAATGAATATGATTTAGCAACTGTGTAGTGGTCAAATATTTCGTCATTCGAGTGGTTGTGACAAGTTCCTTGTGAATTCAAAGGTTTTGCCATAAAGATACTTATTTCAAAAATCACTAAATTACTATGTTTATAACTTACTATCTGCAGTAGTAATTGTTCCTGGTGGACCACAGATTGTACCACAGACCAGTTTCATGCCAGAATATTTTCCAGACCATGGAGATGTGAAAGCGGGGAGGGTGATTGGGGAGAGGAGCAGAATGGATTAGTAGAGAAATGACAGAGGCTGATGACCCCCCCCACCACCACCACCGCCACCTGAAGCAGTGAGCAGCACACAGCACCCACTCCTTGATAAGGGAACCTCCACACACATGACCATATGGTCTTTGGAGGCTAACCTGCCAGGGCCCAGCGTCTCTTTCACAGAGTTGACAGAAGTCAACAGAAGTGTTTGTATTAACAAGTTTTACCACTAGAGAGTTCAACAGTGTTTTTACCAGTAGAGAGTTAAACAGACAGTGTTATCTTCTCAAGGCTCCTATCTGTGTTGCACAGGACTGCACATTTCTCCAGATTCTCTACATGAAAACAATGTGAAGTGACTTACCCTCTGCCATTTGAGCAGTCAACCCTGTTTGTAAACAATGCAGAATCAACATCAGCCATATGGAGCAAGCATGGCATGTTACATTATTAACCCTTTAACCTTCCTTCGAGAAGAAAGAGCTTTTTCATTTATGTTATCATTTGTTTTTGGCCTGCAACCGTAAAATGATTCCCTATGATACGATGTGAATATAACTTATATATGAATCAAATGTTTGGCTATTTGTTTAAATAAACAAAGAGAATGTTATCAAAGGTACAATGATTTAAACACTGAGGATCCATCCAAATATTATGAAACATCCACACATTTACTCACCATTTATGCATAACACTGCAGCCACGATGTGAATGGATTCTGCCATCACAGCCATACCAAGAGAATCCTGTGTTAGAAAATATATCCTACCTAAGTGGCATTTGAATCCTGTATGGTTCTTTGCTGCTCGCCTAAGCCAACTTTCGCTAAGAGATGCACATGACGTCTCCAAACGTAATGTTTACATGTCATGTTAGATGTGTTTAGACCGTAAATACAGCTAGTTTTCATGAGGAAATGGTTCATTAATAACGTCATTGTAATTTCAAGAAAATATTCTAACTTATTTACCAAATATACTATTATATATTATATACCAAACCGTAAAATAATCGTTACAAAAAATATTTGTTAATGCAAAACTTTATTCCATCATAAGATATTAATAAAAAATGCTATGTACTAAAGAGGGAAACTCCACATAAAGGGGAAGTTTGTTATGGCTTCAGTTTTCACCCTTATTTAGCAGCAAATTTGCCAGTGCTCTCAATTAGATAAGGTAGATGCTGGTAGATGACATGACCCCTGCCAGGGATAATGCTAGAGGGTGGGGGTGGGGGTGGGGCGGGTGTATCTAAGGTGCCAGCATTGGCAGGAGGTGTTTTGAGGACACTGTTAGCACTTTTTGAGAACTATGGTCAGCAAATGTTTCCTCTACTAGGTGTTTCATACCTAGTAGAGGAAAAATTTGCTGGCCCGACCTGTTGCAAACATGGTGAATGTGTATGTGAAAATGTATTTCTGATCACTCTCACATCTACATACAAACTGTACACACAAACATTACTGCACTTTGGTCAGTGTTTAAAAAGTACTTTACAAACACATATAGCGGCAACTGTGTACACCAACAGATATTAAAAAAGCAGAAGCAGGCGTGTGGAATCATAAGGATTGTGTGTGTGTGTGTGTGTGTGTGTGTGTGTGTGTGTACTTTGTGACGTCACGAGAGGCTGGGTCCTGGAGGGGCGCTACATTCCCCTGAGGTGGTTACAGTCGCATCCGGGCACGGCCCCTTCTGCTGGTATAGCGAGGAACTCCACCCCTCAACACCCGGCTCTCCAATCTACTGATTGCCTAATGAGGCACACCTGCTGTCAATCTCCTGCTGGGGAACTGCAGGGCTTTTAAGACACCAGAAACTCTCAGTAGAGGGAGGGTGTCGAGTAGGAGAGAAGCTGGAGTCTCCTGTCTGGGTGGATTACTTGCCGTGAAGGACCTGTTGAAAAAAGGATTTACTTTTTGGATTTACTGTTGCATCCACAACGCTGTGTGAAGGAACTACAGTGGTAAGAGCCCAGGGAATGGACTAATGGACAATTGTTTGTGCCGTGTGGATTATATCTTAAAGAAAGACTTTTGAGTTCAGTTAAAGACTTTTTATTTCATTCTGGGAGATTGTTTAAGTTAAGCCTTAAAAAGAAGAATCCTTAGTTTGCCTTTTGCCTCTGAAGTGCGTTTTCTGTTAAACCCTTTTGAAAACTATTAAAAGAGACTTTATTTGGAATTTTGTGTCCCTGCACTCATTTGAACTGCCCTGCTGAACATTGCTAGCCTCTCAAGACATCACAACTTGTGTACAAACCGCTACAATATTTTTTTTATTTATATTAATATGATTGGTCATTAAGTCTCTTTTGGTGCCGCAACTTTCCCTAATGGTGTATTACAGGAAGTCTTTAGGCGCATGCTGTAAAATGTATAAATATGCACATGCCCTCCGTGTATAAATGTCTACATCAACAGAACACCTACAGTACCTCTCCTAGAAAACTTGTACTTGTTTGTAGGTCCTATGCATGT
Source organism: Setipinna tenuifilis (assembly GCA_030347295.1). Taxonomy (NCBI): domain Eukaryota; kingdom Metazoa; phylum Chordata; class Actinopteri; order Clupeiformes; family Engraulidae; genus Setipinna; species Setipinna tenuifilis. The sequence goes on along the minus strand of CM059287.1, from coordinate 22,274,217 downwards.
CTGTACAGCACAAAGCCATTTCCAGGGGTAAACAAGCACATCTAACAGTGGTCATATTATGGACAACTATGCAGTGCAAATGCTCTTATCATTTATTGCCAGATGTGTTGCATTTATTCCAGGAAATTTACAGCAGAATTGCACAGCCTGTTACAGTAAACAGATCATAGACATACAAGGAAATACAACAGTAATGTCATGTAAACACATTCATACATTTTAGTTTAGAAAGTTTAGTCCAATGTTTAATAAGGATCTTTATTTGATCAGAAAAGAGAGAGGACGAGAGAAGAGACGAGGCTGCACAGACAAACTAAGCCTGTGATTTTTGTTCCACTGGCTGTAGTGGAAACTGGAAGCAGGGGCGTAGGGGTGATGACCTGGACGAATCCTGGTGGGTCACTGCTGATGTAGTTTCTGATCCAGTCTTCATAACGGGACACCCGGGAATACACTCCAGGTAACTTAGGTCTGGCACAGCCATAGCCAAAGCTGACCACACCTGACTGGACCCACACATTGTCCTGTTTGTACACCATTGGGCCACCAGAGTCACCCTGTGTAAACGTGTGTCATAAACAAACCTCAAAAAGGTTTGCCTCCACCAACAAGTCATTAACCAGTTATCCAACCAAAAGTTTAATTAATTAATTAATTAACAATAGTAACATTGGGAGAAATTTTGGAATGGTATTTCATTTCATATTTCAATACTAAACAGGTACCTGGCAAGAGTCTTTTCCTCCCTCAAGATCGCCAGCACAAATCATATTTTCTGTGATTCTGTTAAATGCCAGAAGGTCCTCACACACTTTGTTCTCAACCACAGGAACCTCTACTTCCTGAAGAACCCCTGGGGATGGAAGAGACTCTAGGGGAGCAGCAAGATGAATAGAGAGCGGAGTGGAGGACAGCAGTCAAAGGGTTACATGAAAAACTGATTTTAGGAGTAATTATCTACTTATTAGTGGAATAAAAAAACAGTGATGTCACATTACTAACATGGGTTTGTGTATTCAGGTCTGTTCTCACCAACAATGATATCAATAATGACAACTGTAACTATGACGACATACGTGTACCTACTGAAGAGCAACATTTTAATTACATGTCATCACAACTAAACAACTAATAGAACCATTCCTAATTCTAATGAATTCTAAATAGCTGACAGTGTTTTAGTAACCAATAAACCATGAGAAGCCCGGGGTAATGCTGGTTTTACCACAGCTAATGGGTGTTAGGCATGACGAGGAGCTGGGCATGGTAAAACCAACATTACCCCTGGCCTCGTGGGGGTTACCACATAAGACTGATCATTTCATAAAATTAAGACAAAGTAATGACAAAATAAATCATTTATTAACCAACAGTCATCCTTCCGCTAATGCATATAGTTCTTCAAGGTTGCTTGGTAACACAATACATACCTTCGCATGGAGATCTACTTTGTAACAGCTCGGCTGAGGAGTAATATGGAATTTTGTAATGGAATGTTATGAGGACAACCTGTAGGGCTTTACTCATTTTACAACGGCTTGGGGTTTGATTCAGCCAATCACAATCAAGGAAGCGATCAAGCAGTTTTAGAATAAAATCACTCTGAAAGTGATCCCAATGATATCATTCAGCCTGTTGTTGTTATAGTTGGGATGTAAATAGCACCATTCATTAAAGTGAGAACAATTTTTTTTTTCACAGATGGTTATTGTTGTAGTTATAGTTCTTTGTGTAAATGGGCCTTTAGTCCATTAGTTAATGCATACTGTTCTTGATGCTGTCTAACAGAGGTGAAAATCAAGAAATGTCACCTCCTTCTCTGATGGTTCCCCAGCCAGTGACCCAGCTGTCTGATCCCTCGTGGAAAAGGCTGCCACTGGCTGCCAGACACACGGGCCTGATGTATCTGTTGAAGGTGACAGCACTACTCAGCCGAAGCAGAGCCATGTCACCGTCATAGGTGAACAAATCATAACTAGGATGTAAAACTATCTTAGTCACTGTTCTAGTCACTTCATTTGGGTTTGAACCATACAGAGACTGTCGACCCAAACTGATGGTCCATCCACTTGGATTATCACTGTTGGGGGAATGGAAGAACAGTGAAAACAATTTAAAGAAAAACTCCACTGTAAAATGAAAAATGAAAAATGGAACATCATACCGAGTTGGTATCTTTGCTGAGGAGCAAACCTGTACTAACCTGTTGCATTTCAAATTTCACTATTTCACCATGTTGGTTTATGCTAGTAGGGCATGGCCAAAGCTTGAAGATAATGCTCTTTTTAAACCATTACAAAAGCTCGAAGTAGCTAGTATAACAAGGGCCCTGACAATCAAAATGTTGCATAAGAACTTTGTGTTCACACCATTTATTAAAAAGATTGTTTTTTCAAGTAGTAATTTGCCATAGTTTCTAGTTGCTACCATGATGAAAGTCCATACAAGTCGATTGAGTTGTGCCCATCTCTCTCCTCATTCACCCCTTTCTCTGAAGACGAGGTATCTAAACTCATCACTGGCAACCGTCCCACTACGTGCCTGCTGGACACTGTCCCCTCTAAACTCTTGCAAGCTATCGCCCCAACAGTAGTCCCACTGATCACATCTGTGATTAATGCCTCACTGTCGTCAGGCGTATTTCCAGCTGCTTTCAAGCAGGCCAGAGTTACACCACTACTGAAAAAGACCACACCTAACCCCGCCCAGGTCAAAAATTACCAGCCGGTTTTACTGCTTCCCTTCCTCTCGAAAACCATGGAGAGGCTGGTCTCAAAACAGCGCACTGATTCCTCGCCCACAACCACCTACTTGACCCAAAACAGTCTGGCTTCAGAAGTGGCCACTCCGCTGAGACAGCTCTACTATCTGTTACAGAAGCCCTAAAAGCAGCCAGAACGCAAGGGCTATCATCTGTACTCATCCGTCTTGACTTATCTGCTGCCTTCGAGACGGTCAACCACAACATACTGCTAACCACACTCGCAAACATGGGCATTACAGGCACAGCCCACTCCTGGCATAAATTCCAAATTGCTGGACGCTCCTTTAATGGCAAGGTCATCTATCATCAACTCACACAACTCACAGGGGTGCCCCAGGGGTCGGTGCTGGTACCCCTTCTGTTCGCTATCTACAGGGCCCTTGTTATACTAACAAGCAGTAGCGGCTCTACAGTGTTTTACTCCCCGGGCGAGACCCCCTCTGAGCAGGTACTGTATATTAGAGGAAAGTATGACATCGTACCTGCTAAAGCAGTGAGCAGCAGAGAGCACCCACTCCTTGTTGATGAGGGAGCCTCCACACACGTGAACCAACACATGACCATTCCATATCAGCAGGCTAACCTGCCAGGGCCAGCTCCCCACTGCGGCATCCTGCCCCCCAACTATCCTGCTGTTCAGAGGAGCCGTGCCACAAACTAAAGGACAGACAAGAATCATTAGCAAAGAAAGGGATATTAATGAATAATGATATCTGACAAGATGGTCCTGTCTGTCTCAATTTACATGATCTGGCCTTTCTCCAACCTTATGAGCTGAGGACTGCATGAATCATGGTTGGAAGTTGTGAATGTAAAACATATAGTGACAAAACACTGGACTGATACAAGGTTCACATTCTAACTGTTTTAGATACATCTTTATGATGTTATACTTGTTGATATAGGTTGTTGATATATATAGGTTTAATGTCTCAGATAAACAGCGGGTTCTTTGAATATTTCTACATACTGTCTGTACTGTTCTGTGTGGTGTCACAGGTGAAATTGTTGTCTGTGTCGATGCCACTGGAATTAAATGTCACAAGGCCAAGTCCTGGTCCCTCTCCTACATTTTCCATGATCCATGCCTGGTACGCAGACACACGAGCATAGACATCTGGAGCCGTGCCTGTGCCACACGGGACCCCAAAGCTGGTGATACCAGCCTGCACCCACACAGAGCCTTGTTTGCACTGCAGGGGACCTCCAGAATCTCCCTAATGAGATAGGGGATGGAGGTCACAAGAGGGGTATTTACTTGTTTAACATGATACACAACACATATGCCTCTGAATTTATGTCTTCATAAATAGTTGCCTTACATGACACACAGCTTTTCCCTCCTTCCCACCAGCACAGATCATTGTGGGCAGAATGACATCACCCAAAATAGTGTTTTTAACTTTGCAGGCACATTCTTTGTTCCCCACCACCTGAAGCTCCAGTTCCTGCAGTGTCTGAGGAGACGGGAGAGGATCTGGTAGAAGAAAACAAAATTACATTTTTAGAAAAAAAAAAAATCCTCACATTAATTTTAGCTTTATTAAAAACCTTTGTATCTTTAAGGAAAATTCTGCTGTAAATGAATCCTTAACCCTGTTTTTTAGGACACAGAGGCCTGTTGGTATGAAAAAAACAAGACAGTTTTATACAACATAGACCGAACAATAAACTGGCAGATAACACTAACTGAATGTGGCATAGAAATTAACTTTTAGTTTAATTTCCCAATGGCGTAATTAAGTTAATGTTAGCTGGCAGTTTGCTATTTGGTCCATATTGTATCACATTTTCACGCTCTTTTTCCTATAGACAGCATTCACTAACCTCAAAAAACAGGGCTGTGGATAAAATCCAATGGGATCTGACTTTTAAATGTATTTACGTATATTAGGTTTTGTATACATGTACATGAGATTTTATTTTGGCTCAAGTCTAATTTCAGAGTTTGTATGTGTTATAAAGTAACAGTACCTCCCAGACCCACAGAGCCCCAGCCAGTAGCCCAGCAGGTGGTAGCATTGTGGAAGCTGCTCATGTTGGAGGGCAGGCAGATGGGTCTGATGTGTGACGTGAAGTTAACTGGCTTACTAAGTTTCATCAGAGCGATGTCATTGGCAAATGGCTTTTTTTCATAGTCTGGATGTACAATGATTGAGTTGACAGAACATCTGACTTGATTTGGGTTGGGAATGGTGGTGTTCTGGGTACGCTTGCCCAGGTAAACAGACCACCAAGGGGGATCATGGCTGAAATATTTAAATGCACATGTAAGTACTTTTTAATTCCACATTCTGCCTTTACCATATTGGTATGGAATGCAGTTAATCTAAGGTAAGTGCTGTGCTGCTGTAGTACATACAAAAGGCCTCTGCTTACCTCATAATGCAGTGGGCAGCAGTTAGCACCCATTGGTTGTTGATGAGAGTCCCTCCACAGATGTCGACTCCATAATAATGGAGACTCACCTGCCAGGGCCAATTACCAGCAGGGCCATCCTCTCCACCCACAATCCGGCTGTTCAGAGGGGCTTGACCACAGTCTAGCAGAGAAAAAAAATGTGTTAAAGAAGCCCATGCATAAAGAGCCTTTTTTTTCAGTGGACTGTTTGCACATTTCTCACGACTTTTGATTCGAAGGACAATGTATAGGTATATAGGTAATTCAACGTTATGGATGTGACATTTGCACTGTTTTTGACAAACAAAATGTCCCATAACTTTATCACTGCTAAATAAATGCATATTTCAGTGGAAATAAAAAATAATTTTGAATTGAGGGGGCAAGCCGTTTATTTAAGGGGGCAATGCCCCCTCTTCCCCCTGTGTAGGACTGGCTTCGCCTATAACCATGATGTAACTGTTAAACTGCTAAATAAATGCATATTTCACTGGAAACAAAGGTGCATTATGAATGAATATGATTTAGTAGTAACTGTGCAGTGGTCAAATATTTCATCATTTGAGTGGTTGTGACAAGTTCCTTGTGAATTCAAAGGTTTTGCCATAAAGACACTTATTTGAAAAATCAGCTGATAATTACTAAGTTTATAACTTACTATCTGCAGTAGTTATTGTTCCTGATGGGTAAGGGGTGGCTGTTGGTGTAGTTGTTTGAACAGAAGGGGTACTTCCATTGCCAAGAGCAGTTGTGGTTTCAGTTGTGGTAGAGGTGATACCTTGACAGAGTGGCAACCAAAACAGAATTAAATGGATAAGTACATACATGAAAGAGTTTTTTATTCAGCATGATTTTGTTCAAATCTCGCCTTGTTTGCCTTGGAATCATGGGGTATTATTGGACCTTTTCCACCAACTTTTTTGTACTACAGACCAGTTTCATGCCAGAATATTTTTCCAGACCAGAGTTGGGATTGTGAAAGCGGGGAGGATGATTGGGGAGAGGAGGAGAGGGGATTAGTAGAGAGGTTGTTCTGGAAATGACAGAGACTGATGACATTGTCCCCACCACCTGAAGCAGTGTGCAGCAGACAGCACCTACTCCTTGATAAGAGAACCTCCACACACATGACTATATGGTCTTGGAGGCTAACCTGCCAGGGCCAGCTCCCTGCTGGGGAATCCTGTTCCCCAATTATCCTACTGTTAAGAGTTGTGTTAGGAACTAGAAAAAGATGAAGCAACTTAAAGGGATACTCGGGTGTAAAATGATAATTTTGTTAAATAAGTTAAAATATCATAACAAGTTGGTATGTTTACTGAGGAGCAAAACTGCGCTAGCCTGTTGCATTTCGAACTTCACTTTTTTACTGTTTTGGTTGAAAATGCTAACAATGCTAGTACTGAGGGCATGGAGGAAGCCTGAAGATAACACTATTTTTAAACCATTAAAGTGCAATGCAAGTCCTTGGTAGTATAACAAGGGCTCTGGCATTCAAAGCGAGGCTTTGATAACTGAATGAAATGGCATGATGAAAATTCATTAAATTCGATAGATGAACCGGAAATGAAAGCGGCACGTGAACACTTTGGCTACCATAAATTTGAAGAAGAGGAAGAACCAAATATATTTGATAGGCATCTATATTTATTAAGACCAGAATATACAGATGTAGAGCTGTGAGAGTGCGATGAAAGGGCTGCCAGAGAGAGACGGCGTGCAGAGGAAGCCGCCACAGCTACTGACCTAGCCACAACTCAATCGACTTGTATGGACTTTTGTCATGGTGACGATTAGAAAGTATGGCAAGAAAAAACAGATCAAACCGGTGAGCAAAAACAGGTAGTAAAAACAGAGGGCTTAAATACATAGGGGAACTAATAATAAGACACTTGAAACTTATCAGACAAAAAACATATTATATGACAAGGGAAAACCATGGAGGTATTATACTAACTGGAGGAAGTAAGGAAATCCCAGTCCCATTCATTTCAATAGAAAATGCTAGGCTAGTGAATTCAGCCAGAATTGAATGATTTTTCCAAGTGTCAAAATGGAGTTTCACAGGTCTAATTTCTGCTCCTATGTTGCCTAGTCAATTAAGTGCCACGTTACTGATTGATGTGAAGTAGAGCTGAAAGCTATATTGAATAAGGGCATTGGCTGTTTGAAAATGGACAGTGATGTAGTTCGGGGATGCCCTCATCCATGAGCCGAGAGTGGAGCACCCACAAATTAGCATGGGAAAAACAGGGGCGGTTATGATATAATTTAAGGAAAAAGACAGCCTTGCTAATTGGCTGAAGCTAACCAAATCCTGACCCCCTGGGGAGAACAGGGCCCAAGTGAACACAATAGCGAAGACAACCAGAAGACGAGACACAGGTGAAAACCATAGCCAGGAAATTAAGACACATAAAGGACAGACCAAAAAGGGGAAATAATCAGCACAAGACAAGGAACAGGTAACCACAATCAGTACGTGCACATGGTAGAATCGGATTGGAGTGGGATTGGTTTGGGTGTTGCTACCCAATGGGTGGTCTGTCCAAAAATCCAAGTGCACATAGAGTTTGTGTAATCGGGTAATGGTCAGAGACCTGGCCCTTTCCGCTAAGCCTGGTGGATGCTGTAGTCAACCAGTGGTGTTATAACTACTTCTATTGATCTATTATTATCTTTTAATGCAAGGAACGTCTGTTCCACGCATAACTCTCGAACCACTCATCTCAAATTTGGAGGGGGTGATCATTATGTTACCAGGGTGTGCAGTGCCAGGTTTCGTGTTGTTCGGGTAAAAAATGCCAAAGATATTGGTCAAGCTTGGCCAAGCTTCACAGCCTTTTGTCTTGTGTCGCTCTGGCCGTATCCGTGACAACCCAGGCTGATACAATGTTGGACATAACACGGCTAACGGCATAACTACAACAATGGACACATGTAAACATTTGCCCACAACAAAGCTGCTACGCAGGTAAGATACGCAACAGCAAACTGCAGCAGTAGCCTACACACATATGCCTACAGTGCATACAGACAACACGTAGAGGAGACTGAACTTTTCACCTCTCATTCTGGTTATCCCACATCGCAAAACAGCGGTTAAAGAAAATCTTACAAGTCACTCAGTGCAAATGTATTTATATAGCCTCATCCTTTCACCTGCTATTATTACCCACTTAACCCTTTAACCTTAAACACGTGTGTGAATTACAGTTCATAGTTGTAAGTGTATCTGTTCACCTGTTTGCTCAAAACTCTAACGAAGGCTGCTATGGCTTGTCTACCCCTATTTGGTGCATGTATTTAAACACGTGTGTGAATTACAGAACATTGTTATAAGTGCATGTTTTCACCTCTGGGCTCAAAACACAAAACTGCATTGAAAGCTGTTATTGTGCATAGAGCCCTATTTGGTGAATGTATTTAAACACGTGTGTGAATTACAGTTCATAGTTGTAAATGTATCTGTTCACCTGTTTGCTCAAAACACAAAACTCTAACAAAGGCTGCTATGGCTTGTCTACCCCTATTTGGTGCATGTATTTAAACACATGTGTGAATTACAGAACATTGTTATAAGTGCATGTTTTCACCTCTGGGCTCAAAACACAAAACTGCATTGAAAGATGTTATTGTGCATAGAGCCCTATTTGGTAAATGTATTTAATTTGAGAAGAAAGAATGCTTAGCCATTTTAATTGCAGATTAATTACATGATGAAAGCACTGAAAACTATGAATCAAAGGTTAAAATGTTAAAATGGGCAAAGAGAATGTTATCAAAGATACAATGATTTAAACACGGAGTATCAATCAAAATATTATGAAACATCCACACATTTACTCACGATATATCCATAACACTGCAGCCATGATGTGAATGGATTCTGCCATCACAGCCATACCAAGAGAATTCTGTGTTAGGAAATATGTCCTAACTAAGTGGCAAGTGAATCCTGTATGGTCCTTTGTTGCTCGCCTAAGAAACTGTCACTAAGAGATGTGTCTCCAGGCGAAATAATTACATGTCATCTTAGATGTAGACTCTAAATACAACTAGTTTGCATGAGGAAATGGTTCACTAATAACAGCAAAACAGGTTTATTGGCAATAGTTTGGAATAAACAAGCCAAGGAAGAATAATTTAAACAGGTCAACAAAATCAATATTGCAGTGTTTTTTCTGAAGTCATACTTTCATTTTACGCAAAATGGCACTTATTAAGAACTATGGTAGTGTCAAAATTATTTGCCTCTTTAAGGTGGGTGCAGTTTGTACCTAGTAGAGCAAACATTTGTTGCCCCAACCTGTTGCAAACATGGTGAATGTGTATGTGAACATTTCTGAACACTCTCACATCTACATACAAACTGTACACACAAACATTACTGCACTTACTGCAGTGTTTAAAAAGTACTTTACAAACATATATAGCGGCAACTGTGTACACCAACAGATATAAAAATAGGAAAAGCAGGCCTGTGGAATCATAAGGATTGTGTGTGTGTGTGTGTGTGTGTGTGTGTGTGTGTGTGTGTACTTGTGTACAAACACTTACAATATTTTTTTCATTTATATTAATATGATTGATCATTAAGTCTGTTTTGGTGCTGGCATTATCAAATGTACCTACTGCAACTTTCCCTAATGGTGTATTACAGGAAATCTTTAGGCGCATGCTGTAAAATGTATAAATGTGCACATGGCCTCAGTGTATAAATGTCTACATTAACAGAACACCTACAGTACCTCTCCTAGAAAACTCATACTTGTTTGTAGGTCCTATGCATGTCTGTACAGCACAAAGCCATTTCCAGGGTACATCTGGACCCAAGCACATCTAACATCATGTTCATATTACGGACAACTATGCAGTGCAGATGTTCTCATTTTTTATTGCCAGATGTGTTGCATTTATTCCAGGAAATTTACAGCAGTATTGTACAGCCTGTTTCAATGAACACATCATAGACATAAAAGGAAATACAACAGTAATGCAAAGTCATGTAAACACATTCATACACTTTCAGTTCAGAAAGTTTAGTCCAATGTTTAATAAGGATTATTTGATCAGAAAAGAGAGAAGAGACGAGGAAGAGCCGAGACAAACTGAGCCTGTGATTTTTGTTGCACTGGCTGTAGTGGAAAATAGAAACAGAGGGGTAGGGGTGATGACCTGGACGAATCCTGGTGGATCACTGCTGATGTAGTTTCTGATCCAGTCCACAGGACACCCTGGCATAGACTCCAGGTAACTTAGGTCTGGCACAGCCATAGCCAAAGCTGACCACACCTGACTGGACCCACTCATTGTCCTGTTTGTACTCTATTGAGCCACCAGAGTCAACCTGTGTAAACATGTGTGTCATAAACAGACCTCAAATAGGGGAGCAGAAAGATGAGTGGAGAGCGGAGTACAGAACAGCAGTCAAGGGGTTACATGAAGAACTGATTTTAGGAGTAATTATCTATTTATTAGTGGTGATACATTAGTAACATGGGTTTATGTGTTAAGGTCCGTTCACACCAAGAATGACAGTGGTGGTTCTACATTGTTTTACTCCCTGGGTGAGCGCACCTCTGAAATGTGGGAACCGTAGGCATGATGAGTTTGTGGTAGGTCAGTGTTGTGAGGTGAGAGTTTGTGTGGAAATGATTTGCTGGAAGTGGGCATGGATGTGGGTTTTAAACGAATGTGATTATCTGTGTCTGTGTATATTTTGTGTAGTTCCCACCTTCTTGGTCCAAGATATTGGCAATACAAAATCCGAAATTTTTGCATTTAACTATATCACTAGGTGGCGCTATGCTTCAAGTGAGTGTTTATGGGCTGGCTCGATATGAATCTGTAACACCAGCATACTAACACAAAATCATTGTCTTAGGCGAAATTTTTGATGAGTTATTTAACAAAAACTGTTTTTGGACACCTAGATTCGACGAGAAACATCACACCCTGTGACGAAATGTCACAGAATTTGGTGCACCTGAAAGGAAAGCTGTTTAGAGTTGTCATGTCCAGTTTGACCAAATATGAGCAATTAGAAGCTGAAATATGGCCTTTTGAAGAATTTTAAGCTATGTTGTGATTAACATGTAACTGTTAAAGGGTTCATCTCAAGATAAATCCTTTGCTAACTTTTTGTCAAATTTTATGCCATGTGCTGTGCTTCTAGAGGTCTTTGTGCTGATCATGCATGGTATATTTTGTGCAGCTCCCACCTTCTCAGTCTAAGATCTTGGCAATGCAAAATCCCAATTTCTGCATTTAACCATATCACTAGGTGGCGCTATGCTTCAAGTGAGTGTTTATGGGCTGGGTCGATACGCCTCTGTAACACCGCCATATGCTGTCAAGTGTATAAATATGCACATGCCCTTAGTGTATAAATGTCTACATCAACAGAACACCTACTACTCCTAGACTTGTTTATAGCTCAAAAACTTGATTATAGGTTCTATGCATTTCTGTATAGCACAAAGACATTTCTTGGGTTATACAAGCACATTTAAGAAGGGTGATATTATGTACCACTATGTAGTGCAAATGCTTTCATTTTTTATTGCCAGATGTGTCACATTTATTCCAGGAAATGTACAATAGAATTGTACAGCCCTGTTACAATAAACACATCACAGACATAAAAGGAAATACAACAATAAAACTAAACCATGTACATATTCAAACATTTCAATTCAGAAAGTTTAGTCCAATGACAACTATTTGTATTCAGAACAAAACAGAACAAAATCAGAACAAAATCAGAAAAGAGAGAAGATGAGAGACGAAAGAAGGCTGTACAGACAAACTGAGCCTGTGATTTTTGTTCCATTGGCTGTAGTGGAAACTGGAAGCAGGGGTGGGGTAGGGGTAGGGGTGATGACCTGGACGAATCCTGGTGGGTCACTCCTGATGTACTTTTTGATCCAGTCTTCATAGTTGGACACCCTGGCAAAGACGTTAGGTAACTTAGGTATGCCACAGCCACCGCCAAAGCTGACCACCCCTGACTGGACCCACACAGTATCCTGTTTGTACACCATTGGGCCACAACAGTCACTCTAAAAAAAACGCATGAATATTGTGTAAATGTGCATGTCATAAACAGACCTTAAATAGGTTTCCCTTCCCCAACAAGTCATTAACGAGTTATCCAACCAAAAGTTATTAACAATTGTAATATTGAGAGAAATTTTGGAATGGTGTTTGATTTTACATCATATTTCATATTCATATCTCAATACTGAACAGGTACCAAGCAAATGTCTTTTCCTCCCTCAAGATGGCCAACACAAATCATATTTTGTGTGATTTTGTGACGTGCCAAAAGGTCACCACACACTTTGTTTTCAACCACAGGAACCTCTACTTCCTGAAGAACCCCTGGGGGTGGAAGAGATTCTATGGGAGCAGCAAGATGAGTGGAGAGAAGAATGGAGGACAGCAGTTAAAGGATTAAATAAAGAACTCATTTTTAGTTTAGTTAGTAATTACCTACTTATTAGTGGAATAAAAAAAAACAGTGATGAAACATTACTGACATGGGTTTATGTAATAAGGTCCGCTCATATCAAGATATCAATAACGACAACTACAACTATGACAACTTAAGTGTACACACTGAAGAACAACATTTTAATTACACAATTCTCATCATGAGTGTAAACTAGTAGAACCTATCCTATACATTCAAAATGACTGACAGTGTTTTTAGTAAGCAATAAACCATGAGAGGCCAGGGGTAATGCTGGTTTTACCACGGCTAAGGGGTGTTGCCTCTGGTGGTTTATTGCTTTTCTAAAACTGTTACCACACAAGACTGATAATTTTATAAAATTAAGAGAAAGTAATGACAGAATATATGATTTATTGACCAACAGTCATTCTTCTGCTAATGAATATATATATAACTATATAACTATAGTTCTTTAATGTTGCTTGGTAATGCAGTACGTACCTTCACATGGTTCAGCTGCGAAGTAAAATGGAATTTTGTAATGGAATGTTATGAGGACAACCTGTAAGGCTTTACTTGTTTTACAACGGCTTGGAATGCGATTCAGCCAATCACAATCAAGGAACTGATCAAGCAGTTTTAAAATAGTTCTTAAAATCGCTCTGAAAGTCATGTTATAGTTGGGATGTGAACAGTAGGTATAATTCCTGGTGTGAATGGGCCTTAAGACCATTACTTAACTCATACTATTCCTCATGCTGTCCAACAAAAGTGAAAAATCAAGAAATGTCACCTCCTTCTCTGATGTCTCCCCAGCCAGTGACCAAGCTGTCTGATCCTTGGTGGAAAAGGCTGCCACTGGCTGCCAGGCACACGGGCCTGATGTAGCTGTTGAAGGTGACGGCACTACTCAGCCGAAGCAGAGCCATGTCATTGTCATAGGTGGACTTATCAAAACTAGGATGTAAAATGATCTTAGTCACTGTTCTAGTCACTTCATTTGGGTTTGAACCATATAAAGACTGCCGACCCAGACTGATGGTCCATCCACTTGGGTTATCACTGTTGGTGGAATGAAAGAACAGTAGAAACAATTTAAAGCAAAACTCCAGTGTAAAATGAAAATTGGTGTAATAAGACATCATGCCAAGTTGGTATCTTTGCTGATTAGCAAAACTGTACTAGCCTATTGCATTTTGAATTTTTACTATTTTTACCATTTTGGTCGAGAAGACTAAATGCTAGTAAGCATGGAGAAAGCTTAAAGGTAATGCTCTTTTTAAACCATTAAAAAAGCTTGAAGTAACTCTACACTTCCTTGCTAGCATAACAATGGCCCTGATATTCAAAATGAAACACAGACAACTTTGTGTCTGCATTTCTTAAACAAGATTGTTTTTACCAGTAGTGCCTTGCCATAGTTGCCACCATGATGAAAGTCCATACAAGGCCATTGAGTCTTTCTAGCAGCCCTTTCATCAGCTCTGCATCTGTGTTCAAATGCAGATGTTCGAATAAGTCCGTCACTTCTGGTTCATCAACTAGAAACTACAGCAAGGTACTACCTGTAAAAACTAATTTTAATAATCAATATAATGTCAGGGCCCTTGTTATACTAGCAAGGAAGTGTGGCGCTACTTCAAGCTTTTTAATGGATTAAAAATAGCGTCATCTTCAAGCTTTGTCTATGCCCCTAGTACTAGCATTGTTAGTATTCTTGACCAAAAGGGTAAAAATAGTGAGGTTCAAAATGCAACAGGGTAGCGCAGTTTTGCTCCTCAGTGAACATACGAACTCAGTATGATGTTTTAACATGCCAGTTTTCATTTCACACCAGGGTTTTCCTTTAACAACCTGGTGGAGGGAGACAGAAACTTAAGTGGTATAAATGACATCACTATCTGTTGGTAATTGTTATACCAAAAAAAGGTGTATTAGAGTTAAGTATGACATTATACCTGCTGAAGCAGTGAGCACCACAGAGCACCCACTCCTTGTTGATGAGGGAGCCTCCACAAAAGTGACCATATGGTTTTTGGAGGCTAACCTGCCAGGGCCAGCTTCCCACTGCGGCTTCCTGCCCCCCAGCTATCCTACTGTTAAGAGGAGCCGTGCCACAAACTAAACGAGAAACACGAATCATTGCCAAAGAAAAGGGAATAAATAATGATATCTGACAAGATGGTTCTGTCTCGATTCACATGATCTAGCCCTTCTCCAACGTTTTGCATGAACTGAGGGCTGCATGAATTCAAAACATATAGTGACAAAGTACTGGACAGATACAATATATATATATATATTGAGAGAGAGAGAGAGAGAGAGAGAGAGAGAGAGAGAGAGTGTGTATCTCACAAAAGTGAGTACACCCTTCACATTTCAACAAAAAATGTGGTATATCTCTTTAAGGGACAATGCTACAAAAATGGAACTTTGATATGTTTTTGAGTAGTCAGTGTACAGCTTGTGTAGCAGCATTCATTTACTGTCCTCTGAAAACGACTTTACACAAAGGCATTTTTGTTTAAATAGCAGGCCACAAAAGTGAGTACACTGTCAATGATAACGGTACATACGTATCATTCAACTCTGCTTGTCCCGCTTGTCCAATTCATCATTTCTAGGTTTGGGTCTGCTGAACTGGACCATACAAATATGTGTCATGTATTCGAGCTATTCATTTTAATGTTTTGGCTATAATTCTCTCATACTAGCCATTGGATGTCCAACATGGCTATTCATTTTAATGTTTTGGCTATAATTCTCTCATACTAGCCATTTGATGTCCAACATGGCTCCTCATGGCAAATAAACTGTCTGAGGATTTCAGAAATGGAATTATTTGCTTTACACAATGATGGCCTATCTATAAAAGATCAGCAACACCATGAAACTGAGCTACATCATTGTGGCCAGATTCATTAAGTGGTTTTCCAAAACAGGTTCCACTTCAAACAGGCATTGACAGGATCAATCAAAAAAGTAAGGTACACACACTCAGTGTCAAATGCAGAAGTTGGCTTTAAATAAATGCATGACTGCATCCAGCATTGCTGCAGAGGTTGCAGAAGTGGGAGGTCAGCTTGTCAGAGCTCAAATAAGATGCTGCACAGTGCAACAACCCGGTCTGCATGATCATTATCTGAGAGGAAAGCCTCTTGTAAAGCTTGATCACAAAAAAGTCTGAAAACTGTTTTCTGAAGACCCACAGTCTAAAAGCATGAATTCCTGAAACCATGTCCTGTGGTCTGACTAGAATAAGATAAAGTTGCTTAAATGGTGTCAGGCATGTGTGGCAGCAACCTGTTAAACAGTACCATTATAAGTGTTTCAATGCTGACAGAACTGAGGAACTGCAGTTCATTGAAAGAATCATGGATTCCGACATGTGCTGTGACATCACATCTCCAAGATGACCACTGCCTTTTTGAAGAAGTTGAAAGCGAAGATAATGGAATGGCCAAGTATGTCTCCAGACCTGAACCCTATTGATCACCCATGGGCAGGAGGTGGAAGAGTACCAGTGTCTTACATCTGCCAAATCTGTAATGCCATCATGAGGGGAAAAGGATTACAAAAAACCTGTGCAGCTCTGGTGAATTTCATATTAAGGCAGTGCTAGATAACAATGGTGCTCACACAAAATATTAATGATTTTGACACAATTTGGACACTTTGGGGTGTACTCACTTTTGTGGACTGCTATGTTTACAAAAATGATTGTGTCTTAAGTTATCTTCAGAGGGCAGAGGGCATCTATACTGCTACACAAGCTTTATACTAACTACTCAAAAACATATCCATGTTTCATTTTTGTAGTATTGCCCCTTGAAAAGATATAACACATTTTTGCTGAAATGTGAAGGGTGTACTCACTTTTGTGAGATACTGTGTATATATAGTATATACAGTACACTACCGGTCAAAAGTTTTAGAACACCACACTTTTTCCAGTTTTTTACTGAAAATTCAGTGTATTGTGTCATTGCAGTCTAAAAATGAAAGCACAGAACAAATAAGCAATTTAAGTTGAAAAAAAATCATGAAATCAATTTATAAACCAAAATGTAATCTAAACTTTTGACTTATCAAAGTAGCCACCTGAGCATACTCATGGCATTCTTTCTGCAAGGGAAATCAAATATTCTTCAAAAAGTTCTTCCAAAGTTTGTTGCAGAAGTTACCATAAATGTGTGGCACTTGTAGGTTGCTTGACTTTCACTCTTCTGTCCAGTTCTTCCCAAACCAGCTCGATGGGGTTTAGGTCTGGAGATTGTGCTGGCCACTCCATGTTTTCAAGCTTACCATCTTGTTCTTTTTTCCTGAGGTAGTTTTGACATAGTTTGGACTAGTGTTTTGGGTCATTTTCTTTCTGTAGGATGAACCTCTGACCAACTAGGTGCATACCAGAGGGTATTGCATGGCGCTACAGAATGCTGTGGTAGCCATTTTGGTTGCTTGAAGTTACTGTCCTGTGAGCTACCTATCACACAATTTGTTAACTCTTAGAGACATGTTCTCTGATTCAGGTGTGGCTTTGGCCAGACCACTTCCTGTCAGTTTCCTCCAGTTTTTGAGTGCCTTTTGATGGTGAAGAAAACTGTACTCACTGACACCTTGACTTTCTTTTGCAATTGTCCTGTAGGAAAGACTAACACTTTTAAGTGTTATAATGGTCTGTCTCTCTCTCAATGTTAATTGCCCCTTTCTTGCCATTTTTGTAGCATTACACTACTTTCTGCAGTACAATACTGTTCACATGATGCTCCTGAGGGTCTGGTACCACAGTGTGTTTCAACACTGCTTTTATACCAACATTGGATGTTGTAAGTAGTCAAGAAAAGTTGGAACACCTATAGGAATTAGTAGCACTAGCTGTCAAGGCTGATTTAACCTTCATTGCTGGTGATCAGGTAACCAACTTTGTGTTCCCTGAAAAAGGCCTTTTCTGTATAATTCTGAAATGTACACTATTTTTTGGTTTTAAGTAACCATTTTTTTTTACCTCTGGCTGTTCAGTACTTACCTTTGTACCATTTCAGGGTATTCATTGAACATTCACTACTTGAATTGCAATAAATAACTGGAAAAATTAGGGTGTTCTAAAACTTTTGACCAGTAGTGTATATACACACATTACAAATTCTGCATACTGAAGAAATGTTAAAAAATAGGTTTAATGTGTCAGAGAGATAGCAGGTACTTTGAATATTTCTACATACTGTCTCTACTGTTCTGTGTGGTGTCATCATTGAAATTGTTGTCTGTATCGATGCCTCTGGAGTTGAATGTCACAAGGCCAAGTCCTGGTCCCTCTCCCACATTTTCCATGATCCATGCCTGGTACGCAGACACACGAGCATAGACATCTGGAGCCATGCCTGTGCCACACGGGACCCCAAAGTTGGTGATACCAGCCTGCACCCACACAGAGCCTTGTTTGCACTGCAGGGGACCTCCAGAATCTCCCTAATGAGAAGCATGGAAGTCACAAGAGGGATATTTAGTTTTTTGACATGATAAACAAGATGAACATGAATTTATGTCTTCATAAATAGTTGCCTTACATGACACACAGCTTTTCCCTCCTTCCCACTGGCACAGATCATTGTGGGCAGAACGCCATCTCCCAAAATAGTGTTTTTTAATTTGCTGGCACACTCTTTGTTGCCCACCACCTGAAGCTCCAGTTCCTGTACTGTCTGAGGAGATGGAAGAGGCCCTGGTAGAAGAAAATACAGTTACAAATATGTAAAAAAAAATCCTCACATTGATCATAGCTTCATTAAAAACCTCTATAAACATTTGTATCCTAAAGGAAAAAACTGTAAGTGGTGAATCAATCCTTAACCCTGTTTTTGAAGTTCTCAGAGGGCTGTTGGTGGGAAAAAAAAGAAAATGTTATACAACATAAACCGAGTAATGAACCAGCAGATAACACTAACTGAATGTGACATAGAAATTAACTTTTAGTTTAATTTCCCAATGCCCCAATTAGTCAATGTTAGCTTGGCTATTTGTCGTATATTGTATCACATTTTCATGCCTTTTTCGTACAGACAGCACTCACTAACCTCAAACAACAGGGCTGTGGATTAAATTCCATGGGATCTCTCTTAAATGCATTTATATTAGGTCTTGACATGTAAATGTAATTTTACTCTGGCTCTAATTTCAGAGTTTGTTATAAAATAACAGTACCTCCCAGACCCACAGAGCCCCAGCCAGTAGCCCAGCAGGTGGTAGCATTGTGGAAGCTGCTCATGTTGGAGGGCAGGCAGATGGGTCTGATGTGTGACGTAAACTTAAGCGGCTTACTAAGTTTCATCAGAGCAATGTCATTGGCATATGGCTTTTTTTATACTCAGGATGTACAATGATTGAGTTGACAGAACATCTGACTTGGTTTGGGTTGGGAATAGTGGTGTTCTGGGTCCCCTTGCCCAGGTAAACAGACCACCAAACAGGATCAGGGCTGAAATATTCAAATACACATGTATAAAATAGGTACTTTTCACATTCTACCTTTACCATACATGGTATGGAATGCAATTAATCTAAGGTAAGTGCTGTGCTGCTGCAGTACACACAAAAGGCATCTGCTTACCTAATAAAGCAGTGAGCAGCAGTTAGCACCCATTGGTTGTTGATGAGAGTCCCTCCACACATGTGGCGTCCATAATAATGGAGATTCACCTGCCAGGGCCAATTGCCAGCAGGGGCATCCTCTCCACCCACAATCCGGCGGTTTAGAGGAGCTTGACCACAGTCTAGCAGAGAAAAAAATGTGTTAAAGAAGCCCATGCATAAAGAGCCCCTTTTCAGTGGACTTCTCGCACTTCACAAGACTTTCTGATTCTGAGGACAATGTATATATAGGCAATTCCAGCATTATGGATGTGACATTTGCACTGTTATTGACAAACAAAATGTCACATAACTTTAACAAGTATAATATATATTTTTTTTTTCATGTAAACTCTAACTGAACAAAAAAACATTTTGCCATTTACAGTTACTCTTAACAAGCAAAACAGTAAACACATGGCATATGTGTAACTAACTATAATCATGCTGTAACTGTTTAACACTGCTAAATAAATGCACATTTCACTTGAAATAAAGGTTCATTGTGAATGAATATGATTTAGTAGTAAATGTGTAGTGGTCAAATATTTCAATATAAGTTCCTTGTGAATTCAAAGGTTTTGGCATAAAGATACATATTTGAACAGGCATCGAATAATTCGTAAGTTTATAACTTACTATCTGCAGTAGTTATTGTCCCTGATGGGTAAGGGGTGGCTGCTGGTGTAGTTGTTTGAACAGAAGGGGTACTTCCATTGCCAAGATTAGTTGTAGTTTCAGTTGTGGTAGGGGTGATACCTTGACAGAGTGGCAACCAAAACAGAATTAAATGGATAAGTACATACATGAAAGAGTTTTTATTCAGCATGATTTTGTTCAAATCGTGTCTTGTCAGGCTTGGAATCATGGGGTATTACTGACTGCGTTCACATGGTGGGATTGGTTTGGTTTGGGATTGGTTTGGGTGTTGCTTCCCAACGGGTGGTCTTTCCCCAAGTCCCTGTTCACATGCAGTTCGTCTAAGCGGATTCGGCCAGAGACCCGGCCCTTTCCGCTACGCTAGGTGGGGGTGCTGTAGTCAACTTCTATCTTTCTATTATTATCTTTTAATGCAAGGAACCTCTCTTCCACGCATAACTCTTGAACCACTCATCCGCTTGATCTCAAATTTGGACAGCGTCATCATAATGTTACCAGTGTGTGCAGTGCCAAGTTTCGTGTTGTTTGGGCAAAAAATGGCAAAGATATCGGTCAAACCGTGCCGACCCAGCCATGACGACCCAGGCTGATAAGATTTACAATGCTAGCTGCTACAATGTTGGACATAACGCGACTAACGACACATAACTAAAATAACTGACATAACACGAGTAAACATTTGCCCACAACAAAGCTGCTACGTAGGTAAGATGTATCTTATCGTATACGCAACAGCAGACTACAGCACTGCACACATATACAGTGCATACAGACGACACGTAGAGGAGACTGAACTTTTCACCTCTCATTCCGGTGGCGAAAGAAAATCTTACAAGTCAGTCAGTGCAAATGTATTTACATAGCCTCCTCCTTTCACCTGATATTATTACCCACTTAAACAATAAGGTGGTCTAAACAAAAACGTAATACTCTGGCACATCTTCTATGGGCTCTGCACTGTTCCTACTAAATAAAGACAATAAACAAACTTTCTGGCGGCATACAAACATGGTGTTCCAGGAGTTTGACGCATTCGCGTACGTGTTGTGCATTCTGCTGTGTTAGAAAGTCCGTATGAAGGAACAAACTGCGGTTTACGAAAACCAATTCCAAACCAAACCAATCCCCGTTCACATGAAGCCGGTACGATCCCAAACCAGTTGCAATCGGTTTCGACCTGTCCATGTGAACGCACTCATTGCGCCTTTTCCACCAGCCTGGTTTAGCCCTTGTATACCTACCACAGGCCAGTTTCATGCCAGAATATTTTTCCAGACCAGAGATGGGGATGTGAGAGCGGGGAGGATGGTTAATTTTATGATAATTTTGTAAAATAAGTTAGAACATCATACATCCGTCTGTAGACGTTTACCCTTATCCCATCAGCATCAGCAACAATCAGCCATATGAAGCAAGCATGGCATATTACATTATTAACCCTTTTAACTTCCTTTGAGAAGAAAGAAAGCTGTCATTTTTATTATCATTTCTTCTTTGCCTAAAACCGTAAAATGATCCCCTATGACACGGTGTGAATATAACTTGCTCAGTTGCAGGTTAATCACATGATGAAAGCACTAAAAACTATGAATCAAATGTTTGGCTATTTGTTTAAATGAACAAAGAGAATGTTATCAAAAGTACAATGATTTAAAGAGTGAGGACCCATCCAAATATTATGAAACATCCACACATTTACTCACCATTTCTGCATAAGACTACAGCCATGATGTAAATGAATTCTGCCACCACAGCCATACCAAGAGAACTCTGTGTTAGAAAATATGTCCTAAGTTCCAAGTGAATCCTGTATGGTCCTTTGCTGCTCGCCTAAGCCAACTGTCATTAAGAGATACACATGACATCTTCAAAAGTAATGTTTACATGTGAACTTAGATGTGTTTAGACTGTAAATACAGCTAGTTTGCATGAGGAAATGGTTTACCAATAACTTGGTCATTGTAATGTCAAGAAAATATTCAAACTTATTTACCACATATACTATTATATATTATATACCAAACCGTAAAATAATTATTAAAAAAATATTTGTTAATGCAAAACTTTATTCCATCATAAAATATTAATAGAATCTGGTATGTGCTAAAGAGGGAAACTACACATAAAGGGGATGTTTGTTATGGCTTCAGTTTTCACCCTTATTTAGCAGCAAATTTCCCACTGTTCTAGTTTAGATAAGGTACATGCCGTTAGATGACATGACCCTTGGCGGGGGTAATGCTAGAGGGTGGGGGTATGGTGGTGGGGGGGTGTATCTAAGGTGCCAGCATTGGCAGGGGGTGTTTTGAAGACACTATTAATAACATAACACTTTTTGAGAACTATGGTCGTGTCAAAATTATTCCGCCTCTTTAAGGTGGGTGTGTTTCATACCTAGTAGAGCAAACATTTGCTGGCCCAACCTGTTGCAAACATGCTGAATGTGTATGTGAAAATTACATTTACATACAAACTGTACACACAAACATTACTGCACTTTGGTCAGCAGGTGTGTGGAATCATAAGGATTGTGTGTGTGTGTGTGTGTGTGTGTGTGTGTGTGTACACTTGTGTACATTATCAAATGTACCTACCGCAACTTTCCCTAATGGTGTATTACAGGAAATCTTTAGGCGCATGCTGTAAAATGTATAAATATGCACATGCCCTCAGTGCATAAATATCTACATCAACAGAACACCTAGCAGTCCTAGAAAACTCATACTTGTTTGTAGGTCCTATGCATGTCTGTACAGCACAAAGCCATTTCCAGGGGTAAACAAGCACATCTAACAGTGGTCATATTATGGACAACTATGCAGTGCAAATGCTGTCATTATTTATTGCCAGATGTGTTGCATTTATTCCAGGAAATTTACAGCAGAATTGTACAGCCTGTTACAGTAAACACATCATAGACATAAAAGGAAATACAACAGTAATGCAAAGGCATGTAAACACATTCATACATTTTAGTCCAGAAAGTTTAGTCCAATGTTTAATAAGGATTATTTGATCAGAAAAGAGAGAAGATGAGAGAAGAGACGAGGATGTACAGACAAACTGAGCCTGTTATTTTTGTTCCATTGGCTGTAGTGGAAAATGGAAGCAAAGGGGTAGGGGTAATGACCTGGACGAATCCTGGTGGGTCACTGCTGATGTATTTTCTGATCCAGTCTTCATAACGGGACACCCTGGAATAGACTCCAGGTAACTTAGGTCTGGCACAGCCATAGCCAAAGCTGACCACACCTGACTGGACCCACACAATGTCCTGTTTGTACACCATTGGGCCACCAGAGTCACCCTAAGAAACAGGCATGAACACTGTGTAAACATGTGTGTCATAAACCGACCTCAAATAGGTTTGCCTGCCCCAACAAGTCATTAATCTGTTATTCAATCAAAAGTTATTAATTAACAATAGTAACACTGGGAGAAATTTTGGAATGGTGTTTGATTTCATGCCGCAGTACTGAACAGGTACCTGGCAAGAGTCTTTTCCTCCCTCAAGATTGCCAGCACAAATCATATTTTGTGTGATTCTGCGAAATGCCAGAAGGTCATCACACACTTTGTTTTCAACCACAGGAACCTCTACTTCCTGAAGAACCCCAGGGAATGGAAGAGACTCTATGGGAGCAGAGAAATAAGTGGAGAGAAGAATGGAGGACAGCAGTCAAAGGGTTAAATGAAGAACTAAGTTTAGTAATAATCTACTTTTTAGTGGAATTAAAATAAAATTGTGATGACACATTACATTACTGATCTGTTATCACCAAAAATGATATTGATAACGATAACAACAAATATAACTATAATGACATAAGTGTCCACACTGAAAAGAAGAAAAAAGAAGTTTTAATTACACAATTCTTAGCATGAGTGAAAACATCTACTAGAACCTGTCTTGTTTTAATGAATTCTGATTGGCTGACTGTTTTTATAGTTCATAAAATCGCTCTAAAAGTGATTAAAAGCGATATTGTCATTGTTGTAGTTGGGATGTAAACAGCACCATTCAGTGACATGAGAACGATTTTTAAAAATATATAGTTATCATTGTAGCTATAGTTCTTGGTATGAATGGGCCTTAACTCCATTAGTTAACTCATACTATTCTTGCTGCTGTCCAACAGAGGTGAAAATCAAGAAATGTCACCTCCTTCACTGATGGCTCCCCAGCCAGTGACCCAGCTGTCTGATCCTTGGTGGAAAAGGCTGCCGCTGGCTGCCAGACACACGGGCCTGATGTAGCTGTTGAAGGTGACGGCACTACTCAGCCGAAGCAGAGCCATGTCATTGTCATTGGTGGACAAATCATAACTAGGATGTAAAATGATCTCAGTCGCTGTTCTAGTCAGTTCATTTGGGTTTGAACCATACAAAAACTGTCGACCCAGACTGATGGTCCATCCACTTGGATTATCACTGTTGGGAGAAGAACAGAGAAAGAAAGATGGAAGAACAGAGGAAACAATTTAACTGCCTGGTAGATGGAGAGGTAAACTTAAGAGGGGTACAAAGCTTACTATCTCCACGTATGTTACCAAATGTATTGAAACTCCAGAGTTGTTTGTTAGCAGCAATTTTCAAGATGGGCATGCTCAAGTAGCCTTAGAAATATTGTAGATAATTGCTATCTGTTGGTAAATATTATACCAAAAAGTCCCGTATATTAGAGGAAATATGCCATCATACCTGCTGAAGCAGTGAGCAGCAGAGAGCACCCACTCCTTGTTGATGAGGGAGCCCCCACACATGTGACGATACCATTTCTGCAGGCTAACCTGCCAGGGCCAACTCCCCACTGGGGCATCCTGCCCCCCAACTATCCTGCTGTTCAGAGGAGCCGTGCCACAAACTAAAGGAGAAACAAGAATCATTAGCAAAGACAGGGATATTAATGAATAATGATATCTGACAAAATGGTTCTGTCTGTCTTAATTTACATGATCTGGCCCTTATCCAACCTTATGCATGAGCTGAGGGCTGCATGAATCACGGTTGGAAGTTGTGAATTTAAAACATATAATGGCAAAATACTGGACTGATACAAGGTTCACATTCCAACTGACAGTTGTTTTAGATAATTCTTCATAATGTTATACTTAATCACCTACATCAGTTAAGTTTTGAATATACAAATATTTTATATTTTATTTAATATATAAGTTTTATATAGTGAAGAAATTGTTAAAAATAGTGTCTCAGATAGATAGCGGGTTCTTTGAATATTTCTACATACTGTCTTTACTGTTCTGTGTGGTGTCACAGGTAAAATTGTTGTCTGTGTCGATGCCACTGGAATTAAATGTCACAAGGCCAAGTCCTGGTCCCTCTCCTACATTGTCCATGATCCATGCCTGGTACGCAGACACACGAGCATAGACATCTGGAGCCATGCCTGTGCCACATGGGACCCCAAAGTTGGTGATACCAGCCTGCACCCACACAGAGCCTTGTTTGCACTGCAGGGGACCTCCAGAATCTCCCTAATGAAATAGGACATGGAGGTCACAAGAGGGGGAATTTACTTGTTTAACACGATACACAACACAAGCGCCTCTATATTTATGTCTTCATAAATAGTTGCCTTACATGACACACAGCTTTTCCCTCCTTCCCACCGGCACAGATCATCGTGGGCAGAATGACATCACCCAAAAAAGTGTTTTTAACTTTGCAGGCACACTCTTTGTTCCCCACCACCTGAAGCTCCAGTTCCTGCAGTGTCTGAGGAGATGGAAGAGGCTCTGGTAGAAGAAAACATAATAACATTTTTAGTATTTACATTTTTATGTATCTGTTTTATGTAAAAAAGAATCTCACATTAATTTTAGCTTTACTTAAAATCCTCTACAACCTTAAAAGAAAACTCCGCTATGAATCAATCCTTAACCCTGTTTTACAAGGTCACAGAGGGCTATTGGTAGGAAAAAAAAGAAAATTTTGATGCAACATAGACAGGCAGATAACACTAACTGAATGGGCATAGAAATTAACTTTCAGTTTATTTTCTCTATGATCCAATTTGTCAATGTCAGCTGGCGGTTTGCTGTTTGGTTTATGCTGTATCACATTTTCAGGCTCTTTTTCCTACCGACAGCACTCAACAACCTCAAACAACAGGACTGTGGATTGAATCCAATGTGATCTCTCTTTTAAATGCATTCATGTTAAGTCTTGGCATGTAAATGAGATTTTACTTTGGCTGAAGTCTAATTTCAGAGTTTGTATGTGTTATAAAGTAACAGTACCTCCAAGACCCACAGAGCCCCAGCCAGTAGCCCAGCAGGTGGTAGCATTGTGGAAGCTGCTCATGTTGGAGGGCAGGCAGATGGGTCTGATGTGTGACGTGAAGTTAACCGGCTTACTAAGTTTCATCAGAGCAATGTCATTGGCATATGGCTTTTTTTTGTAGTCAGGATGTACAATGATTGAGTTGACAGAACATCTGACTTGGTTTGGGTTGGGAATGGTGGTGTTCTGAGTCTGCTTGCCCAGGTAAACCGACCACCAAAGGGGATCACGGCTGAAATATTTAAATGCACATGTAGGTACTTTTTAATTCCACATTCTACTTTTACCATATATGGTATGAAGCACAGATAATCTAGAGCAAAAATGCGCTGCTATAGTACACACAAAAGGCCTCTGCTTACCTATTAATGCAATGGGCAGCAGTTAGCACCCATTGGTTGTTGATTAGAGTCCCTCCACAGATGTGGCCTCCAGAATAATGGAGACTCACCTGCCAGGGCCAATTACCAGGAGGGGCGTCCTCTCCACCCACAATCCGACTGTTCAGAGGGGCTTGACCACAGTCTGGCAGAGAAAAGAAATGTGTTCAAGCAGCCCTGTGCAGCTTTCTTTATTACTTTACTGTTTACTCCTTTTTTTGCCATGTAGAGGTGACTATTTTTAGTGGACCGTTTGCGCTTCATATAAGACTTTCTGATTCTGAGCACACTGTGTATAGGCAATTCCCAGGTTATGGATGTGACATTTGAACTGTTATTGACAAACAAAATGTTACAACAAGCATAATAGTAATTCATTATTTTTTCATGTAAAGCCTAACCTAACAAAAAATGTTACAGTTAGTCTTAACAAGCAAAATAGTAAACACATGGCACGTGGACATCCATGCTGTAACTATATAACATTGCTAAATAAATGCAGACTTCAGTGGAAATAAAGGTGCATTATGAATGAATATGATTTAGTAGCAGCTCTGTAGAAGTCAAACATTTCATCATTTGAATGGTTGTGACAAGTTGCTTATGACTTCACAATACAATTCACATAAAAGCTGTATAGTGGTCAAACATTTCATGATTTGATGTGCCTGTTGAATTCAAAGGTTTTGCCATAATGATACTTATTTGAACAATCAGCAGATAATTTGTAAGTTCATAACTTACTATCTGCAGTAGTTATTGTCCCCGATGGGTAAGGGGTGGCTGCTGGTGTAGTTGTTTGAACAAAAGGGGTACTTCCATTGCCAAGATTAGTTGTGGTTTCAGTTGTGGTAGGGGTGACACCTTGATAGAGGGACAAATAAAACATAATTACGTAAGATTCATTGTGGAATTTAGTGTACTGATGACATCACCCATAGTGCATTCAGAAATAAGTACCTACACAAATATTATGATGTGCTACTGGGAAATATGATTGCAGGCCCTTTTTTCTCCTCATACTGGCATGTATCATGTAGCACGCATGTAATGGATATGCATATTGCGCTATGATTTAATGAAAGGACTCTAAAGAGAAACCAGCCAAATAATTATTAAAAGCAGTGTCAATTCCTGGACCACTATAGCTGTAGCCGTATCCCATAGTTATAACCATCACCATATACAGATAACAACTGATGCACCAGCATTTTTCATTATTGGTGTTGTATATCAAACAAGCCAACATAATGTTTTTTTTTTCAATAGTCTCAGAATTGATTCTGTTTTAAAACACAGAATGTTTGACGTGTTTGCCATATTAATTCAAACTTAATAAATTATAATATTTTCTTCAAGGCTTTACCTACTGAGCATGCCACAGGTTCTTTTGAATTTAAATAAATGACTTTAAACTCTAACTTCGTTTGAAATGCTCTTAGACTGTCTTGTATTTAGTCCAAACTCCATGATGATCCACTGGAGGTGTAATTACATTTTTATATACACCAGAGATGTCAGTCCCAGCAAATAAAAATCCTGCCACATATTTGATCCAATTATTACATGGCATGTCTTTTTATTTTCTTAAGCCAGGATTGACTATTCTGTTTCAAACACTCAGTACACATAATGCTCCAAGGAATAATTCCTTGCTTTATCTGTATAAGATAAATCATCCGCAGACCAAAAATTCAACATGTTCAATACATTAAAACACTCACAATTGAATGTGGGGATCAGAAATACTATAAGAATCCATGTTCTTGATGTGTCCATGGCAGACCAGCGATAGAGTTGTAGTGTGCTGCTTACAATCTCTATATAATGGCATATTACCTTTGGCCTTACCTTTGCCCAACCCCTTTTTGGTCAACATGACAGTGTAGTTCTCAAAGTATTCACCATGAGTCATTAGTCACTAGTCTTAAACAACATGGTTCAGAAAAGATTAACTACGCTATAACCCTGTAATGTACCCTCCACTATTTGTATTGGTGTGTTAAGAACCACTGACAAGAGCAGTCCAATGTCATCAAGATATCATAAAATACAACACCTTGCAAAATGTTATCTTATCCATATGTGTTCCACTCACACAAGAAACGTGATATATGTTGTTGAACTTTTCCCTCATTTTTCAAAGAGTTCAGGTAATCTGACTAATTTGTTATTTACAAATTATGTCAGTTGACCCTGTTCGTTATGTAATATCCTGAAATAGTATCACATACAATTTGTATGTATATAGCCTACTGACGTTTATATAACATCTTTAACAGCATTTTAATTGTGTTGTATTCGAATTAAAAACACTAATTTTGAAACATTCATACATAATCCTACCCAACGTCACCAAGTGTACTTTGTCACAGTCGCTTTAATATATTACTATTTGAATTGAGAGCTAAAACTCACATGGGGAACACAGTTAGAGTTGTACAAAGGCTGTAGTTCCCTTCCCAGATAAGTACACAAAACGACAATACATCAACACAACACATCAATGAGCCACATCTCAATGGCAATTTATTACACACCGAAGCGGAGCCAGGTCACAATGGCGGTTCACTATACACCAAGATGAGCACAAATGATCTAGGCACTACACACCCAAACCACAGCACACAAAGGCCCAGTGGACTACCTCTCTGTGATCCCCCTCTGCCAAGGCTAACCCAACAAAAACAACAAGAAAAAAGCCTGATTAAAACACAAATGAATGGAATGTAGTTTTACACATAATACACCTATTAACAATGCCTTCAAAGTCAATCTCAAGTAAAAAGTAAAACAGGCGCCCAGTATTACTAGCCTATGCACTTCACTAAAGAGATGGCTGCCAATGGCAGGCAGTAAGTAAGCCTATCAGTGTACAAATGCAAATGCTTTCACTTCCTCAGTTGACGCATAACCAAGTATTACAACAAAGACAGGAAGTCCGGAGCACAGTGAGCTACTGGTGTAACATCATGTCATGTGACCCAGGGTTTTTACATTAAGTATTTCATTTTTACATCTTGCAAAATTTGTATACGTACTGGTCCATTCTTTTTCCATTGAGTTCGGCAATCCATACATGTCGCCCCTACAAAGCATTCTGGGCATGCAATATGACAGTTCATGGAGCTACCTTGCATGAAGTCATTTAAATAAAGTTCAAAATGTTCAACTTTTAAAAAAACTAGATGTACCACATAGTGGTACATGGAATGACATGTATTGACATGTGGGAACTGTTGGTATGATGACTGAGTGGTAGAGCAGTATTGTGAGGTGAGAATTTGTGTGAAAATTATTTCCTGGAAGTGGGCATGGATGTGGATTTTGAATGGATGACATTTTGTGTGTTTGTGTAGTGTGTAGGAGTGATTTGTGAAAAGGATAGATGCTGTCATAGTATGTATGTAGTCTACCTGCGTTATTAGTTTCCAGCTTCTTGGTGCAAGATATTGGCAATTGAAAATCCAAATTTTTGCATTTACCCATATCACTAGTTGGTGCTATGCCTCAAATGAATGTTTATGGGCTGGATTGACACACCTCTGCAACACTGGCATACTAAGAAAAAAGCATTGTCTTGGGCAAACTTTTTAAGTTATTCAACAAAACCTGTTTTTGGACATGTAGTTTTGACAATAAATATCGCACCCTGCAAAGAAATGTCACACAACTTGGTGCACAATTAAACAATGTTTAGAGTTTCCATGTCCAGTTTGACCAAATTTGAACAGTTAGAAGCCAAGATCTGGATGTATGAAGAATTTTAAGCTACGTTTTCAATTTTGATTGATGTGTTACCTTCAACTGGTTCATCTCAAGATAAATCCTTTTTGGCAGCATTGTCTGTAGATGACATACCAAATTTGGTGAGATTCACTTGAACGGCCTATGACGAGTTTGTTTGCTTTTGCTTTTGTGATGTTAAAATTCCTAAATTTACACATCAATTTTAGATGTTCCCCCTTAGATGCTCAGCCCTGGGCAGAGTAAAACATTTGGCCATTCTAATGGCAAGCTTGTATCATGGCCGATACGTACTCTGCAGAACATTTATGCAGATCCAGTCATACGTATCATTTAAGGAGTGATGGTCCTGATGCCTTGGGAAATGTGTTGATCCTTAAAAAAGCCTAGGCTGACCAGCTAGAGTGCTCGTCTCCCGATCTGGAGTTGCTGTAAGTCCACTCACAGGTAGCAGACTCCAGGTAACTTAGGTCGGGCACAGCCATAGTCAAAGCTGGATGACCCCAGACTGGGCCCACACAGCATGCTGTTTGTACACCATTGAGCCACCGGAGTCACCCTAAGAAAAAGAGACAGAGACAATAGACAGATCTCAAATTGGTACCCCTGGCCCAATAAGCCTTTAACAAGTTATCTAACCAAAAATTAGAAATTAAGAAGTGCAACATTGGGATTGAGAGTGATGTTATATTAAAACTGTGCACAGGTACCTGACAAGAATCTTTCCCTCCTTCAAGAAGGCCAGCACAAATCATATTTACTGTCATTACTGCTGTCTCTAGGAGCTTGTTGTCAACCACAGGAACCTCCACTTCCTGAAGAACTCCCGGAAATGGAAGAGACTCTGGAGGAACAGAATGAAAAGTGAATTAGCAGTAAGGGCAGCAGTTGGTTGTGTTAAATATAGAATTCATTTCAGAACGTAATAGTAATTTTAAATACAAGTGGAAGTTTAAATAATCAGTGATGACATTACATTACTAATACAGTCATGGTAGGAGTACACATTGCTTAAGGGTTAATTTGGTGTTAAATTAACTTTGGGTATGTTACAACAGGATAACGAGTTGGTATGTTCGCTGAGAAGCAAAACTATGCTATCCTGTTGCATGTCAAACTTTACTATTTTTACCATTTTTGTTGAAAAGGCTTAAAATGCTAGTGATAAGGGGACAAAGGAAGCTTGAAGATATAACTATTTTTAAACCATTAAAAAGCTGGAAGTAGCTGCACACTTCCTTGGTAGTAATATTGAAAAGACTGTTTTTATAGGTAGTACCTTGTGATAGTTTCTGGTCGCCGCCATGATGAAAGTCCATACAAGTCAACAGCCAAAAAGATTGCGGCAACCCCCTCTCAGACATGTACAAGCCAAGAACATTGTCATCTCTCTCATGGCCTCTTCATCTCATCGCCATCAGGCAGAAGGCTAGGTTGTGAGCCTTTTCGATAAAAATGATAAATGCAGTTTTGCTCCTCAGCAACCACACCAACTCGTTATCTTATGTTTTTTTTTTTTTTTTACAGAATTTCTTCTTTAAGGTGGTGTATCTAAATGGTGACATATTGCAGCTTTGCTCAGAATGACTCATTTTAGTTTAAAAATGTGCATGTAGAGGAGGTCAGAGATAGAGTTGAGATTTTGTTATGGTCAATTCAACATGCCCAGCTACCAATATTCAACAACAAGGAAAATACCTTGAGACCTTCTACAGAACCTGCTTGGAGAGTCTGCTGACGTGAAACATCTTGGTGTGGTTTGCCAACTGCAGTGCAGAAGACAGGAGGAAGCTGCAGATGGTGGTGAGGTCAGCTGAGAGGCTTGTTGGCAACCCCCTCCCTACCCTGGTTGACCTCTACAACTACCGCTGCCTCAACACAGCGAAAGCCTTAATCAAGGACAGCTCACGTCCATTGTACAACTTTTTTAACCTTTTCATTATTTTTTATTTTTTCCTATTTTAATTTCATTGTGCTTGTACAATGACAAAAAATTCTGATTCTACTCTATTCTAAATGCAGTTTTGAATTCTATAGATTTTGATAGTCAAGGAGTGTTTGAAAGCTGGAGGGGTAACTGTGTGAGATAGAGCACCTTAACTGAACCTTAACTGCCTATGGCTTTAACTGGAAGGAACTTCAAGCTACTTGATTATAGGTTTATAACTTACTATCTGATCTGCAGTAGGGAGTGTCCCTCCTTGGTCAGATGTGGCTGCTGATGTAGTTGGTTGTACAGCAGGAGAGGTATTTCCATTGCCAAATGTTTGCATTGGTACAATATTTTAATGATAAAGCCTTGGGAAACACTGGTTAGCCAAAAGAAGCCCAATGTAAAACAGTCAATCAGAACAAATTGTTGTATCAGAATGTTAACAGGTATTTGCTTCCTCTCCTGATCAGTGCCAATAATAGGTGACTGAATCTTAGGAATTCCATGTGACGAAACGGAGAGCTGTAGAAACTCAACTTGTCGAATTTTAGTGTCACCCTATAATGGTACTTTTTAATGCTTTTTATGTCTTGCATAGGATTATGCTGACTTGATGCCGATACAGCATGTCTTTATTTCACACAATGACCCATTACGAATTCATGGATGGCAAACACTAGGATTCATGTTCTTGATACATCCATGCTGACCAGTGGGCAAACTAAAGTAGTCCTTCAGCAGCTGCCAATGCACACTTCCATTTCTTCATTTGGCCCGGCTTCTTTTTTGTCAATATGCCAGTGTAGACTGAAGAGTTATCACTATTAGTCCAACCTTTAAACAAAGTTCACATAAGCAATAAGGTACATAATTAAAGGTTAATTACATGCCAAGCCTCTGCTCTGTCCTCCACTATTTTTATTGGTTCATGTAAAGAACCACTGATAACAGCAGTTTAATGTCATTAAAATTATATAAAATACAACACCTTTAAAAATAATAATAATACATTTTATTCACAAGGGTTGTATGCAGGACACTGCATAAACCCAAAATATTACAATATCCAAACCAGATCAACTCACATAAGTAATGTGACATTGTTAAACTTTTCCCTCATTACCAGTTCATAGCGCAAAAGTTCAGGCATAATCTGACTGATATCTATATGTAAACACTACTTAATATTGCCCCTATTTAGGAAATCCAGCTCTGTCCTGGGTTACCCCCTTGACTCAGTACAGGTGGTGGGAGAGAAGAATCATACACAAGCTATCATGATGGACAACCCATCCCACCCTCTGTAGGGCACCATGTCATCACTGGGCAGCTCCTTCAGCAACAGACTGAAACATCCCAAATGCCCAAAGGAGCATTATCAGAGGTACTTTCTCCCTGCTGCTGTCAGACTGTACAATCAACATTGCTCCAGCTGGCCATACCAGTTACAGAATGGGATGTGTACTGAATCCCATCCACTCTATGACTGGTACAATATGCAATATACCTCATTTGCAATGGACAACATGCAATATATTTACTCTTAGTGTACCTGTCAGTATACTGAATCTCATCCGCTTACATTGAACAATGTGCAATATACTACTGACAGTATGCAATGTATTCTCCTTTTATTCTTTTTTATCCTGCTGTCCTTCCTGCCGCAACACTGTAAATTTCCCCCTTGAGGGACTAATAAAGGAACATCTTATTTTATCCATTACATTTTCTGATAAAAGATCGTACACATTTCTAGATACACACTATTTGCAATAAAGATTACACACATTAACTTACACTTCACACCTTTGTTTTTTATCCTTATCAGAGGAAGATCACACACCAAAGTAAACAAAGTTATCACACCACACATAGCATACATAAGCAGCATACATGAGTAAACACACACACTCCCAAGACCCTGCTCTCACAGTATGTGGGCAGGGAGAAAGCTATTGTTATAGCCATACAGTGCAAATACATCAAATTTTACCACTAATGCAAGGTATGTTGCCTAGAAAACTGCATTTGAGATATCGATACTATTTATTTACCTTACACTAAGTAACAAATAAAATTTGAATGTAAACGGTTTCCACTTTCTTATGGATCGCACAATACATACAGCCTGAGACGTTCAACTACGTTTTCTTATGGATCCCACTAGCCTGGTTTTATAAGTAACCCAACTGTGTACAGCACAAAGACTTGTTGAAACAAGTACCCTGTTGTACCTTAGTAATCCTCTTTGCATTCTAAAACTCACAGCAGCAACTTGCAATGCACTCACCCTATGTCAGACCGTTTGGGCCCAGAAGCTCTGTGGTCTCAGTTTTTCAGTAATTGGAAGGTTAGGTTAGGTACCTTTCGATGCCAACTGAAAGAATCCCAAGTTTTAGCATCCTACCTCTAACAGTTTTAGAGATAAGGCCCCTTGGAGATGAGGCCAAACTTTGGGTGACACACCCACTTTTCAAATTTTGGGGAATTGCACACATTATTTGCAAGCAGATTTGGACACCCATATCTTTTGTTTGAAAACAGATACAGGCCTTAAAACAGGCCATGTCCCCTCATTTTGACCCTGTCTAACAGATTCTGCACTTAAAAATATGCAATGATCAACAGTGTGAAAAGCTGCACTAAGGTCCAATAAGACTGATGTTTTCCCAACATCAGAATTAAGATGTATACCATATATAACTTTAATACACTTGTTTCAGTGCTGTGATTGACACAGGAACCAGACAGAAACTTGTCAAAACAACTATTTGGTATCATTATTTATTTTAAACAGACTTTCTTTAATATGTGATAAAACACTTTTGTACACAAACAAGTTAGGAGCACAGTAGTTGTTACACACAGACATTGGGATCTAAAACAGGCAAACAATGAATCAAGTTTAATCAGTAAAGAACCAGAGCCAACAGACCAGAAACCTTTAAAAGTGTCTTTATAAATATCTCTAGACTGAAGAAACAAGAAGAATCCCTGTTTATGTCCACAAACATGTCCCCTTTACTCCCATGTTCCCCATGTACCACTACTAGCACATTCCTTCCAGCATACAGAGTCCTTGATTGGTAAAGATGCCTGCATCCTGAGTCCTTGATTGGTAAAGATGCCTGCATCTCGTGAGGTCAACCAGCTGACCTTATCTGGATCGTCGCACTGGGCACTGTGAGTGAAGGCTGCAGTCTGCCTGGTCATTTCATAGAAGATCAGAGATGAGGCCTGTATCACCACGGAGATGCTGTTTTTTCTGTAAAGCAGCAGCAGTCACTGCAGCTTTGGGTTCGGCTGAAGATGAAGGGGAGAGGCACAAATTACAATGTCTGTTGACGTGTCCATAGAGTGGTTTCCAGCTCATGTGTTATCTCATGTAAGACAAATACTAATGCTCAAAATACATGCAATCGGAATGTGCTGCTTTTGTTCCGCTTTCTCCGCTTTGAGTGGGCGTGTACCAACTGTCAGTTGAAGAGACATTAAGTTTAATATGCTAAAGAATCCTGAATGGTAGTGATTAACTAGTGGGTTCGTTCACTGATGCTCACACGAACTTGGTTGGCTCTTCGGTGCAGGAAAGTACCTTATCTAATTTCCACTGCCAACATGAACTACTGGGCTGCTCACCACTACCGCTCTAACTCTCCTCTGTCTTTCACTGAACCCTCTAACCAAAAACTCAACAACTCCTTGACCCGCAACAGGAGCCTCATTTCCGTACCAACCTATATTCCCTCCTTTCAAAATAAAAGTATCTGTAGATTCCATGCTACACTGGTAACTTCACTGAATAAAAAATTCCTGGATCCAGATGGTTATCCGGATCACCACCAAAAACAAATCAGTTCTAAGTTAGCCCACTTCTATCCTGAAAATTTCATCAAAATCCATCCATAACTTTTCGAGTTATGTTGTTCACAAACAAACGGACAAACAAACAGACAAACCAACGCCGTCGAAAACATAACCTCCTTGGCGGAGGTAATTAATGACACTGTTTTAAATTTTATGTATGTCCATTTTTAAATGTTTATCCAACCCCTTGCAGCCTTCCAACTGAAAGGAATGGAACGTCATCTCAAACGATGTCATTGGTTACCGCTCGCTGAACACCGCTCCTCATTTGCAAGTTCAGCAGATATCAACTTTTTCGCCCGCCTCGCTGATCTACGTCACTATCTGCCACCTTCCAACTGAAAAGAATAGAACATTCCGCTTCACCCGCTTGCATGTATTTTGAGCGTAAGGTGTGTATGTATGCGTGTCTTTTTTTTACCAGTGTTCAGGTCATAGAGAATGTTGTGTTGTTTCAGCAAAGAGCGCAGTCTTTCAATCTCAGTGTTCTTCTTTTCCATATCCTGTCAACAAAGCAGGCCTTTACAAATTTCAAGGCTCACAACAAACGCAAGAAAACCCACAGATATAACCAAGGCTGCATTTAGAGGTCTTTGATGGTGTATACTTAGTTTGGTTTTAAGTTATATAACCCTTAAAGGGGTCCTTCCATCGTTATTTTTATTTATATTTCTGTGTCGCCACTATGGTTGAATGCATTGTGCGTCATTTCTGTGAGAAATGATGTCCTAGTTCTCTTGTTTGACGCTGTTTTCTGTAAGCTAGAACAGGTCTAGTGGTTGAACGACTGGCTTTTCCGGTGTCCCTCGTGAATATCCATGACGTGTCAATAAGGCACCTCTGATTGGGCAAATTCGCTGTCTTTCGTTCACCTAGCTTCTGTCCACTGTTCTTCCTTTGGGATGTGGGCGTACCATACATGGCTCTGGGCGGGGCTTACGACCTAGTGACGTAGATAGTTTTAGCCTGCTCTGATCCGCTCGTTTTGGTTAGCTTGACCCTTCAATGACCAGTAAAACCATGAGGATCGAATTTCACGTCTTGGAATGCTGCGTGCATATACTGCTTGTTGTGACCCACCACATTGTAAATAGAGCTATTAAAAGTGTTTTTTGACAGAAGGACCCCTTTAAGGCTTTACCTTCGCTATTCCAAAGGATTATAAACAGCAGTTGAACAGAAACTCTTCTAGATGTGGCCATTATACAGAATTCTGATATGTATCGTATCATGAAGTTGCATGCAATACCCTGTTATAGCCATTACTCTCTCTTGCGTCAACAAACATGCACTTGTACACATACCTGTCTGCACTGTTCCAGTGTCTCCTGAACTTTCTGAGTGTGTTTTGGCTCCTCTGCCTTTGGCTGTGAGCGCTTTAGGAAACCTGCTTCCTCAAACAGATCCCGCAGCAGCTTGTTGTAACCCTACTTGTACAAAAGAAAAATTACTGCTGAAACCGAAAGACACATCACTGGCATAATATTAGGTGGAAGATGATGTCACAGTGTTCTGGTTTGAATGCTCTACCTGCTCAGTGACGAGACCGTCATAACGAGCCTGCTCTGCCTCATCCCACTCATTCTGCAGTTTCTCAGTGAGTGTAGGATAAACTGCCAACATATATTTACACAGTGATGTAGATGCAGTATTGATAAGGTAAGTACCATATGTGGTTATTCCCTACGTTGAACGCCATCCTCTTTATTTCTATACTTACCCAACAGGGAGTGTGGATGGCAAACTAACGGTGTCTCAAACGTTAGAGAATAGACACAGGTTTGAGGCTCTGAAACCTGTGCCAGTTTACTGCTGTTTCCACAAGTCAGGAGGACCTAAGAACAAACACACACACACACACACACACACACACACACACACACACACAAACTGTCAAACACTCAAGATCAAAAGGCAAGTTCAATGAGAACCACAAAAAACACACTCCACCTTAGTTTGTCTGTTCTTGTTCCCACATGAGTCTCCCTCCCTCATCCACATGCCAGTAAATGAGTTATTCTGAATCTCCCACTCCTGCCAGATCCTGCAAACACGAGAGTAAACAGACCATGAAACAAATGGACCGTCAGATTTTTGAGTTAAATATAAGGTATGGGTTTTGTGTTTTTTTCTTTTCTTGTGAAAAGCTTCCGCCTCTGCTCACGCGACACTGAATCAGTTAATAGCATATACAACCTCACATTCAACTTTAACACAACACATTTTTCACGCCCTACATCACATCAACCACCCCTGCCAAAAAGGACAGGATCCGGTTTGCAATTTTTCTCTTGCCTACTGTATGGCTCGGATGTATGCCTTATACATCTTATGTGAAATGTATACTTTTCATATTATATGTATGCTATTGATGTGAATATAAATGCTATCAGTTTTCAGCTGTTGAAATTACACTCCAAGATTTCAGAAGTAGTTAATCATTAGACAGGTTCACTTGCATGCTAAGGACCAGAGGGGTTTGGCGACGAATTTAAACAATATATCTGTTGTCTGTTAATTACTGTTGATCATTTACAGGCTCTGCTGTACCATTGTTACTCACCCCAGGATTCCACTGTAGGCATTCCATCTAAATGTCTGTTCATGCTGGGTTATATTATGGAACGGACAGAACTCATACTTATACCTGTGAGCAAACAACATTATTATGACACACATTTGATCCAAATTTGTTTCAAAAACTTGCACTGTATTTACGGTCAACTACACACGTGGATTCGATGTAACTGAAGCACTTTCCTGCCAGGTGATGTAGGTGAGGGGGTCCTGACACAGGGGAAGGGTTGGTCCGAGCCTGTAACCTTGAACCCTGAGCTAGGAAGTGGTTGTTAAGCCTGAGAGAAAAGAGCTTGCATTATTTCCCCCGATATGACCTGTTGCACATTCAAATTTATCATTATACTTTACTCCATATATGCTGCCAGCAGTGCAAGCACAATTGATGCACGGTCAGGGAGCTTCAGGGAAACACATTTGATTTAAGATTTTTACCTTGGAGTTGTAAAACCAACGCCAGCACTTAAAGCTTTTTTTTTTTCCAGGGAAACCGTCTATCCTTTGTATTGTTTATGCAATAATCATTCGTGCTATGACTCACCCGAACGTATTGGGCTCCTCCACTATCTTCATCTTCCCAGAAAATGCGACATCGACTGAAAACCAAACAACGAAGGGAAAAAAGTAACATTATGTTCTCTGGTGTATGTGAAGTAGCCGTGGATGTTGACATGAAGCACGACAGGTTTTTGGGATAAAGGAGTCTCATATACATCAGCTCAACATAACAGTAATATTACATGAAACAAAAGTTAAGCACTAACCCAGTAAAAGCAGGCACGGGAGGTGGAAACATTGCCTCAATATTAATAACATGATGTATTATATTTCCTTTACAAGACTGGGCTGTAGCCTACATCCGTATTACACAAGCGCCATGTTTGCGTCCCGCAGGGATCACGTGATTGAAACAGCTGACACGCAAAACAGCTGAATTTTTATTTTTATTTGTAAGCACTTATCACTACAAACATTCAGTGTGAATGTACATTGTAAATCGCACTGCCGCAAGAACAACGATTTCATTCGCTTATTTTTCCTTAGATAGTTTATTGAAGTAGGACGTTACCAACATTGCCACGCATGCTCAGTAAAGCTGACATTTGCACATCAACACAACGTGATTCTCAACAAGTTAGCATGAAGCGAGATGGTAAACCTTTGCATTCGCGGTTTGTAATTTATAACATATGTCATAAAAAGTGTCATTAGCGAATTATGTGCGCCCTTAAAATGAAACTGACTCCATTTACTTTTCTGTTTCAAAATGGCAGCTTTCGAGCAAACAGTTTAGATAGCTAGCTGGTTAGCTAGCTAAGTTGTGTGAACCTCTAAGTTCTCGTGTCATGCTGTAGTTTGTGCGCGACTGGCCACTACCATATATGTGCATATAGAACCATATAAAAAACGTTGAACTAGTTTTGGTAACTGGTTTTGTTGTAGAATCACCAGTATGCCCTATTGCATTTTTTGTTAATGTTAGTTTTGTTGGTAGGCAGTGTTACCTGGTTCAAGTAATTTGCGTAACAAGAACAACGTATTGAAAGAATTTAAGAATGGGAAAAAAGAAAGGAGGGAAGAGTGAACGATCCATGAATCGGGGGAAAGATGCACGACACAAGATGAAGGGCAAATCATTGGAGACTTTCACTGAGGACATGCATAACGCCTTGCAAGGTCTGTCTTGGTTTTCTTTCCACTGTATCAGACTAGTCATTTATTAAATCTCACCATCATCAGCTACCTGCTTCTCCTGACAAAAGTAACTTTTTTTATTTCAAGACACAAAAATGTACACAAATTTGTGTTAGACGTGTTATGGGTTTTGGATCTACAGCATATTAATGAGCCCCCCCCCCCTCTCCATAACAGTACCTATGTGTGTTTGTGTTTTGCAGCTAGTGAGGAGGCAGCTGCTGAGGGGGCGACAGTGGTGAAGTTACCTTGCCCATTGGCAATGTGGGACCTTGGCCACTGTGATCCTAAGCGCTGCACAGGCAGAAAACTCATGCGCAAGGGCCTGGTACGGGGGTTGCGTCTCAGCCAGCGTTTCAGTGGCCTTATTCTCAGTCCAATGGGTACCAGATATGTCACTCCAGCAGACAAGTGAGCTTAATTTTTGTTTTGGTTGCATATGATGCACATGACATGGCTGTTACGGGCTTGCACCTTTTGAACTACCCACTACAAAAGACACTGCTCCCTTATATAAGTAGGCCCGCAGTGCAATGCAATGTGAAGTGTAGTCGGTACAGGTTACTCTTATGCCAGGACATTGTATATATTATGTAAACTTGATTTTTCCCATTTGGTCATCAGGGAGATTGTGGCTCAGTGTGGAGTGGCTGTAATCGATTGTTCATGGGCGCGACTGGAAGACACACCCTTCAGTAAGATGATTGGGTCTCACCCAAGACTGTTGCCTTACCTGGTAGCAGCCAATCCGGTCAACTATGGCAAACCCTGCCGGCTGTCCTGTGTAGAGGCTTATGCTGCCACTTTCTGTATTGTAGGTAAGCATCTTTGGACAGTAACACTTGAAAAAGGAATTTTGGAGAGGGTGCTTTATGCTGTCATTTATGTTTTTTTTCAAGGTAACCAAAAAAGTTATTGCCGGTTTGACCATCCGAAACAAATAATCATACAGTAAATATCGTATAATGTCAATTCTAAAAGTAATCCCCATCTGTATCCAGCACCTTTTGCCAGCGGGCCTCCAATGACATAATACCTTGATGGTAAAATTGAGGGGCCTTGAACGCAAATAAGTCTGTGAGCGCCTGCTGCAAGTCTGCTTTATTTAGGAATGAATTTCCCACAAAGGTGGCTGTCAATGGAATTGTTACCACAAGGTCCACGGAGTACGGTGGATGGAACAGTGCCTCCCAGTCAAGTCCCAGTCAAGCTTTATGGTATCCCCAGCCACCCACGACACATGTGGCCTGATATTTTCATGAAGGAGCAGTCATAAAGCAGACAGCCCCAAACAAACTGCTTTGATACCTCAATTTCCACCACTGTTCGAGCTATGACTGTTGTGTGTGCGCTATGAGCCTGTATTGGTTAAGCTCAGCATTCCTACTTGCACCCTGATGGTGTTTCTGACAGGAGACACTATCAGTTCCTATCAGTGATCACTTTTCAAAAAGAGAGAAGACTTTTTTGGTCACCCTGTATTATGTTACACTTTACATAATGATGAAAATGCCCCACCTCAGGTTGCTTTCAGTTTTTTTATATAATATGTCTATATTTATATATATAAACATAGAATCAAGAGAATATATGCTTTGGAGTAGGTTTGTGTTTTGGTGCATGCAGAGTTTTTTCCTACATTGCAGAGCTGTGTGTGTTAAGTGTTGTGTGTGCGTGTGTGTGATTTCAGGTTTTCGGGATCTGGCGGTGATACTTCTTAAGAAGTTTAAATGGGGTAATGTGTTCCTAAAACTCAACCATACCCTGCTGGAAGGCTATGCTGCCAGCCAATCAGAGGAGGAGCTGCTGGCAGTGGAAAAAGAATATCTTACCTCTGCCCCTCAGGAAGAGGAACTAGGTGATGCCAAAGGACATGTTAAATTAGAAATAAACTGCCTTAAGCCAAGTCGACCTGATTTTTTTTATTTAATGCAAAGAGTCTGGATAATCTCAATAGGCATACATTTATTTCCTGTTGAGTCAATACTTTGTGTAAACTTTAAAACTATTGTGCCTGCCTTCAACCAATTGTCAGCTAAATGCAACACACAACCTCAAACTTCATGCTCAAGTTTAATGTCAATGATTGGCTGCTGGAATTATTACTTGCGGAATCGGAAGCCTGTCGAGAGTACACTGATGTAGTACTGTAGGGAAATACAATCCTGAGTGGAGGTACTACGGTGGTGCTAGCCTGCCTTAATTACCTCTGCCTTGTTGTTTAAATATAACATGTTAATATTACCTTGCAATCTCAGATATAGCCATTTCAGTTGTTTTAAATGCTTTCTGTTTTCCTTTTTGCTTTGTGTGTGTGTGGGTTTGTGTATGAACAGATCCCTTTGATGTGGATTCAGGCAGAGAATGTATGAATCTGAATAGGCCCATGAGGTGAGAA
Source organism: Setipinna tenuifilis (assembly GCA_030347295.1). Lineage (NCBI taxonomy): Eukaryota > Metazoa > Chordata > Actinopteri > Clupeiformes > Engraulidae > Setipinna > Setipinna tenuifilis. The sequence goes on along the minus strand of CM059287.1, from coordinate 22,231,407 downwards.
GCCCACAGTGTGCAACACTTAATCCATTTATGCAGTTTAATGTTGCAGTTAGACTAGTTTTACGTTCAGTAAGGTAGGTGTTGGTTTGGACAATTGTAAAGGCCCTGCACTGATATAGGTCCCCGTGAAGACACTTAATATTATTATTAATGGGAGAAGGTGCCGAAAATTGAATTTTTTCATAGGGCCTAAAATTTCTAGCAGCCCCCCTGAACAGCCTACAAGGCTTACCATTTCAGTTATGCTCCAGCCTGGACTCCTAGCCATAACAATTGGCCATTTAAGATGTGAGATCTGGCCTGGCACCTGTGTTACAATGTATTGATGTATGTTATTTGTGCTGAATGTGGGTCTTATTTATGTGTATTTTTATTATTTTGCTTTGCTTGCATACATCTTAAGGTATATTCAGTGTGTTACATCAAATTATTTGGTGTGTAACAAGTGTGTTTGTTTTGGTTGGAAGTTGCTGTGGCTCTGTTGGCATTACATGTCAATTGTGCACCAAAATTAAGATGAAAACATTGATGGGTAAAAAGAGAGGGTATGTTGACAACTAATTAAGTGCCATTAATAATTAGAATTAATCACAGTCATAGACTGTAGTCCAGTTGGCTATGTTGTACATCAGGTGAGCACAATCCTATTTTTTGTGCTGCATTGTGACATGGATCCCAATAATCATAGGATTCATTTAATTTCCAGAAAGGCACAGAAGTCAAATAATTACAGACACACAGGGGCAAAATTTGGTGCAATGACTTTTTAATTTGAGAATTCAGTTTGCGTGTGTTTGTATTTTCATAGAAACTATGATGATGATGATGATGACAGTGAAGCCGAAACATCTGAAGAGGAGGATGAAGAAAAAGAGGCTGAAGCAAAGGCCGCTGTGAGCGAAAAGGACAGTGATGAAGAGGCATCCTGATCTGAGGACCTTTGATTCTGAACTTAAACAAGATTTCGTCAAGTTTAGGGCCTGTCCTTTAGCAAGGAAAAAATGACCTGTGGACTGATACAGAATTGGGTGTATACTGTTGACAAAGCAAAGCCAATCCATTGCCTAAATTTGATTTGGCTGGCTAGATACCTGACTGGCTTGACGTGATGTCAAACAAGATTTCTAATAGACAGCCATCACATCGGCAGGCGGCTGACTTAATCTTATCCAAACTTCATGTCACTGAAACATCACGGTAGCAAGGAAATTTAACCCAGCTGCTTTTTAATATGTTGGCTGTCTGCCAGCAAATATCATCCAAATTCATTTAATGTCATGTCAAGCCAAGCCAGCTATCTAGCCAGTCAAGTCGAATATGGACAAAGTCAGCTTTGATTCTATGATAAATAATTGGTAAATACAGTATAGTGCCATGGTCTGCAATGGACATATAGTATGCCCCACTTTGGTGGGCATTGACACTTGTAGGGAAATAGAAACAATCATATAAGGTATGAGAAATGATCTTATATCTTTCATACTGTTTGAAGTGTTTGTTAAAAAGGGGGCGTTTTGTAAATCTGTGCTAATACATCATTTAAAATGTGTTAGAGCTCTGTTTTTTGCATATTGCATGCCCCCTGCAGGTCTACAAATATTATGACAAGAGACACCATCTTACATTGAGAGCTACTACCTCAAAATTGAGTTCAAGCCCTTTTTCTGTCAAAAACAAACTGTAACAGATTTCATATGGAGTTTTTCATCACTTGATCCCCATTACATTTGCTACTGTACGACATGTATAATATGGAAAAGCTCTGCTGCCATCAAGATGCTACAAGTAAGAGGAAGAGAACAGACATTGGCAGTAGTTCACCTGGTTGGTAGATGCTCAGTAAAAAAGGGCTTATGAAAGAAAAAACACTTAAATTGATGTGCAGTTGGAAGCATTTTCCTATTGCTTTGAGGATCCATGCTCATTAAATCCACCATTCAATGAATTAACAGAATATAGAAATTATACATTTGTAAACTGAATTAAACTGAAATAGAAATTACGCATTTCTCCTGAATCTTAATATAATACATGAACGTGTATGGGTTTTACATGTAATATTAATAGTTTGTATGTTTAGCCTCACAAAAGTAGCTTTTTGTTTAGTGACCTACTAAAGATACATTTGTAGGCCTTGAATTATAACCACTCAAGAAGATGAATCTACAAACAGTGTCGTCACTGCAGCTCAAGTGGAGACTAAATTAGATCAGTTTTGCAATAACAAAGGTGGCTCCATTAACTGTGTTAAAATCAAAACTCAGCGAAGCCAGTCAGAGAACTTTGCTCCGAGCTGCACCACGAGGGGGCGCACACAAACAGGTGGTGCTCGATCTTCTCGACTGCGGTAACATTGTTGTGGAATGACGTCACAGCTGGAAAATGAAGGCGCAGAGGCAGCCATGACTACAAGCTCTGTAATTATTTAATCCAAATAAATACTCGCGGAAAACTTCCATGGCAAGAGCCACAAGTCAGATTGTAAGTATTGTGACTTCTAGACAAATGCTGATTCGAAGCCGTTGCCCATGATAAATAGTATGGCAGCTGTAAAAGAACATTTTCTGTAGGCCCTCATTCGAGACTCGATGGTTAGCATTAGCTAGCTAATGCTAGCTAACCTTACCTAGCAAGCCAAAACCCAGAAGGACCTTCGGCAAAATTGTTGTGCTAGTTGCTAATGTTTAAGATCTTACTTTTGCTTTAGCGTGTGGGAAGTTTCTAAAGCTCCTCTCAATATCCCTCTGTGACTTGCATGTGCAGATGATGTGTATTTAATCCTTGGTTGATCTTGTAACCTTAAGCACGACATTTGCCAGTGTTATGTTTACAGTAGGTCGTGTATGTGGCCTTACCGCTTATCCTGTAAGCAAATAGTATTTAAGCTAACGATAGCACGCTAGCCTGGGCGAACTTATGAGTCAACTTTAGCATACACGAAGGGGCTATGTGTGGAGTTCCCTAACAGTCAAGCTAAACAAGTACAACAGCAATCGATGGTTTCGAACACCGTTTAGTTTAATTTGAGATAATCTCGCGGTTGCAAAAGACATATGTATAACAATGTATGCAACATATCCCACTAACATAAACCGTAACTTTCGTTTTTTATGCTCGCTATTCTAACTAGCTAATTTAATCATCAAGCTAGTGTTCATGTCAGATGAGGGAGCGAATGAAACTAAACTCGCTAGTCTGTGTAGCTAACACTAGCTTCTGTTTAGAGTTTAAAAATACGAGGCCCTCGATGTATATTAGTTGTATGTAAAATTGCATTTACCTACATAGTTACTGTTTTCTCCTGTTACTAGTTTTAAATAGGGGCGCTGATGACGTGAGTGTACTGTTTTGACGAAAACTTAGCTTGTGTGTACTGAGTGAATGGTCATTTCCATGGACTCGGTAGCTAGCAGTTATCTGGTATGTAGCCACCTTTGGCCAGCTAGCGTTTGCTAGTAGTAGTAACGCAGATCTCATAACGGCAATACGTACAGTGCGCGAAGACTAGCTTACCTCTTGTTTATTAGGCGTAAGACTTAATAATTGTGGAGTTTTACACTTGAGTGATGTTGATTTTCACTGCGGTGTGTTTAATATTGCTTAATTTATGACAACGTTTGTTAGGACTTAGTGGTATGACCTACCAGCTGGCTAACATGACCAGCTAGCCAAGTTGTTTTTACCAACAACACCGCTGTACCGTGGACGGCCTCATGTTAAAAACTCGTCACTTTGCTAGCTAGCCACCTACGACATTCTAATTCGCAATGGAGGTCTGCCAACGGCAACAACATGGATGAGATCAGGTAGCCAAGGAAAGCTAAGCTATACAATCACTTAGCTAACGTGACGTGTCTCTTGTCCGCAAAAGCTAGTTGTAGGTTAGCTAGAATGTCTGCTTAGCCCGCTGGATCTCCTTGAATGGCATTGGCATGGCTCCCGCCTGTGTTTGTGTTCAGCTTGTTTATTGTTACCGTCAAAGGCCGTTCCTGACGGTTCGTGGTTGGGCCAAAGTTCTCAACGGTTGAAACCTGTAGCTGGCATAATGTCATAGGAAGGGCTAATGTTATAATGGCCAGATAAGGTTTTGCATGTCTGTGTGAATCGGTGATGCACCTGTTTGCATGCGGGTTTATGAAACATAGTCTGTATCCTGGAAGTGTGTTATGTAACTACAGAACGTGTTTGTGTACTACACAGCACCTCAATTGGTGTCTTGCACTCTCTTCCTCTTTTTTTTCAGTATGATGTTGCACCCCTCCACTCCTCTGTTGTTCACTGCCCCTGTCCATCCATGGTAAGAGGTCAGCAGGACACGTCACGTCTCCCAGGCAACAGCATGGAGGGTCCCGTTGCACCTCCTCAGCCCACCCAACCTCGCAAGAAAAGACCCGAGGATTTTAGATTTGGCAAAATCTTGGGAGAGGGCTCCTTTTCTACTGTACGTAAACTCAGCATACACATGGTGCACCCCAGCGTGCTTTCACACTCATCAGTTTTTTAAACCACAGTGTTATCTTGTGTTGTATATGCTCTTCTAGATTACTTCCTCTCACTTTGACCACTCCTTTGTGGATTTTATGCATTTATTGTTTTCAGAGTTTACACAGTCTTTTTTGTTGTTGACACCAGTATTCATTCAATATACTAGTACTTTTATGAATATGTCTCAACATGTACATTTTCTGATAGGTTGTCCTTGCAAAGGAACATACAACAGGAAAGGAATATGCCAGTAAGATTTACATTGACATTTTTTAATTGAAAATTGTGAATACTAGATTAATTAATTTACTTAATAATGAATGTGTATTGCTGAATTTATTTGGTCAATGCATTAAAAAAAGTTGTGTGTCTCCAATTTTGCTATTGTAAGTTTAAACTGGTTTTGTTGCAGTTAAAATTCTGGAAAAGCGCCACATCATGAAAGAGAACAAGGCCCAGTACGTGAAGAGGGAGAGAGATGTCATGTCGAGCCTCGATCATCCCTTCTTCGTCAAACTCTATTTCACTTTTCAGGACGAAGAGAAGCTCTGTATCCTTCACACACACACACCAAAAGACACACACATCTGCTGAAGCTCATAGTTCCCCTCACACCCATTTACTGTTGCTATTTTTAAGCCCAGCAATACCCAAGTCCCAATTCTCTCTTGTTTTTGAATACTAAGGATTTTGGATGTAGGGTGTAGACATTGTGATTATCTATTTGTCTTTAAAAAATATAGTATGTTGAAGTAAGAAATTATATATTTACACTTTAATGGTTCAATTTACTGTAAATGTCATCTTTAAAGCATTATGTCTCTGGAAATTGTATTTCTTATTATACTACTGTGACATATTTTATCACATTAGCAACACACGTGAACAGAGTTGTTCAAAACTAATCAATGCCTTATAGTAGTATTTCAGTATTTCAGCTTAAGTCTGTAGTCCTTAACAACCTTCCAGACTTTGGCCTGAGTTATGCTAAAAATGGGGAGTTACTGAAATACATCCGTAAGATTGGCTCATTCGATGAGACTTGCACAAGATTCTACTCAGCCGAGATTGTGTCTGCGCTGGAGTACCTGCATGAGAAAGGAATAATACACAGGTGTGTGTCATAATACCCAGATGCTGTTTTTTAAACTGTATGGGTTGAAAAAAAATGCCTTTCTTGTGATTTTTTTGAGAATTAAAAACAACTGAGCTGCTCCATTGTGGTGCAGTTGACCAGTTGAGGAGCTGCCCAAAATTGTATTGTATTTTAGTTAAGTACTGTGTCTTAATTACATGTTTTAGCAACCAATCAGTGGACAGAAAAGGGGGGAACCAATAGTTCAGACAATGTGGCCACCCACTGCGAAATATATGTATGTCTGTTGAGTGCCCAGGCTCTTCATAAAGTGAAAGAGTCTGTTCCACCAGGCAATACTGCAGTTAGCAAACAAACAGACAAAAGTAAGCACAGACTCAGACATCAAAAAGCCCACATGCACCACCATCTGGTTGATGTCTGTCTTTGGTGTGAATAATGTTGTAACATGTTCTGTTGTCTGTATGCTGCAGAGACCTCAAGCCCGAGAATATTCTGCTCAGTGAAGAGATGCACATCCAGATCACTGACTTTGGCACAGCAAAGCAGCTCTCCTCAGACTGCAAACAGGGTGAGTGTACACAGACCCACCCCTCCATGCGTGCACGGACAAAATGCGAGTTTATACTCCAGGTGATAAGTGTCGCTTAACAAATCTGACGTGAACAAGACAACATTTCTGTCTGCTAGGGTGTCGCAGAACTTGTTGCATACATCAAAACATTTTGAAACAACGCTTAGGCCTACGTCATCATATACTCTGACCGGATGACAAGTCAAAGTTTATACAAATTGCCATAGAAACCACTTCTTGAGTTCTATTAATTGTATGTTGTTTGTTGCTGGCACTTGACTATAAAAGCCTCCAGCGCTGCTGACAACTTTTGTTTGTGTGTGTGCATGTCTTGCAACACTTGTCGCCTGAACTATTATTTGGCCTTTACACACACACACACACACACACACATCTGATGTGGCCTGTCAGTCTGGCTCTTCTCTGTTGTCTCTAGTTGAATTGTCTTGATTTTTGTGTGCCATTGTGTCATCTTTGATGCACTGACTGTGTGGTGTTTTGCAGCGAGGGCAAACTCCTTTGTGGGAACAGCTCAGTATGTGTCCCCAGAGCTTCTGATTGAGAAGTCTGCCTGTAAAAGGTAAGAGTTGTACAACACATGCACATATTGTCATTTCTGGTGTAAAGACTTTTTTTTTTTTGAGGGGGATGAAAAAAATCTTCAGTTTACCAGATTTAACTTTTTCATGTTTAAGTCCATTTGTGTCATTTCCAACAAGCTGCTACTGCCAACATTTAGATAATGATGATAATGCTACTTATGCTACAGATACAGATGCATTTGATATCTGTGGCACTGGTTTATGTATGATGGATGTGTTGATATAAAAACTCATTGAAGTATTTACTAATGGTCCCAAAGACTTTTGCAAGGAGGTTTAGTGGGTATGGCCAGTGTTATGGTTCAAGGTTTTGCACCGAATGTGTTGTAATATGCAGTGTGTTGGTGAGGAGTAGTGCTGTAAAACATCTTTTGCTACCCGACTAACACAGAAGCACCACTATGCTCAGATAAAGTGGCAAATAAATATGTTTGATCAGTTCATTTGAAAGAATTTGATTTCTTTTTTGGGAAACATAGATGTTTTGGTTGTGACTCATATATCTTCTTATTTTTAATTTAATTCTCGTTCACTTCTACAGTTCGGATCTTTGGGCATTGGGCTGCATCATCTACCAACTGGTTGCTGGGTTACCACCATTCAGAGCTGGGTGAGAAGTCTTTTTTGTCATCCAGCCCTACTAGACTGAAGACTGTTTGACATCTGAAAGTCAACTCAGATTAACCTTACTCTGTTCTAATGTGTTTACAGAAATGAGTATCTAATATTTCAGAAGATTATAAAATTGGAATATGAATTCCCTGAGAAATTCTTCCCCAAAGCCAAGGATTTGGTAGAACAGCTTCTGGTGAGTATGTCAACACCAGTGATGTTAGAGGCTTCAGTTTGTGCCTACATGTTGCATTTCTCTCACGGTTTTCTCATGTTTGCTTACAGTTGTTGGATCCTGCAAAAAGGATTGGTTGTGAGGAAATGGGTGGTTATGAGCCTCTGAGGTCTCACCCCTTCTTCGAGTCCGTCTCTTGGGGAGACCTGCACCTCCAGACCCCGCCCAAACTCAACGCGTACCTGCCCGCCATGTCAGAAGATGACGAGGACTGCTACGGCAATGTGAGTACTACAGATGCACAGAGACCCATTCACTTGATCTGAACTGGTTATCTAAAGCTGGGTAAAGGCACGTTTTTACCCACCCTTTTTTCGCCGCCAATAATGCTGGAGAGGCAAGTGATAGCAGGTCTGATATTTGCTGTTCAAGGGTACCATAGCTACTAACTGTGTTTTGGCAAAGGACAAACCGTATACGTCTCGATAATTAAAGTGCCCATGTGATTGAAAGTCCTGCGTGTTGTGTTTGTTGTCTGTAATATAAGGCCACATTAGGTTAGGGGTCCATTTCCCAAAAAACAACAGAAGTTCGCATTAAACCACTGTTGTACAACATGGAAGTCTGAACTATGTTAGTATAGGCTTCCGTCGTTCAAACTGCAAAGTATCCAGATGTTTCGAAAGTATTTGAAAAGTATTTGGATGCATTCATGGCGGATAATGACATAACTGTAACAATAGAAACGTAGCTTAATTTCAGTTAAGACGGTATGACATCTTTATCACCTTTGGGAAATCAATCAATCAACACAATCACATCCCTTACTCTTTAAAAGCAACGACTGAATGTCAGTTTGTCGCATTTCTGTGTATTTTATTTATAATAAATGGAACTACGGTTATAAATATACCTAATGACTCCTCATACTGAAGTGGCCAGATGGTTACCATGTCAAATAGGAAGGCTGTTTATTAACTTTTTTGTTGAATTCGAATTCTGCTAAAGGCATTGTCTTGTCACACTTTGACATTTGATATTTACTTTTAAATATCTGCCAGTAAGAGTTGTGTTTTTACAATGTTTGTGAAGATGTAACCTCACTCAATGTAGGTGTTAGTCACAGAAATACACATTGAACCAATTGTTAAAATAAAATGTCATGATCCTTTTGTAATCATTACATAGACCTTATGTTAATTAATTTGAAACAGGTGGAAATAATCTGTGGGGTAATGAAATCATCTTGATTGTGGATGCTGTGGATGCATAATTATACATTACAGTAGCCAATTAACAAAACGATCATCATTACTGACATAAATGATTTGGATGATCTAACAGCATTTTGCAATGGGTTTTGTGTGTTGTTGGGTGTAATTTCTACCTTTTTACATAATCTGGCATTGCAAAGACAAAAATACGCGAATTAAAGTAAGATCATTCATACAGTGGGTGGCAGTAATGTATTGAAGCTGAAGAAGCCCAAAGGTGACGAGCAAGAAGTCATGTCAACATACACGATGGTCCAACGACCAGTCCAAGCTAATCGTTTGAACGGCACAACTTAACTATGCAACTTCTGATGGATCGTCCAAACTTTGCTGTTGGGAAACACCTGTGTCGTTAAATGATGCATTGGACTAATGTAGCTGTAAACATAGTCAGTTGCATAGTATAAATGATGTTGTTGGGGAAACGGCCGTGTCGTAAGTTCATCGCTCAAACCAACAAAGTTGCTTTGCTCGACACTTTTGGGAAACAGACCCCTGGTTAGTGGTGCAGGAACATGTTTTATATTAGCTTAGGACCTTACAGAACCTGTAACGTTGATGTAATGATCAAAACACCTCAGGCTAGTAGTGAGATGTGAAGAATCCTTTAAATAATTGAGTTGCGAATAAAAACACACAACACAGATTATGTAAAAAGAAGGTAGAAAATACACCCAACACACAAAACCCATTGCAAAATGTTGTTGGATCATCAGTCATTTAAAACAAAATCACCTTCATACACACATTTTAGAAGCACTGAATCTGCTTACTTATTTACATTTTTAAAGATGAAACATCAGCCTGCAGATTTCATCTTTTTCATTAATTTATCAATTCTAAAGTAAATGAAAGTGCCCTGGCCCTCTAAAATGCATTGTATTATGTTGTATGTACAACTACTTTTCAATCCTCTATTCTCATCGGTCAGCTCATGTCCTCTGTTCTGATTAGTCATGAAAGCAGCAGGGCACACCTGCTACAAAACTCTGAACACCAGTCAAGATTGAGATGTGAAACAATAGGCACCCTCTGTGTTGATGTAGTGGTAAGAATATTTCCAGTGGTGTGTAGGGACTACAGTACAAGGTTATCTTACCTTGATACTAGAAAAAGTGGGCATTTCTGGTCAAGAACGAAAAATGGTATCAGAGTAATGGTGTTTGCTGCCTTTAGTGTGTACTTCAAGATCTTGCAAATTTTGTATATTGTTCAAATTGACAAACATGCTAAAAACATGGAAACAGAAAAGCATAGGTTCCCTTAACATTGCTTTGTTGCAATTTGGACTATTTCACTTCTGTTCAGAGACCAGGTGACCATCACCTTGTTATAGTACTTGAGTGTGGAAAAAAATGGTTGACAAATCAGTCCCAGCATAAATTGTATGGCAGGAAAACACCTTTGCTTTGATGACCAATCCGAACAAACTGAGCAGGCTGACCAATGACTGAATGACTTCAGAAACAGCAGAAACTGAGTGGAGAAGTACATAATGAAAGATGCCATGTGCTGTGGATCATTGAAGCATGCTTATCTATTTTATAACACCCAAAATGAATATTATGTTCATGTGATGCACAACTAAATATGCCAGAATGTTACCCTCTTACAAAAAGTTGGAAGAGAATTTGTTACATCAACAAATTCCATCTACTGTCATATTTTTGGAGTTTTTCTGGCAAGAGTTTTTTCCCCTTTCTGGTATGTCCAAGGTGTGGAAAATAGCCAATTTTGGCCTTAGGTCATTATTCACGCAGCAGTCCGTAGTGAATGCACATTAAACGTCTCTATAATAAGCTCATCTGGATACTATTATTACACACTAATTATGCCCTTAATTAAATGGCCTCTTTTCCGCCTTTCCTTGTCATCGTTCTTCTAACCAACCCCTGCAGTATGATGACCTCCTCAGCCAGTTCAGCAATATGCAGGTGACTCCGGCGGTGGAGGGTTCTTCCCCTGCACCTGCTTCCGGCCAGGGCCCCAGCCCCGCCCCCACGCACAACCCGCCGCTGTCCGTGGATCAGTTCATCCACGACCTGGACAGCAACAGCATGGAGCTGGACCTGCAGTTCTCCGACGAGGAGAAGCGCCTGCTGCTCGACAAACAGTGTGCCGTCAACCCATGGTAATCCATCCTACGTGCTCTCAGTTTTTAATGGATGGATAGATGCATAGATACTTTATTGATAAGTGAGAAAAAACACAGTTACACACACAATTAGAGATATAAAAAAATATAAACTAGTTTTGGAATATAGAGTATATTTTGTCCCCATATCCAATGACCTGTGTTCCAGGATTTCTCATCCCCCTCTTTTTTTTCTTCCATGTGTTGCAGGCATCAGTTTGTGGAGAACAATCTTATTTTAAAGATGGGCCCCGTAGACAAACGCAAGGTAAAGAGAAAAACTACACACACACACACACACAGCTTTTTGTGGGCAGTTAGCTCCTGACCACTCTGTGTTTTCAGTTTTTCAAGGTACTATATGCAAGGCTAGTTTTTGGCTAGTGACCCAAGCAGGTCGGGGATAGTATGCCTACTGTATATATTTGTCAACCCACCCCCCTTACTAAAGTTTATTTTAAATGGTTACAAACATCGAGTACCATTAGTGTCTCCTTTAGCACTGGTTGGCGTTTGTGTATTATATTAGTTCAGTGGAGGTGAAGAGACCCCTGTAGTGCTTAATTTAATCACTAAAACTTTTGAGCCTGCTGATGGATGAGACTTTTAAGGATTTTGGGTTTTTAAGCTTCTTGCTACTGCTTTGTACTTTTTTTTTGTTTGTTTACTAAAATGTTTGTAATATTTTAACATTTCTGCCAAATGTTTTTGCTTAAAAAGTTGCGCTTTCATTAATTATATATAACTTTTCTTGCTTAAAATTTAATAGTAGCACCTTTTTTCTGACCTATCGTTGTTTGTGTCTGCAGGGTCTATTTGCGCGGCGACGGCAACTACTCCTGACTGAAGGTCCTCACCTGTACTATGTGGACCCGGTCAACAAGGTTCTAAAAGGGGAGATTCCATGGTCTCCAGAGCTTCGGCCCGAAGCCAAGAATTTCAAAACGTTCTTTGTTCATACGGTGAACAGAAAATAAATTGTCTTTCCACTTACACATATAGAAGAGCTATGGCAAAAATTATTAACATTAGGGAAATCAAATCATATTCAAGGGTATTTTTGTGGATGGGCACAAGTCAGTCATTCGTTTAAAGGCGAAATTAGCAAAACCAACAATTTGAATGCCTCTTGCCAAGTACCCTGAGCGTGTCTGTTGTAAGGCATTGAGACATAATCTTGATAGTGGATCAAACTAAATAACCCAGCTATCAATGTAATTGTGTTTTTTAACGAAAGTTTGACTTGAACCTATTACCAGAAACACCCTATAATGCATTTATGCACAGGTTTCCCCTTAATCACTTAATGTAAACATTTAAAGAGGTTAGTGAGAGTAAGTTCAGCTCTATTTGGTGAATTAAAACAGTTTAAGTTACATTAGTTAAATGCTTCTTTGTTTTTTATTTTACAGCCTAACCGGACATACTATCTGATGGACCCCAGTGGAAATGCTGACAGATGGTGTAAGAAGATCCAGGAAGTCTGGAGGAAGATCTACCATAAGCATCAGAACCCTGGCCTATAGGAGTGCAGATCCTCCTCGGCCACACCTCCCCCGCATCCCTCTCGGCCAATTACAGAACAGAGACAGTCCCAAAACTGCACCTTCAAATGGTGCAGTTTCTAGAGTAGACTCCATCTCCTCATTTTCACTGTTGCTCTCTTCCTTCTGTCCTCTTCCCCTTAGTCCCCTCTCTCGCAGTGCATCAGAATACTCTGGAATAGTTATGTTTCTTTTTTTTCTTTCTTTCTTTTTTTTTGATCCCATTCTTGCTGTCCTGTATGCCGAGTACTGTTTTAGCGCACAGGTCAGATATAAGGTAGTGTGGCGTTTGGAAGCTAGGGTAGTATGGCATTGAGTCGGTAGTCTTGATGTTTTGCCATTTCCCTCAAATTTCACACTTACCGACCCAGCCATAGGAATGAGATGACTTTAAAACAGAAGTAATGATAAAATATAACTGTCATCCTTATGTCATCACATTCTTTGGATTGCTTCCCTGCCCTATCTTTCTGTCATTGTCCTATACCTATATGTATAACTTCAATAACTGTCATTAACCCATCCTTCAACAACGCAGAAGCCCAACCCTCAGCTCTGATCTGATTGGTCACCATTAGAATTAAGGCGGGTCCTTTCCCTTGATTGGCCACCATAGATGGTCTTACTGATATGATTGGATGAGTGTTTAGAATGTTTCCTGGTCTTGATATTGTCGTCCCCTCCAAAAAGCCTCATCCTGAACAAAACTCACCCCAGGAGCAAAACCCAACTGCAATACCCACGCGTCCCAATCATCCAATCACCTCCCCCTTACAACAATCACTGCAGAACTCTGGGATATGTAGTTCTAAAAAAAGGGGTGTGTCCACAGGGGTTACACACATCAGCCCTGAGCCAATGGCACGACTGATTTCATTGTTTTGGGTTTTTTTTTTCCCCTTATTTTTTGGTTTTGTTTGTTTAGTTTTTGTTTTCCCTCTAGTGTAAGGCTCTATGATGGGGAGGGGGATAATGGTTGTGAGTGTGAGCGTGTGTGTGAGTTGATTGGTGTGCCTGTGAACAGTGAGTGCACTGTGTATAAGGTGGGTGGTATGCACTTGAGTGAGAGCGAGAGAGAGTGTGTGTGTGTGTGTGAATGTGTGTGTGTGTCCTGTCTCCCTGGGGGCGTTTTAAAGGAAAGGCGGCAGATGGTTGCGTTTGTGTATCTCTCCCTCTCCTCTCTCGGCTAGCGGAGCAGGGAGAACTGTGATGTACAGATGATGTAATATTGAAATCTGACGCGAGAAATGCAACGATGCTAGGATCCAGGTTTTGTATTTTTATTCTTGTATAAGGTTATTGGATGGCTACTGTTCTAGCCTCTAGTCATTCTGTGTTATTTAAATTCTAATATATGAAAAATCATATTTGGATTGAAGTCATATTCGGGGGCCATGCTGTGTGTATGTTTTGAGATGTAAAGCCTTTGAATGTGAAGAATTATTGTAAACTATGATATTTTACAGCTTTTTTTTCTTACTATATCATATACATTTTCTATTTGCTCAGTGATTTAATCATATTTCTGATCATTTGAAGCCTGTCTCGTTGCCACGGTGAAGTCTGCTGTTCTTGCAGCGCCACCTAGAGCTGAAATAAAGCATGTAGGGGTTTAGGCCGATAGACCATGTGTCTGTGTGTGTTTGTTTCTCTGTTGATGTCGAAGAGTAAGGCCGGGAATGCCTTGAGCAGGGATTTAAGGGTTGAAGGACACAAGAGTTATTGGTTAGGTTGTATGCAGGGGGTTAATTCTGTATTCTGATGAACTGTCAAACACATTTCACAAATCCTTAGGTAGGCCTAAAACACAACAGACCATTTCTTAAATTATATCTGTAACATTTTCATGAAGTTAAGGACACAACTGTGTGTGCAGCACAGTACATCAAATACCTGCATGATTACTGAAATGCTGATGCGAAAGAAAAAGCAGAGGGCAGCACTTAAATATAAAATATTGGAGGGTATGGCTGTTTGTAACATTAAAACTTGTGAAGAAAGTGGTCACATTTAACTGGTGTCTTAATGTGGCATTCTCTGCAGCTTTCATTGACTGTTTATCTGTATATAATACATTTGGTCTGCAAGTAGATTATGCTCTTATTCTTACCCATTCTTACCTTTTTATGTATTGTAGTTTTTATCCGTGTATAGGTTATCAAGGAGACTACTGCTTTTTCCTGGAGACAGTTTTACCTAAAAATATGGATGTTAATTTTATCCTATCCAGCAGTCCATCCAATTTTATTGTATCTATCTAGCAGTTTCTCACGCTTAAACCTTTGTGTATTCCTAAGCAGACATACAATGATGCGTGTTATGCTGCTACAAATATGTAGTAGCATCTTCAAGCCCCACTTAAAACGTATCATCCATAAAACCATAGTGGAACTTCGTATGTGGGCGGGGTTTCCTCAGACTGCAGCCCTCTGGCGGTCAGTTCAGGAATCTCCAAGTAGCCCAACCCCCTGCGGAAAGATAATGACCGTATGCACGGGAGCTGTCATGAGGAATTTGCTGTGTTTACCCCTAGACCACAGCTACCCCGAACCATACCGGACGGTTGGAAGTTGTTCGAGGACTCCAAAGTAAAGACAAAGATTGGATGCGCCCTTCAGAATACGTGTATACGTGAAAACACCACAGGTAAAAGCCGAATGGGAAGTTTTGAGCGAGCTTCATGGTATCTGTTTTTTCTCATGTAAAATAAATACAAAAGACACTCCCCGTCCTTTCACATCGCTGCTTGTCTGCAGAGCGGAACGCTCGCATTGGCCGTTTCCTGCCGGCGCCCCACTCGTCGAAGAGAAGGCAAGGAAGCGGAATGGCCGAGAATAGCTGCGATATCAGCGGACAAGACTGCAGGAGGTGTCCGGTTCTGTCTTCCCCGGGAGGTAAACTCCCGACGTCGTTTAACGGAACGTCGAAATGGGTCCGTCTAAATGTCGGTGGCACCCATTTTCTAACAACACGACAAACCCTCTGTCGGGATCCGAAGTCGTTTCTATACCGCCTCTGCCAGGCGGATCCCGATCTGGACTCAGATAAGGTAAGCAAAGTCGACTCGAAACGAAAAAGTAAGCATAAAGGGGAAACATACTTTAGGTTAACAAAAGTACCCGAAAAAGAATGCGTGAGTGTCTGCAAGACAGAACAATTTGCGCTTCTGCCATACTCAGCCTAATAGCGCATGATTCAGTGGTTTCCGAGTCCCATGAATTAGTTAGAAGGATAGCTGGAGTTGCTTGTGTAATATAACGCACATCACCCAGGTCTAAGACATGATTCTGTTGGCTAGGCGAACTCAAATATATTTAACCCAAATAGTCACAAACCTAACCTACTTTTTTTTGACTGCCTGCCAACTGACCCTCGTGCTGCCGAGGTAACTCAGTGAAAGTTTTAAGAGATCAAATTATGTTGGAATGGTTGGTTTAGACTTTCGGGGCCTCGGCACGAGTGTTCTTGCAAGGAAGTGCTACCAATAATCCTGCCCATGTCTCTTCGAGGTAGAAATTGCGACTGTAGTACAACCTGAAAATTGTAGCAGACCACATGGGGGATCTAGTTCACTGGGTGTTCAAGTGCCCTCTTTCTCTTTGTGTGAGCGACATTGCGTGAGCAGGTATCAACGTCAATTAGACGGTTTATCGAAGTCTGCAGTGATGATTTGAAACGTACAGTTTCCCCCCAATATGTCATGAGATTGGTTACAGTGGGTGTACGATTCAATTTGTAATGTGACGTTCGACCTTTGAGTGTTGGTAATCCGCTTTCACTCAGTTTGGGGTTGATACAGACCTTGTTCCCACGCGCGTGCGTACTGCGCGCTCTAGCATACAGACCCTCTGTTGTTGTCTGGGGTGCAGAGGTAACCCAAGCTTTGCTCACACACTTAAACTGCTAGTGGTATAGTGAAGCTGGAATGTTTTTTCCCTCCCAAGTGATAATTAATTTGGCATGTAACAATACACAATACATGGCACGAATTATTTCATATTTGTAGCAACCTCCACGTGTTACCTAGTCATAGTGTTAAATGGAAGTCTTACCGAGATGAGCAACGTGCCTTTTGAACACATATCTATACCAAAAGCCTTCTTTCATGTGAGTTCGGACAATTCTTTCTGCTCATTCACAACCGGTCAGACATGCTGTGAGCTCTCATCATTGGCTGAATATTCTGTGTGGGGATAGGGGTCGTGATGATGAGGTCATCATCATGCTGCTGAGCCATCTGTCCCTTTTACTCTCTAATCTTCCTGTTCTCTTCATCCAGGAATAAAAACTGAATTGCCTGCACCCAATTTCCTACACTGCCAGGATTAATAAAAAAAAACAATTTATCTCACATTTCGTAAATTAAAACAACCATGTGAAGTAATTGTATTTTATGAAGCTGGAAACGCATGGGATTCCCCAAAATTTTAGTAGTCACTCTGCATACTCTCGCTGGGCTCATACCCTAGTCTCTCACGGGCTCTCATAATTTAATCTCAGACAGTAATCTCAAAATAATCTCCTAATCCAAAATAATCACATGGTTTAACCCAAAGTGAGCAGTGGTGGGATTAGCTGGTAAAGAGCTCCCTCTCTGTCTTAGATTTCCATAATCCTAGTTTTATTTAGCTAATGTAAATGTGTGTATTACTGTTTTTGTTTTGTCTTCAGAATAATATTGGGTCATGTAATACAGATGTTCTTTTACATTGCATTGTACTTCTAATATGTAGCACGCGCACACACACACACACACACACACACACATCTGTGTGCATCTGTACCACACACATATAGCAAGTATAAAAAATGTGTGGGTGTGTGTAGCTTCTTTAGATATTTGTGTTACTGAAGTCAGTTACTTAAAAGCACAGCAGAATATGAAATTAGCATGCCATTGTTTCTTTTACTGTCACCATCTCAGCTTCTTCATCTACAACTTTTCTTGCTCACTTTTTCTTATTTTTTAAGTGTAAGTTTTGTCACACTTTTTAAAATAAATGTATTCTCTTTTTGCATGTCTTAATTTAAGTATTTAAAGATTGGGTGGTTTTGGGTAGTAGTAGTGACCTCAGACCCCTTTTAATGAAACCTGTAGTATAAGTGTGATGGTAAACAGTATCGACATTTGAAATTCACCAATCTGAAAACGGATTCAATTTCAGTGATGTTACAAGTCATGAACAGGCATGTAATCCCCCATATAGATTTTTCTTGCACTGCGGTCGAATAGAATTGGTCTAAATGGCTCTTTAGGTAAAGTCAGGGCAGTAAGGATGTGTCTTCAGGTCATGCCGACCACTCTATTTATTTGCACTTGGCACTGTGTTTCCCCTGATCCTTGATCCACGTTTGAAACACGGGACAATTCAACCGATTTAAACCTATACAAAAGATCACATTGGATTAATTCTGTGTCTCAGTGTGTTTGAGCCTGAATGTGTGTCTGGGTAGACACACACTCACTCACTCTCACTCTGTGTGGGTGTGTGTGTGTTCAAATGTGCTCGTATGGCCCTCCATAATTTATGAGAAGAGCCTGACTGCACACATTAAGAAGGGAGTTACTGTTGGGCCACACACACACACACACACACACAGACCTGCTCTGTGCATCAATATTTAAACCCATTTAAGATGGAGAATGCCATTTGCCCTCACAGCTCCTGCTTTGAACCAAAGACAAGAACTATAGAACTGTGTGTGTGTGCAAGGGGGGGGGGGGGGGGGGTGCCTATAAGTGTGCATATGCCATGTGCAACTGCATGTGTGAGTGTGTGTGTGTATGTATTTTTAGAGAGATCTCTGGGGGTTCTCATGTGAATCCAGCTCACTTCTGCTTTTTATTTCTGTGCTGCTGCTTAAAGTTTAATAGCTTTAATGCTCTCTTTCTTCCCTCTGTCATTTCTCTCTCTTTCTTTCTCTCCCTCTCTCTTTCTCGCTCTGTCTACCCCTCCCTCCTGCTCTCTCTCTCTCTCTCTCTCTCTCTCTCTCTCTCTCGCCTTCTTCCCACTCCCTCTTCAGGATGACTCTGGGGCATATCTGATTGACAGGGATCCTGTGTATTTTGGGCCTGTGCTCAACTACTTGAGACATGGAAAGTTAGTGCTGAACAGAGACCTTACAGAGGAAGGTAGGAATGCACAATCCTGAGTACACAAACGCATGCTTGCTCACACACTTTCGTTTATGGGCTAACTCAAATACGCAATGTACATTTTAATTAAAATTTGTTGTGTGTAATGTGCTTGTGTGTCTTAAAAGGGGTCCTGGAAGAAGCTGAATTTTATAACATCACTTCTTTAATAAAACTCATCAAAGACAAGATCAGAGAACGAGACACCAAAACCACCCAGGTAAGATGGCGCACACAGCCTAACTTGCTCACTAGAGGCACATGCAGCATGTCTCTCCCACACAGATGTCTATACTGGGGGAATTTAATGCAACTGGGTCACCCCTTCTACTCTGTTCTGTTTTTTACCCTTTCCTTGAGTTACAGTTCTGTGTCCAAATTCATTTCAGTAGCAGTTGTATACTAGGCTTTAGTTGAATATAGTTTGCTCTGGTGCGTGTTGAGAAAGATAATTTTCGTATTGATCTGTCTGAAAGCACTATCGGCATGCTGAGAGAGAAAGAGCAAGAGTGAGAGAGGAAGAAGGAGAAAGGGAGAGATGTTCCCATGGGAGGGGAGCAGCTCTTTAGCTGATTAGCCACGTGTGGTCCCAGCCTTTCCTCACTGAGTGCACCACTCCCACATCAGGTTGTCTCTAATGGGATGAGTCCCAGTTCTGATAGATTTCAAATTAACTCTACTAAAATATGAACAAGAAAGAGGCTGGAAGTGCAAGACATGGACCCAGGTCACTTTAAAATAGAAGCATGACTGGCACGTTTAGGTTAAATTGATAATACTCAGAGGGACTGTTTAGGTTAAAGGACTTCTGCTGTATCTGGTATGTAATTGGGCTTCATGTTTATTTTCTGTCTCCTTCTACTCCGTCTCCTTCTCCTCTCTGCTCCACTCCCCACCCTCTCCTCTCTAGGTGCCTGTGAAGCATGTCTACAGGGTGCTGCAGTGTCAGGAGGAGGAGCTGACTCAGATGGTCTCCACTATGTCAGATGGCTGGAAGTTTGAGCAGGTAAACTTCAGTGAATTCCTCTTACGCCACAACCGCCCGTCCATCTCTCCCAGGGAATCACGTGCTGTTGATGACTTGGGCCTTGCTTTGTGCTCTGATTGGTTGTTGCAGCTTGTCAGTGTAGGTTATGGGCGGGCCCAGAAGTCAGAGTTTCTGCTGATTGTGTCTCGGGAAGTGAAGGGGGAGGAGTCTGTTCACCCCGCTCAAAGTGGAGAGGTGTGTCCCACAATCCTCTCTGGCCTCCCGCCAATTACTGCATGCCCCACCCCCTCTGAATGGCGGACATTTTCTTTTTCTTTTCTTTTTTTTTAAATACTGTCGATTTCCTTTAGATTATGTTGATTGTAGTAAACATATGTTAGTGTTGTGTAGTGTAGACCTTTAGGTGTGTATGAGTGTGTGTTTGTCTATTTGTTTCTGGTTCACTGCTACCAGCTGGAGCCACCACCTGGCAACAGGTTCATTGTTGCTAAGGCCAGGCATGCCTGAGCATGTCACTGCACCACAGAACAAAATGTATGTTTGTATGAGTTTGGTTGGTGTTAGAAGTAAGTTATGGAGTCCCCGTAGCTGTCACTGGTAGTTCTGTTTTTGCATTGCATGTCTCTTTTATATAAAAAAAAAAAATCTAAAAAAAAAAAACACTTGTCACTTCTGCAATATGAAAAAAGGAGCACCACATAACACCTGGAAGTTTGTGGATACTGTTTTCGTTCATTTTAAAAACTGCTGCTGCTTCTCTCCATGGTGTGTGTGTGTGGGTGTGCCTGTGGTTGTTTGTGTACCCGGGTGTGCCTGTGTGTGATTGTGTGTGTGTCTTTGTGTGTTTGTGTGTTCTACAGCTGGTCAGCATTGGCTCCTCCTACAACTACGGCACAGAGGACCAGGCTGAGTTTCTGTGTGTCGTCTCAAAGGAGCTACACAATCAACCCTACGGCCCTAACAGCCAGCCCAGCGAGAAAGCCAAGGTGAGGCATGCAGTTGTGGCGTACATCCCGTCCCTACATACAACAGCTCTAACAGATATGTTTAACTAAGGCCTGCGTGTGTGTCTTTGCACTCTGATTGTTTACATATGCATTTCTGTGGTTTGATGCCCCCGCATGTCCTTACAACTGGTTATTTCCTCCCCTGCACAGATTTTACAGGAACGTGGCTCCAGAATATGAGCACAGCACAACCTCGTCACAGCCGACAACAAACATGCAAACACATATCAGCTTCCCTGTAAAACATATCAGCACACGACAAAAAAAAAACGCCACGAACACGAGCCAGAACATGCCAAGGACACACCCAAAAAACCCAGGGACACACAAGACATATCAACAAGCCGACAGCACGTCACCATCACCCTCGAGGACAAAGCAGGAAGAATCCACGCTGCCGTCCAGTGTTCCTCCTGCTCACTTGACTGTAAACATTTAACTGTAAATACCAGGGAAAAGGGGCGGGGTGAAGTTGCAGGAGATCTCCTCTCTGTGCCTGTTCAACTGGATCTGTTTTTTTTATTATTATTATTATTATTATTATTATTTTGGGGGGGTTTGCTGTGTAGATCAGGGCCTGTGTGTTCAGCAAGTGTCTCATGCTGGAAAAGTACTGATCAGGATTATCTTGACCTCATCCCACATCCCTTTATCTTAACCTTGCTAATTATCAGTGCTTTGTCCCTTGAGATGCTTCCTGAATAACATTCCAGGGATCACAAGCTGGGAGCAGATAGGTTCTCCAGCTTTCTTAGAATCATTCCGTTCTCCCATAAATAGCATAGAACTGTTCTTGTTAGGTGGGTAGGGGGTAATATCTTGATGCTTAGTTAGCTGGTAAGTTTGTTTGATCCCCTACAGTGGAAATGAGTGGAGTTATTTAATGCACCCATCCGAAGGTTGCTTATACATTTCTGTTCCATGGTAAGGTGTTGGCCAAAGGTCTGAAAGATAATGTCATGCTTTAAGCCTCATCGACACAAGTAAACAGCACTTGGGGGTAAATGGCAAAATTGGTTCAGTGATGAACCTGGTTTAGTTAACCAAGAGGTAGTTGTAAACCTCATAGTAGAGCTTAATTCTCTAAAGGAAAGAAGTGCCAACAGGCTCTTTTTTTATCAGATTTACAACTACCTCAGGGTTTTTTAAACCAGGTTTGTCACTTAGCCTTCTATCAGTGATGCGCGGGTACGTTTAGAAAAGACCCGCAGTTACCTGACATTCTCAACCAGCCCCACTTCAACTCAAACCGCAAATATAACTTGACACAAAATTATATCCAACCTGCTGCCCTGCATTTTTTTCTTGAACAAAAAAATAAGTACACAAATGTTTTCTTTTAATTAATCATTGCCTTATTAGATAACAGCAAACACAACTTGCTGGTACCATTAGCAGGTTAACGTGGGCTAAAGGTGTCCTGCATTTTCCCGAGTAGACTAGACATTGAGCTACATCTTGCGTCAGCATTCTTGTCACATAGCTTACAGCCTGTAATGCCCAGACTTAGACAGGCCTTCATGCTTTTACCTGTACCATCTTCATTTACGATTTTGCCATTTTGATTTTTCCCCCCAAATTCTTCCATCCTCAGTTTTTCCCTTACTGCCTCAATCTCTCTCATGCCACGCACACATGCATGTGTGGAAAGCCTGTGCTGCATCTAGGCATCTGTCATTTAAACATTGATATCTTTGAGCATAGCTATATGCTAGCCTTTTCCATTTTATTGGCTAGAAACATTTGTGTTTATTACACCTTTAAAATAAATATTTAATTATTTCAACCGGCCTGACCAAACCAGACCCAAATATTATTAACTGTATTTCTATCTGACCCAAAACTGCAGTTGACCGCTTATTTCGGATCAGCCCGCGCATCACTGCCTCCCATGTAGTAGCTGTACCCCCCTGTGCTCAGATCACTGTTAAAAGCTTTAGTGGGCCGTATTGTGAGTGAATATGCTGCAGTGGTGCTGTTGAAGTTGCTTAGGCAAATGGAGGCTGTTGCATAGCATGTTTATTGTAAGTGTTGCATTTGAGACAATCTTTGGTCTTTTTGAGCCCCTCAATGTTATCAATGTTAGCATTCTTGCTATGTCAAGTGCCCCCATCAGACTGCCGTGCCCTATATATAGTATTTTGTACATACATTTAACATACTTTACAATCACTTTGCTGCACAGATTACCTACAAAATGATATCACGTGAACTTCAACTCGCAATTAATTTTACTTATTTGATAAACAACATTTCCATTCACGTGGTCAGCCTTTAAGAGTTATATACTGTAGTTTATTGACTTTTTTGTGTACAGATGTAAATAGCCTACTAATAACAAAAGGGACCATGTTAAGCAAATAACTCTCATAGTGACTATTTTAAGGAGAAAAAAAGGAAAAGATTAGGCTAAGCTGGTGCATGCAGTACAGACTACCTGAATGAGATTTTTATAAGTGGTTGATGGAAACAGTGGGGATAGGTGACAAGTCGTGCATAACCACAGATGGCATTCCAAGCCAAGGACTAGACTCAAGTTAAGATGTAGTAATGGTAAAGGGTTGTTATGTCAGTAAGTCTGTATGCAGCAGAGAGACAGGGGTGTTGATTTCAGCAGTTACTGGTTTCTAGCAAAAACAAAAAATATTTAAGTGTATAGCAATGCTTTCACTTCCGTATAGACTTTGTCACTGGTGAGTGTCTCACTCACAGGATGCACTAAATGCACTACACACACTTTGCACGTCACATAAATATTTCATGTAGAACTTAATAATCAGAGAACCCCATTTCCAAAAACAGCGTAGCCTGCTGGAATGACTATTTGTACATAACTTTTCTATGTATTGAACCTTACCAAACTATTCTCCAATGATTTAAGCTGAATGTCTGTTTTATATATTCAGGCAAAATTGTAGCTGAACACAAACTGGACTGTTATGCTATAAATTTTTTCCACATTGGTTAACTGTTTGTCTTTTTCTTTCCCTGATACAAATAATGGTAAAGGCTTTAATCGACAAGCGGTGAGAATCAGAATATTCTGTGCTTTGTTAGCACAAAGCACCAAGCCAACCTTCCCCTTTTCTCTGTCAACCCAGCCAAATACAAACAATTTGTCTGAAAGCAACAGGGATCAGGGAATGTTAAGAGCTAACAACACTGTCTCAACCAGTTTCTTGCAGCAATACAATTTTCATTAAAACCCAATGCACTAGTTAGTGCAGTAATAGGGAAGTAATTACTCCCATGAGAATAAACAGCTATTTTGTGTTTGGAAGATTGTTTTCCTATTATTTTACACAGTTAACACATTGTAATACCTATTCCCAGACATTTAATGTGACAACAGAGAATGGTCATGCTTTTTACTGTACTTCAGGAAAGTAGAATTAAATATTTAAATGCATACCAGAGTCTGTAGTGAAATGTAGAATCTGCATCTGTAGGTGAGAATGGATACTTGATTGTTCATTTCCTAGTGTCTTTTCAGTCACTACAGTCATAGCCAGATATTTTGCAATTTCCCTACTATGACTAGGTCATGGTATTCGTTGCATAATTGTTTCATATCAAAATACTTGGGTTATAAACATCCTCAGAATTTTAGCTGCATGTGTTTCTTTGGGGATAATTTATTCATGTAAGAAAACAAGCAATATCTCCATTCATTAATAACTGTCTGCTTTCATAATCCCTTACACTGGAAGTATGATTTTACCTCACTGGTTGTCATTCACTTTCCCCCATATTGATATTAATGGTTATCACAGAAATATAAAGGCCAGTGATAAAGTACAGTTTTATGCTCATTAGTTAATTTAACTATTTAGCCTACACTAAATTACATGGCAACTGACAGATCTGCACAATAATCTTCATCCTAGAAACAATATGAATTGCCACCACAAAAAACAAAAGCAGCAACATTTTATGAAACAAAAACTTTGTGTTGGTTCCAAAACGTTTGGTTCCAACCAGGCAACTAAAACTATTCAAGAACCTGGTCCATCCTTTGTGAAAGCTTGTGACCAGCGGCATATGATGAGTTGAGTTGTGAAAATAAAATCACAAGGGATGACACCTGGTATAGCCTAATTTTCACTGTAAATTCATGTTTGACAAATGCGAAGAATTGAACATATGTAGCCTACATGTAGGTAAGGCAGGTTACTAAACAAATACTAGCCTACTGAAGACTCCCTCTGTCTTACTCACCCACCAAGCAATAAAAAACATAAGCCCCAAACCTACGCCCGTTTGGAGTTACTAGTGACAAGAGTGTCAGCACATGGAGTTTGTTGATTATGTAGTAGCCTACATCTTCGTAAAAAGGAACTTTATCGTGGGGCCTAGCCTAAGTTGTCTGTATACACTGCGCGTGATAGGTGACCCCTGCGAACGAGAGGCAGACCTTCCCTAGAACACAGTAAGAAGACACTGACCCCTGGTGGTGCTTCAGATTAAACACGAAGCCAAAACCCATACGCTCAGCAGTAAATTGAACACATAATATATCTTCTCAAAAAGACCTCTTCCTGTGTTGACAAACATCTAAACTTTTCGTTTAATATTTTGTCCCAACCATGCGAATAGGCCTACAGACATTTTCCAACGACTACACATGCCCAGAAATATCGGCAAAAATCGTTAGTGTTTGCCCCCATTCCTAAATTCAAGGTCAACGTTTTTCTATTGTGGTGGGATTCGCATCGTTTTCTTGACGAGCTATGCCTGAGATATGTATTAGTGGCGATATAAAAAACCAAATTAATCGTGTAATATCGACAGAGCCGAAATCATCGCAAGTTCTGCGACGTTTACTTTGGCCCCTTTAAAGATTTGGTCGCTCACGAATATGCCTGATTGGAAATATGCAGACAGTGAAATATGGGAACTGTCTGCATTCAACTGTTTAACATTATTACTAAACATTTGACACAGAATGGGAAGATGGACTGATAGTGAACCCGTTTGATGAGCGTATTAAGTTGTTTTAAATTATTGTTCAGGCATCTGGTCTGTGGTGCTATGTGGTCCTACATAGATAGACTGGTTCAGAACGGGTGTTCTCATCGGGAGGGAAACTTCATAGGATTTTGTCCCGAGACAAACACGGGTTCCGTCACAAACGCCATAGTAGCTACGGAACAGCCTGGCATCGAAACGGTAATAATACTTCAATGCAGCAACACATTATCAAGCCTTCGTATAGCCGTAAGAGTGAAGTTGACATGGTGGGATTGGTTTTTTGTTGTTTAGCCCGGTTGCTGTGTGAACGCGCGTTCGTAACAAGGGAAGTGTGGTCTTTGTGCGGCACCGTCATGGATGCCTTTCCTACGAGACGGCTGCACTTAAAGTCACAGTTTTGGAAAAACAACACAAGTGGTCGGAACGATATACACATGAAAATCTAAATGTCCTTCCTGTCGTCCACATTGAAATGATCCAGCCAATGCGCACTACTTCACATTATCTAGTTTATCAGCCATGCGGCTGAAGCAGCGGAATAATAATGGCTAGCCAGCTACGTTAGCAAGCTAATGTTACCTCGAAAAATCAAATTGGTTAGCTTTTAGCCTAGCCCTGTTACAGAAATTGACTTATCAATTGTGGATTCTGCTGTAAGAAGAAGGTTGTGGTTTATACTTGTATGTGAAACGTAGTATTATGCATCCCATATGGATTTACGCTGCTATTTGGCGGCAAAACATTCACTCCTATCACGATTTGTGTTACCATTAGCTCAGTTACCGGTGCACCTTCCAATGTTTATAATGCTAGCTAGCCGCTGTCAGCTACCATGGTAAAAAGTTTCATTTGTCTTTGCTCCCTAGCTTGTTAGTGTCGCACACGTTTGCTAAGATATTATCGGTTCTTGACAAATAATATACTTATTTTTGCAATGAGTTGTTTCTTGTTGCCAAAGTAGAGTTTTAACTTTATTTTCTTTCTCAGCTACCATGTCTGGCATTGCTCTGAGTCGACTTGCACAGGAACGTAAAGCATGGCGGAAAGACCATCCTTTTGTAAGTACAAACACTCCGCTGCATTTAAAGCGCGTAAGGTTAACTCACCTGTCTACCAGTCTTTAACTACGTTTTGCTCATTGTTTCTCATACTCTGGTCGACTTGACTGGAAAACCCGAGTATTCCATGTCCCAACGCCTCTTATGCACGTGTGAAACTGACATCCTCCCCCCGTTATTAAACTTTAAAATTCTGGAACGTAAACACTGCTCGGTGTGGATGCTTGTGATGACAGCACAACCCCTTCACAACATTTATTGAAAACTTTAAGGGCTGTCTGTACAGCCCGTCAAGACACCAAATGACTTTCTGAACAAGGGGAGGAGGCGGAGAGAAGGTAAAACAGGGGGTGTGCGTTTTTGGGTAGCCATGGGAATGAGGATGATATATGCATATGAGGATGTAGAGCAAGGACTGTCCTTGAAGCAGCATGTCTGCAACAGGTAGCATAGTTGTTGAAGTTGCCTTTTTCCCAGCCTCACACTGCCCATGAAATGAGTTTGTGTAAGATGCTAAAACTTTAGGTAATCCCTGTGCTGCCTTCTTTGACTGAAGGCTCTGTGATCATATACCGTGTTTCATAATTTACTCTTGCACATAAACAGCTGACCAATCTGAAAGAGTTTTAAATTGATGTGGTCTTTCTAGGGCTTTGTTGCTGTGCCAACGAAAAATCCAGATGGAACAATGAACTTGATGAATTGGGAATGTGCCATTCCTGGGAAGAAGGGGGTAAGTATACCAGACAAGTGGGTTTTTTGTTTGTAGAAATGCATATTTATCTATTTGTTTTCATCCTCAATACTTAGCAGGGTGCTACTCTGTTGATGCTGAGAGATGAGGCACTCATATTGCTGTTCTCCTCCTAGACTCCGTGGGAAGGAGGTCTGTTCAAGTTGAGGATGCTGTTCAAGGATGACTACCCCTCATCACCACCAAAGTGTAAGGCATTAGATGCTTTAAAGTGATTTTTGTTTGCTGATTTTTTTTATTTATTTTTTTTACTGTTGTGCATTTTTAAGGAGAGACTACGGGAAAAGGTGGAAGTGGCCATTGGCTCAGTTAGCTAGCCACCAAACATTGTAGGTGTGTAGGGCCTAATTAGTGGTATCAAATATAAAATTTCCATGAAGTATCAATGGCATATTTTATAGTGGACACTTCACTTTTTTATTGGCAAGATGTTATTGTGTAATTTAACATTTTAACAATTTCAAATGTGGTCCCTACAGGAGCTCATGTAATGGTCAAGGCAGTGTTAAACATAATCTATATTCGGCACAAGTAGCATTTAATTGCATCTCTGCTGCAACTTACTCTTCAAAAACTGACCGTATAAGAAATTAAGTTACATTTATTATGCCTCTGTTGACCACAAGGGGAAAGGGAGGCTGAGGTGCCCATTTGAGACATGTTTGTTTGTGGTGGCACCTATTTAAG
This sequence comes from Setipinna tenuifilis, assembly GCA_030347295.1. Classification (NCBI taxonomy): domain Eukaryota; kingdom Metazoa; phylum Chordata; class Actinopteri; order Clupeiformes; family Engraulidae; genus Setipinna; species Setipinna tenuifilis. The sequence goes on along the minus strand of CM059287.1, from coordinate 22,203,311 downwards.
CATGACATTCAATCATGCATTGGAAGAGCTGTTTTGCTGCCACAGTGCTTCTGAACATGAGTCAGGTAGTCTCCTTGGTTGTAGGCTATTGCATGGGTAAATATCAGGGGTCAGTCCATGTCCAACAGAAGCTGTGATTTTACGCTATAAAGTGCTGCACCAATGCAAATCTCCCCACCTGCTGCTGTATCATGGCAACTGCTCTTGTGTCTCGGAGATTAACTAAACTCATGCTTGTTTCTTCCGCAGGTAAGTTTGAGCCTCCGCTGTTTCATCCGAATGTATATCCCTCTGGAACCGTATGTCTGTCCATCCTGGAGGAGGATAAAGACTGGAGACCTGCAATCACTATCAAACAGGTACGCGACCAAGGAACATGTACACTTCAGCTGTGCCACATACAGATATCTCCATATTATTGTGACCAGCAAACCGGTAAATGAGAAAGTAACATGCCCATTTGAGTTGTGACACATGCATACACGCATGGATATCTCCACATTCTCAACAATTCCATATTGCTTTTGAATCTCTAGATTCTTTTGGGAATTCAGGAGCTTCTAAACGAGCCCAATATCCAAGACCCAGCTCAGGCTGAAGCCTACACCATATACTGGTAAGTCAGGCCTTTGGAGATTTGTTGTTTTGTGATTTATATTGTGTGTATATATATATATATATATATATATATATATATATATATATATATATATATATATATATATATATATATATATATATTATTCTAGATCAGGGTGTCCTAAAAAATGTAAGCTGCCAGGGGCTAATGCACCATTAAGAGCACCTGTTTTTAACGAGTTACAATTGAAAAATGGACTGTTTTAAGATTAGAAAACCAACGTGACTTTTAAAAAAAATTCTACATGATGCTATAGTGCCTAATGTTACTATTCACAGACACGTCACTAACTATCTTTTCAATAGAAAACAGACTTGTATCCATACAGTGTTGTTCAAAATCCCTGTAACAATGCTGAAACTATGATCTATGATGCACATATAATATTAGATAAATGTAATAAAGGGCCACATTACATTTTATTTTTAGACTTAATGGTGGGCCGCTTGAAAGAGAGCAATGGGCTGCAATTGCCCCCCGGGCCACAGTTTGGTCACTCTTGTTCTAGATCGTTGGTATTCTTTGCCTCTTATCTGCAGCATATAAAGCATGCAGCATGTGTGAAGGTAAAGTAATGACGGAATGGGAAATTACATCCCACTTAGCTGACGCTCTTATCCAAAGCAACTTGGTTATTTAGGTACAGGAACATTCCCCTGGAGCAATATGGGGTTAGATGCCTTGCTCAAAGTGACTTTAGCCATGAATGAGGATGCAGGAGAGCATTAGTTATTTACTCCCCCACCCACATTCTTCCTTGGTATGGGATTCAAACCTGTAGTTCTCTGATCCCAGGACCAACTCTCTAACCATTAGGCCACAGCTGCACCTAAATGCAGCTGTGTATTAGGGAGCTCCATGCAGGCATCTTTGCCTAGTCGATTTGATGATCACCACATACTGGTATAGTCTTCATATAACTTTATATATCACAGAAGTTAAGTCATGATAAATTTTACTGATATACTCCTGTTGCTGACATGGCACGTTTGGACGGGACTAAAATCCCTGGTTAGAATTACTTTACCCCATGGTACTGCAGAAAATTAATCTCCTCCGAATATGGCTTTTTCTGATTTATTTTATTTGTGAAAACTTTGGCTGTTCTTTGAATAGTGTATCTGTTTTTTGGCAATTTAATTCTGTGTGTGTGACTGTTTTACCAGCACATGTGATTGTAGGCTACATGGCAATGAAACCTGGCTACATACTTCTAATCACTAGCCTGGTAAACCACCCCCTCATACTTCACTTCGTTTTGTACAGAGGGTCTGGCGCAGGTCTCATTGAAATGACTGTATGTAGATAGAATCCTGCCTAGCCAATCAGCGGATAGAGGGAGTGTTTGTGAGCGATGACTTTGTTGTGTGTGCTACATTTTACTTGTAGTCCATCTGTGGATGTAGATCAGCAATGGCAGCGGAGAACGAAGTAAACAAGGCCATTCAGTCTGTTGTGGCAACGCTTCGGAATATTGAGGAATTCATCAGTAGGCAGATCGACTCTATTGAAGGCAGATCCAATCGTTTTAAGCTTCAGCAGAGTGCACACCTCCAGGAAGGAAAAAAGTTTCTCAATACAGCACAGCCAGACCCTTTGTACAAAACGAACTGAAGTGCTAGGAGCTGGTTTACCAGGGTAGTGGAAAAGACCTATAAAAGTTACAAATGCTTTGCATACCATGCTGGGTGACATGGGTCATGTAATTCCTGACTCTCAAATCTTGGATCCATGTAGCAACATGGCATCGCAATTTTGCAGTATGATTCTAAGTGAGAGTCCTGTTTCGAGATAATGGAAGTCAGTGGACAAAAGAGGAGTCTGTGCTCGTCATGAAATATGACAAATAAATGACTTGCATAACGGATGTAAATGAGTTGAATAGAAACCCAATTTGGTCTAGTTGCTCATGCATGCACAACTCCATGTAAATTGTAATCTTTTATGTGCAGGCCAAGTAGATTTGGCCTAAACGTTGTAAAAAATAATAGTGCTAATCTTGCCAAATTTAAAATTTTTAATCTTAATTTCAAACCAGCCTCTCAGGGAGGCATAAGTGTAGTTGTACTGTTTCTAGAAGGTAATGGAAATAAATGCAGTATGAACACTGGCATTTGTCAGTTTTATTGTATCGTTTCATTTAAGTTTTTTTTTAATATATAGGCATGTTTTATTATTATTATTTATTATTTTTACATCATCCAGCAATGTATAAAGAGTGGGGTGTGGTGTTTGTGCTGGTTTATTGTGAAAGGTGAATGTCTCCTAAAAACATTGTTACGATAATTCATTTAAAAACAAAAACTTTTGAAATGTCAAGTAAAATGTTGTAAATCATTACCTAAAAAAGCAGTTTGTATATCAGCGATGCAAGGAAATCCATTGAACCCCTATAGCATTCTAATTTTGTTTTCATTTCTGTCAACAGCCAGAACAGAGTGGAGTACGAGAAGAGAGTCCGAGCACAAGCCAAAAAATTCTCTCCATCATAGGTGTGAGGCAGGAGGATATGTCAGTACAGAAGGAGGGAGTGTTGTGTCCACACGCCCCCCTCTCTCTTTCTCGCGCTCTTTCCCCTTCCACTCTTCTCCCCCTTCCCCCCTTCTTTCTGAGCACACGTGTTCTATACACACCTGGACTTCAAACTTAAAATTTGAACACGCTCTGTGCCATCCAACTGCATCTTACCCACCACCAAAAGCCCTGCCCCGGCCACCACCCCCTTCCCACCCATTCAAACTGTCTCGCTATCTAGCTTTTGTTCATTCTCTTTTATTCCCACCTCCCTCATCGTTGTCAGCAGTGTCATGTCAGAGTGGAAACTCCCAGAAAGCCCTGCAGTGACATGGCTCCACCACCATCCCCCTCCCGGTGCTTTCTCACCTTGGCCAAACATAGCCAGAAAACTCCTGTATGTTGCAGTTGACCTCATGTGACTATTTTGAGTTTGACTCTTAAGAAAAAAAAAAAACAGAAAAAAAACTGTATGAATGTGGGTGTGAAAGTTTTAATGTAAGTGCGTGCATGATTCCACCCCCCCATCTCCCCCTTTTAGTTTTTTTTTTTTCTCTGTGTATGCACATGTTTTCGTATGTTAGGTTTTTTTTGTTTGTTTTTCTTTTTTTATATATATATAAAATGCTTTCCTTGGAGGGAAAGGGCACCATTGCCTTTGATCCCTTCACCAGCCCCTTCCCCCCCATCTCCTTTTAAAAGAAGAAAAAAAACTGAAGTAAATATTTCATCCTCACAGGACCTACCGGAGACAGACGTGTACACTCCTGTCTTGTCCGCCTGTGTTCTTGTCCCCTTGTTTTAGTGTTTGTTCGTCATTGAGTTTGTTTCAAATGATGGGAACATTAGGCCATGCACTCTATCTGGTCAAGTGCTTAGTCAAAATAAAGCTCTTTCTACAAAAGTATGTTGGTGGCTCCAGTGCGGTTCTTATAGTGTGTGTCAACATCTGTATTTACCATGGAGGTCTTGCTAGCCTCTGTTTATTCACATTTTATTTCAACATGACAATTATATGTACTCTGTTAATTATAATGTTGGAAACTTTCAGCACAAGTCAGGAAGTGGGAGGGAAGTATTCTGGTTCTTTGCCTTGCCATAGGAGCTACCTTGTCTCTGCTGTGTTCTTGTGTATTGACTGTTCCTGTTATAACTTCTGAGCTGGATTGTGTTTGACACCCTACGTTTGACCATTTTCATCCAGGTAGGTTGCAAAAAAAAATATGTATACCTGTAAATACTTGTAAATAAATCATGTATACACTATATTATACTGTAGATATAAGTCATATATAAAGTGGTAGAAAAATGCATACTCCATAGTGTGCTTTTGGCACCATATATTGTAAAACTGGCAGCAGGTGAAGGTTAATAATTTGAGGGGATGCTGGGGATCTTTTTTTCATACCAAGATGACTGCTGAACTTTAATATACAAAAATATGGTTAAGTATATTGCAACATATTCAGTGACTTTGGATTGCAACACTGCAGTAATACTGTATTGTGGCTAAAGTAATGTATCAAATTTCCACTTGTATAGTATAATATGCAAAAGCTTCATGCACACCCCAGTCTTGAGCTTAGAGCAAAAAATACATATGCATTGCACAGAAATGTATACATTGTATAATGTTTGTACAGGGGCAACTTGATATTGTCAAAATGAGGGCAGGTTTATGCAGAAGATAGTGGGAGTTCTGCTAACTGAACATTCCCATTAAGCTGTTAAGCTAGAGAGAGTGCAGTAGTCTTCACTGCAGGGCAGTCTGTCCATCTCTGTTGCCATGGAGTCGAACTGCACACAGCCAGCGTTGCCTGTGAAGCTCTTCACTTGGGTCTTGTTGCCCATGGCAACCACCAGTTGTTCACATGGGTTGGTCCCTGACTGGATGGGTTGCAGCATCACAGTGTCGATCTTCGAAGACTCCTCATGTATTGGAATCCCCACCATATACACATGCCCCTGTCACAGACACCAAATTCAGTCATTCACATGAGAGGACATCTAAAAACTACAACACAAATTTATGAGACCAAGCACAGGCAATTGCTACATTAAGGTGTTAATCCCAGCTTCACAGAAAACCCTGCCATGTATTCTTTCTACCTGTGTACACAACACAGGTGATTTCACTAATTGGCATATATACCTGCCTGATTATTTGTGTGTCTATTAGGGTCAGCTGGTTGAGAAGATGATTAAATCAAATATGTAGCAGGGGTTTTACTTTCACAAGCTGGAATTGATACCTCTGATTGCTACACTGAGGTAAAACATGGGTTAAGTCTCACACTTTCATCTTTCCACCCAGTCATGCTCAGGGCTGGATGTGGGATCACGGCATATTTGTTCCACCTGACACACACAAAAGCACACACTTAATACATGTTTTCAAATGTGTTCAAAAAGCATTTTTATTTAGACTATATTGAGGCATGTTTCATTGCATTCATGCTGAAGTAGTCTCCAGTGGCTTTCGGTTCAAGTTAATGAGTGGGTGCTGACCTGACCATCAGGATGTAGCTGATTATGAACAGCATGAAAAATAGGCACACGGAGATCATTGAAGCAGTCAGCAAAGATGGATCCTGGTCTTTATACAGAAATGACACACACACATCATGTAGTTAAGGGCTATGCCTATGATTTTGTGCTAATGAATGAAATTAATGTCAAGCTAATGGAGGAAATGAATTAAATCTCAGCTGTATCATTTTTTGAAGGAGAGCTTAATTTAAACCTACGATTGGCTGTTCTCCCGTGCAGGGTGGGAGCCCATTGGCTCCACACTCCTTTATAGTAGATCTGATTGGGCTGCGATCGCACTGTTGCCAAGTACTCAGAGCCAGGAGAGAAGATAGACATGGCTACAGAGAGGTTTCTGTTTGGTGTGGTGTATTCCTCCTATTCCCAGCCACACAGAAACACAGATATCCACGTTATAATGTCTGCTGCAAAGATGTGCTCCCCTTACATCGAAATATAGAAGAAACTTGATCTTATCAATGGTGGTGTCTGTGTAGGATCTAGTGCGACATCTTATCTATGTTGCTTCTCACACCAGCACACATATGTGTATGTATATGTATGAGACATGACGCTGCTTATACATATGTGATGGGTCTTTGTTGGTTCAAGTGCACACAGTAAAAAGTGCTTCATAGAACCAACATAAAAAATAAATGTATTGTTATGAGCATACCTGCCATTGTGAAACATTTTCATGTTGATTCTACACAGCTCTTTTTACAGTGCTATGTGTGCTTTGCCCTGTATTGGTTTCAGTGCAGACAACTATGTGTGCTTACCATGTGGCCCTGTGTTGACACCAGGCGGAGTTGGTACTGCAGGTATGGGACAAGCCGGACATTCTCCTCATACTCAAAGCTCCGCTGCTCATACCCACTCCGCCAGCTGAACACGGCATCTTCCCCTACCCACTGCATGGAGAGGTTCCTGGGATGGATAGGTTTAACTGAGAAGAAAGAGAGCTGCAGTCAGACGGAGCCATTTAATCTTACTTGTGTGTGTGTGTGTGTGTGTGTGTGTGTGTGTGTGTGTGTTTCTGTGTGATTGCATCTATTCTTTTTTTTTTTACAAGTACCAAGATATGAGTTTGCATGCTGAGCATCTGATTGCCTAGATGTTAACGGTTGAGCACTGTTGAGTGGATTGCATGTCTTTGCTGATTCTATGTGTGTGTGTGTGTGTGTGTGTGTGTGTGTGTGTTTGTGTGTGTGTGTGTGTCTTCTCACTATGTTTCCTTGGCCGGTACTTTGGCTGCTGCAGCACCAGCGAGCTGTTGCCATGGAGACTGGTGAAGAGTGAGATCTCGTATCGGTCTTCGTCTGTAAATGAGAAGGCACCAGGCATGTACATATACAGTGCACAGCCCCAGGAATCTAGTGCCTTCGCCAGCTTGCATGTGAAATGAGTGCTTGGGAAGAATAAATATATAAATAAAGGATGAAGTAAATGACTGACAAAAAAGGCTAAGTACAAATTACATTACATTACATTTAGTAAAGTGACTTACAATAGATGACATAAACAAGCTACAGATATGCAGAGTAAAACAGAGAAAGCAAGGGCATAACAAAGTTAGTGCAGCCAGGACAGTGTTGGTGACCAGAGGTTAGTTTTGTTAGGAAGGGAAATACTAGTAGAAGGGTCTTCACAAGCTTCTTAAAGGTAGAGGGATGACCCTAATCTAGTAGGGTTTTTTTTTACTAGATGTCTAGCTTAAGGAGAGCTGATGAAATGATTCTATGGGTGTTTTAACTGAAATGTGTAGTGCATTCACGTAAGTAAAACATAAACATAATAAGAGGATAGCTAGTGACTTTAGAAAAAAACGTGTGTGAATATGTGCGTGTTTGTGTAGTCACAAAGATAATGTTATACAAAAGGAAATAGATTATTTGATTCTTCATTTGTATTACATTATATATACTGCTCACCCCTCAGTCAAGTCTTTTGCTTGCAGCCAATAGAATTCCATCATCTTGCTGATCATGTTAGTTATATTGGTGTGAGGAGTACTCCTAGTTACATTTAAGGAGCATGTTATTGTGTAGAAGTAATCGTTTAGACACTCTAATCCAAAGTTTAGACCTACAGTAAATCACACACATGCGCGCGCGTGCACACACACACACACACACACACACACACACACAAACGAGAGAGAGGGAAAGAGGGGGGGGGGGGGGGGGGGGAGTATATGAATGTTTCTTATGCATACATATTGAATGAATAAAGCACTATTACCTAAATTGGATTTTTTTTAAAAGGAAACACAATTTGACATGTTGATGTAATGGTTAAACATGACATGGAACTGTGCCAGGGCCTAAATACCTGTAGGAACCTGAGCCCATTGTAGACGTGCCATATGAAACAGCAGAAGACAGAGAGGAAGAAGTCGCATATTCTTTCGCCCTTCCGTGTCCTTCTTGTATACCCTACTACTGGCAGCACTCTTCTTGTATACTCTGTAAGGTTTAGATTTAGCCTTCACTGTAATTTTAGTTTTACACTACCTCAGTATGAACCATTTCCTCATGGTAAATTTCCACAATAACTGCATGAAAAAAAAAAATTCAATAAAATGCAGGGGTATGTTTACTCAAGTACTCAAGTCAGTTCAATAAGGTGTGTTGTCAGAAGGTCTAGTTCACAAAGCGGTTTAGGATGTACTTTGTGCATACAACTGCACTATATAAATACATATTACCTTACAACAACAAATGCATCAAAACAGACAAATGTACCACACATTTGCAGTAAAAGTGAAACACATTTTAACACAATATATGCTACAATGATGTCAAGCACAGAAATGTAATGCATAGCAACAAAAACTAACCAACAGTATTATGAAGTTAGATAACACTTCATTTTATGGTTCCTTTTTGTGTGTATCTACATGTAACAACATGTAATATTATGTACTGTACATAACCCTAACCCTAACCATAACCCTATGGTACACAGTAAGTACAGTGTTACATGTTGCTACACACTTGTTATACTAATTGATATAACAAGAACATTAAAATAAAGTGTGACCTAAAGTTGCTGATCACACAAATAATTTTTCAAAAATATTTTAACAGATAATGCAACTCACACCAAGACCTTCTGTTTTCTGCCACATTTCCTAAATTCTGTACCTTAGCTTCAGCAGTACGGTGGCCCCTGCTCCCAATTACAACGCTCCCCTTATCATGTGTGAACTCTCTAAGTCTCTACTGCATAAACCTCTTCTCAAACTAACACACCCTCATGTGTGTGACAGGGTGTGTATATCTAGTGGACGCCCTACCACAGCCTTATTGTGGAACCCTGTGGTCACATGTTGCACATGACGTGCAGCATTTCTTTTTTGTGGCTGAGTATGTTTGTTGTGTGCGTGTGTGTGTTTGTGTGTGTGCATGTGCAAGCAATGCTTTATGTTCATAAAGTGTCAACCCATGTCTATACATTTTCAGGAACTGATACAATTTGACAAAACTAGGCAAACCTGTATACTTCCTCCCTGTGGACATCCACTTGCATATATTTACAAACATCTTTACCTTCAAATGCACCTAACTATACAGAAAGTAAAAGGTACCCTGATTTATAATTCATTTTTGTAATGAGACTGTTGCCTAACAGGATTTGAGGACACGCAAGTTTCAGTGAATTGTGACTTAGCTATTCAAGTGTAATGAAAAAAAAGACTTTCCACTAGTTCATATGTTCACAAATGAGTTTTCCTCTCTAATATTTCACCTGTATCTCTGTGCATACATATAAACTGGCCAAAACAAGTGTGGGTCTTCTATCCAGCCAGATAATGTGGCATGCTGAACATTTTATTTGATCACCTTTAGCAGTGATCATGACATGCATTCATTTCAACATTGTTTGAATAAGATTATGAAATAAATACACAGTTTTAGACTAACAATCACCAAAATCACAAACAATCACCAAATTTTACTGCATGTCCTACTCTACCCAGTATGTCTATGCATGTCCTTGTATGAAATGTCACATTCATTTCTGTCTGGAACTGCAATCAGAAATGCAACTTAATTAATTAATGACTCTTGTATTGACAGTAGAGAAGTCAAACCACTTTGTCCTGTCCACCCCATTTCTGATATTCTCAGAGTTCAGATCAGGAAAGTGGTGTCCAGTCCACATGTGAAATGATTCCTCATACTCCCTAAACCACTCTTCACAATTAGAGCCTAGTGAATCCTGGCATTGCCATCTTGAAATATGCCGCAACATTAGGGAGGAAAAACATCAGTTGGTCCCTTAGCATAATGGGTTAGTCCACTGGACTAATTTTATCGCCACATAATACATTCATCACCATGGTATTCAATCAAAAGCTTACCTGTTGGTTAACCTGTTTACCTGTTTGTTTTGCAGATGTGATTCAAAATTATTAGTATCTGCCTCAACAAAGGCATGGAAGGTAATGTCTTACCTTCAGCACATTTTGTTTGTCTACTCTAGCGACTTGAAGGAAAATTAGATAGCATATTATGACAAATTAATGCACAAAATCTTAACATTCCAAAAGTTTCCAAAAGCATAATTCAGTAACAGTTCAGTCGTGGGAAGGCAGTTGTATATCATATTCATCAATAAGAAAAAAGAAAGAAGAAAACTTAAGCGTTAAAAAAGAAAAACACAGTTATTTGCCATTAATTCTTTCTGCATGACTGCAGGACAGTTATGAAGCCAATATTCCTGAACAACTGGTTTTACCCCGGATAACATTATATGTAACCCCGTGCCACGTCCCAAAACAAATAAATATTAGGACTTCCTTCGGTCTAATACGACCCCCTCAATAAATGGCCCTTTAGTTCATTGTTGTACACTACGTGTTGTCATATTTCTATATTACCTTATATTTAACTGCCATTTTATATGATCGCAAATATACGGAAGCTCGGAACCTTAACTAAAACAAATTTTCAGTGGGAGTAAAATAGTAAATGCACAACCAGGAACTGACTGTAAACACTGGGAAATTTCCTCTCTCGGCAATATTCATGTCATACATGTTATTCACCCTGGATTAACGCTGGAGGAAGCAGTTGCTTTACTTGAACTGTATTTAGTTATTATGATTATATCTTTCTCCTGGGCATTGTATTTCTTGTTTGTTTCCAAGCCAGTGATGGGGAAAATTTATTAGACCAACGCTTCCTGACGTATCTGGTAATGCCAACCAGCCATCTGACTTGTTAGGCTAGCTACTGACAGTTTGCTTTTACCTGCATATACATTTTAAACATGTTATACATTCTAAACCGTCGAAGATGAACCGTATGCTAGGGTATGTTATGGACGAACTTCTGTGCCGCTAAGGGTTAAGGTTAAATTCATTGTTAACCTGTGTGTAAAAAAATATATGCAAGGTGCTAACATCCAACGGGTGGACTTCTGTCATTTTCTGTAGCTCAATCTTTCCAGGAATGGTGTTTTCGATGAGATTGCACGGAAGGAGGCACGCGGGGAAAGTAATAATACATATTTTTTTAATTATTTTTTTTTGTTCATCTCGTAGTGTCGTTGGCCAAAATGGATTTCTCGAAGTTCCTGGCCGATGACTTCGACGTCAAGGACTGGGTGAATGGCGCTTTCAAAGTGGCTCAGAAGGACGCCCCAGGAAAGGCAGATGCACATGCCGCCACACTGGTGATGAAACTGCAGCTATTCATCCAAGAAGTGAACAATTCTATCGAAGGTATTGTAACAAAGCCATAAAACGTAATTGTTTTGTCATTATAGCTTAAAGACCATGATGAACAAACCGGTTGTGTATTTGTATATCTTATTATGTAAAGCTGGGTGGTTTAATGACAAAACCGGGTTAGTTAACTCAGAAAAGTGGTGTACTTTCTAGATTGTTCATTCACCTTGCATAATAAAGAGGTCTTCTTTTGGGAGGTTTACTACTCAATCTAAATCAATTTATACAGATTTATCACTAAATCACATACTTCATGCTTGGAACCCTCTTCCCGTGTTGTTTAATTCTTCTGTGTTGTTTACTTGTGCAGAAAGTAGCATTCAGGCTGTTCAGAACATGCCACGTGTGTTGCGCGATGTGGAAGCACTAAAGCAGGAGGCTTCCTTTCTGAAGGAGCAGATGGTCTTGGTGAAGGAAGACATCAGGAAGTTTGAACAAGATACAGTACAGTCCATGCAGGTATGCAGTGAGCTGTCTCTCTTCCCTATTTACTTTTTCATAGGTAGATAGATATACATAATTTACAGTGCAAAATTTTGAAAAATGCAATGTGCTGCCTTTGTCCTGTGTAAGTACATCACTGAAAAATCTGTGCACTTACTGTGATTTATACGCACATGTGTGTTAGGTTCTGGTGGAAATTGACCAGGTGAAGTCTCGGATTCAGATCGCAGCGGAGGCCTTACAGGAGGCAGACAAATGGAGCACGCTCAGTGCGGACATTGAGGAAACGTTCAAAACTCAGGTGAGAGTGCAGTGACTATATGCCAGTGGAGGTTTATTAAATTTTAGGTCTGTTGGTTTGTCCTGAACCTATTGCAGTAGCTTTGTAAGTCTGTCCCAAACATGATGCGGCAGCCTTGTAGGGCTGTCCAAGTCTAGGGTTGGAAAATTAGGTTGCAACTTTGGATATAAGACCAACCATCAAAAGATAAAGCATCGTTGCCCTGAGGAAATAACAGCCACTTCAAAACTCAGGTAACTTCATTCAGGTGACATGATTTCATATGAAGAACCCCTGTCATCAATACATAGCTACCCTTTTAATATTCCCACCCACCCACGCTTCTGTAAGTAAAGAGTAATGTTAGAAATGGTAATTCTAGTATTGCTGTACATTCATTACCAATTTACGAATGCTTATGCTGCAATAGCATGTTGGTTTATTGTAGAGAGGCCTGAACTGAGCATTGCAAAATGAGTCGCAAGCAAATTACAAGTGCAGGTTTTGTTAAGCGATATAGATGTTATGGCACATTGAGTGACTTGCCTCCCTAAAACTATGCAGAATGCTGAATACACATGGGGAGCTTTGCATAAGAAAGGTTTAGTTATAAAGGACTTGGGGTGTTTTATTTGGCAACGGATGTCTTTGTGTGTACCTGTAACCAAAACTGTCCTTGAAGTTCTTGAGTGTGTGTGTGTGTGTGTGTGTGTGTGTGTGTGTGTGTGTGTGTGTGTGTGTGTGTGTGTGTGTGTGTGTGTGTGTGTGTGTGTGTGTGTGTGTGTGTGTGTGTGTGTGTGGAGACAGATATAAAGCCACACACAGCATCATCTCTGTACAAGCACCATATTTGTGTGTGTGTGGGCAGATATTTATGTTTGGTACAGGCCACGTTTGTATTGTGCTACTTCTGTGGTATGGTATTCTCCTGTAATGCATACTCACATGAACTGTCATTTGAGAAAAAAGTTCACCTAACATATGAATTTAATTTACTGGTAGCTTTTGTTTAAATGCATGGTAAAAGAAAATCTGGATGCATATCAAAGCCCTGTTTGCAATAAATGACTTGTTGCATTGCATGAACATTACATGAAAAATCATTTACACGTGTGTGGGTGTGTGTGCGTGCGTGCGTGTCAGCATGTGTGTGTTGTCAAGTCTACATGTGTGTTTCACTCACAAACATTTCTTATGGACTAAATGTAAATTGGGGGCGGGAGTTATTTCACTTTTGAATTTGTGTGTGTGTTTGTATATAGGATGTGGCTCTGATCTCCAACAAGCTGGCGGCGATGCAGGGCAGTCTGGCCATGCTGGTGGACACGCCTGACTACAGTGACAAGTGTGTCCAGTTAGAAGCCTTGAAGAACCGTCTGGAGGCGCTGGCCAGCCCTCAGATTGTGGCCACCTTCAATTCCCTGTCCGTAGGTACGAGTGTAGCACTGTGTTCCTCACTGACTAAGATGCAATTTTGTTGTGCGAAAATAGTAATAACTACGGAATGTAATTCCAGGGAATTACATAGTGCATGAAAATGCAGATGCTGTTGTGCTTTTCTTTAACTGAAGTGATTTACAAACAGGCCTGTTGTGCAACACAGTGTGCTGTCAGGTAGTTAATCCATTACAATTCTAAAAGGCCAAAAAGGAAGTTAATTCTTTGTCTGGTATGCTATGGTATACTTATGCTATAGTAGTCATGTTGGTTGCAATGTTGGTTTCTAGATTGTCACTATGAAAGTGGTTGATAGGATGCTGTTAGGGTACATGAGTTTGTTGCTGGGCTGTTGCTAAGCTGGTTGCTAAGTTAATCAGGCCAGGCCGTTGCTAGGGTATCCATGGTGGCTACTATCAGAAATAAAGTAATTACTGCGTTAGTTACTATGATAATCAGCACAAGTGCAAGATTATAATTTTGGTTGCTTTGGAAACTAACAGTTGCTTTATTTCAATGGTTGTTATGTTGGTTGCTAGGTAGATAAATGGTTTAATATAGTAGGCTGGAGACATCGTTGATGATTAGTTAAATGGTTTAATGAGCTGTGAAGAGTCTACAAAATTGGTTGGAAGAAGAAGCAGACAGCACAACAACTGCACAGTGAATTTTCATGCACTGTAGTAATAATAATAATAATAATACTGATAATAATAAAAACCATTTTATTTATGAAGTACTATAAATAAAGTATTATTTATAAAGTTTATTTAAACAGATGATGTAGCTCAAAGAGTTAAACTGTGTGTGCGTGTGCGCGTGTGCACGTGCGTGTGCGCGTGTGCACGTGCGTGCGCGTGTGCACGTGCGTGCGTGCGTGCGCGTGTGTGTGTGCGCGCATGCGGAAGAGTGTTTTACAGTTTCTAAAAAAGAACACCAGACAGATTGTTTCAGAGAAACAGTGTAGTAATGTGTGTTTGTATTTATCTGCTTATATAGACCAAGCCAAACTGTTTGTCAAAGTCTTCAGTGAGATGGACAGAATGCCCCAGTTGTTGGCATATTACTACAAGTGTCATAAGGTAAGGTTTACACACATTAGATTAGATTAGATTAGTTTCAATTTTATCATCATTACACATGTATAAATACAGGTCAACAAAATGTGGTTAAGCGCCTTATCAGAAGTGCAAGGAGAAGCTAGTGTGATATGTACAGTATGTAGAGTATATACAATATAGAGAAATATACAGTATATTGCAGTGTAGTTTGTAGTGAATTAAATACAAATAAGGCAGTATGAACAGGAGGGAATTGGGTAATAATATACATGAGGGATATGACAGATGTAAAAAAAGTATACAGTTGTGCTATTAGAATATAATATACTATGAACAGGTATTCAGGTGTGCTAAAAAAATATATATGAATATATGATGTACCGGTATATAAATGACCAAAATATATATATGACAACAGGTATTCGTGTGTGCTACAAAAATAAATATAGAGATATATATCAGTTGCAAGAGGTAAGGGGTGAATGTGGTAACATGGTAGGGGGACATGGAATACAAGAATAGAATATAAAGCCTTTATTGTCATTATACATAGTACAGTGAGATTTAAAGCCTCCCTTCAAGGTGCAGACAGCGCAAAATATAAAAGTATACATAATGTACTAATTATTTAGAAGGGGATAGAGTTCAGTAGGGTAACACCTGTGGGGAAGAAACTGTTCCTAAACCTGCTGGTTTTGCTCTAAAGACTCTAAAGCATCTTCTGGAGAGGGAGGAGTTGAAAAACCCTGCATAGTATAAAGAACCAGAGCCTAGATTGACAAAAATTGTCTGGTGAAGTGTAGACATAGTTGAGGACCAATTCACAAAAGACTAGAAAGTAGGACTTTGTATGCTTATACATTGCTTAATTTCCGTATGCAAAGTCGCCTAGGAGATGTAAATAGGAAAGGAATATTTATGTACTTTGTAAAGGATGGTAACTGCTAGCAAGACTCTACATGACAATTTCCAGTTAATAAGTTAATAGTTTAACTTTAAGGTAGATATTGACACAGAGTGATGCTAAAACCATGTCTGTAATGTTTGTGTACGTGTGCGTGTCTGTGTGTGTGTGTGCGTGCGTGCATGTGCACACGTGCATGTGTGTGTGTGATTTTGTAGGTTCAGCTGCTGTCCGTGTGGGAGAATCTATGTCAGAGTGAAGCATCTTTAAAGCAGCAGCTCTCAGAGTTCTATGATACACTACTGTCTGCATGGCACTCCCAGCTGCAGTGGAGTAGTCAGGTACACACACACACACACACACACACACACATACACACACTTTTCTCTTCCTCTCTCTTTCTTTCTTTTGGTATCTTTCTCTCACTCTATCCCTAATGCTCAAACACCAAAGCACACACAATGTAGCCACTTTTAGACACTCTCAAGCCACACGCACCTAGTACTGTATGAAATGAGTATGTACACTATAGTCACTTTTAGATACATGTACGCACACACTCTCTCTCTCTCTCTGTCTTTCTCTGCCTCTTTCTTTCTCTCTCACTGCTGCTTCTTGTATATAAAATAGTCACTGTTCGATACACACACATACACATTACATCAGCAACAACATTGACACCATTAAACTGTAGTGAGAAGATTTGTAGACACAAACCCAAACAGTTCACACACAAGGCAAGTCAAGCTTTATTTATTTAGCACATTTCCTGTTCACAAAGACAGTTTACATAGACTTCATAAAAAAAAACAAAATCACACACGTACTCTTGTTTTGTCAAAGGAGCAGTTTTGAGTGGGTGCAGAGTACTCAGTGAAACAAACAGTCACTTACAGTGTTGGCAATGTCAAATTTAGTTGGCACACCTAAACGTATTAGTATAACACACACACACACACACACACACACACATAGATACACACACTTTACATGGAAATCAATACACAGTAACTATACTTGTGTATGTCAATATTCAGTAATAAATTGTGTGTACATGTGCAGGTGTTTAAAAACCCCTATGAGGTGGTGACGGTACTGATGATCCAGACACTCAGTGCTATGGTGCCCTCCATCCCAGACTGCATTGCGGTGGAGCTGAAGCGTTGCCCTGGGGAGGGCCGGCTGGACACCGTGCTGGAGCTCCATCAAACCGCTGCCAACTTCAGCCGCAGCCTGGAGACAGCCATGCAGCCGCACCTGGGTAAGCCTGTGTTGTCAAACTCGTGTGTGTGTGTGTGTGTGTGTGTGTGTGTGTGTGTGTGTGTGTGTGTGTGTGTGTGTACGTACAGTGTGTGTGTGAGTGTTGTTAAACTCACTCGTGTGTGTGCGTGTGTGTGTGCGGCCTCATATGGGTAAGCATGTATTGCAAACTCAAATGTGTGTGAGAGTGTGTGTGTGTGTGTTCATATAGGTAAGCATGTTGTTCATTGCGTGTCTGTGTTTGATCGTGTTTATGCACATGTCTTGTGCTCTGTCTCTGATATGTGCTCTTTCCTTTTAAGATGTTATCCTCTAACCTGTTATCAGATACACTCACACGTGTCTGTGGAATTGGGAGATTAGGGGTTGGGGGTTGGGGGTTATATGAAATACAGCATGCTGAAGCTTCTTATCTCATGCTTGTGTGTGCTTGTGTACTGTGTGTGTGTTTGTGTGTGTGTTGTTTTTAGCGGACTGTAACCTGCTGAAGGTGGCTGAGCTGGTGTCGTGCGTTTATGCACCATACGAAGCCTACCAGCTACAGTATGGAGAGCTGGAAGAGACTAACCTACTCATTCAGCTGAGTGCTGTACCACTGGTGAGAAACACACACATACAGACACCACACATCACACGCATGCATTACACACACACACTTACCACACACACAGACACACACAAAGTCCACAAAAATTATTTACGTCAAAATTCTTGTACATAAAACTGTGAATGTATTTATGGTGACATGTTTGTAGATTAATCTCTCTCTCTCTCTCTCTCTCTCTATCTCCCTCCCTCCCTCTCTCTCTCTCTCTCTCTCTCTCCCTCTCTCTCTCCCTTCCTCTCTGTCTCTCTGTTGGTGTGTTTGTCTTATGTGTCCTCAGGAAAGAGGTGAGGTGCTGGACTGTGTTCTGGAGCTCACACATTCCGTGCAGAAGGTGTTTGGCTTGGCTGCAGCCGCAGCTGATCGCTGTGTGAAGTTCACCGATGGCCTGGGTGTGTGTGGCCTCATTCGGGCCCTGCGAGCACTCTTCAGCAAGTAAGAAGCACAGGAACCGCTCTCCTCACGTCTGCTGCACACTGTTCCAGAGATTTCTTATTTGTTTTCCTTGTTATGTATCTCTCTCTCACACACAGACTCCCTCCCTTTTCTCTCTTTCTCTCTCTGTCCCTGTTTTTACCTCTCTCTCTCTTTATACCTCTCTTTCTTGCTCTCTCTCTCCCCCCCCTCCCTCTCTCTCTATCTCTCTCTCTATTTCTGTCTGTCTCTATTCTGTCTTTCTTCTCTGTAGGTATGTGTCTGATTTCTCAGTGACTCTGCAGTCCATCAGAAGCAAATACAAGCTGGAGGATACCCCTGCTTCAGAAGTGTTCAGCGAGGACTGGACAGCCTTTCAGAACTCTGTCAGGTGTGTGACTAGAAAGACACACACACACACACACACAGTTTGTGTAACACTTCTTGGTTATTTGTGGGTAGTCATTGTTGGCTGGTTTGTATTTCCTGTGCAGAATAATAGCCACGTGTGGAGACCTATTGAGACAGTGCGGAGCCTTTGAGCAGCAACTCTCCAATAAGTAAGAATGCACGTACACACATATGCACAAGCACACACATGCTCCCATATACACACATACTAATACACACATACACAAACACACAAATGCTCATACATATACTCATACATACTAATACACACACAAACACACACACCCATGCTCACACATATACTCATCCATACTAGTACACAAACACACGTACACATATACACACACAAACATACACACACAAATCAGTAAGTCAAAACCCCACTGCCACCTGCCTAAAATACTGCTGAATCTTCACATGCTGGTAAAACTAGACTTAATCTCTTAATCATACTGAAAGTGTGGGTAATTGGAAGTGAACCAAAGTGTGTCATCATAACCCTCCATCTTGAACATGCCATTACTATAAATGGCAGGACCTCTTTTCCAACAATGCTTTGGTAAATGGAACATATCAAATAAACATGCTTGAGGATGTTGATTCCAGGGCATGTGTGTGGGCGTAACCCAAAGCATCACATGTTGCAGTTAACTTCATATGCTGCCAAGAGTGTTGCCACTCGTTCACCCACTCGTTACCTTCAGTGGCCATTTCCCGTAGATTCATAACTATTGTGGGCGCTGTCAATAGTAGAGGAGCCATTGGGATGAGCTCGCTTAGAGACACAGCTCCATATGCAGTAGAGGTAAGGTAAGGTAACCTTTATTGTGCCCAGGCGGGCAATTAGTTGAACAGCCAGCAATATAACAAAAAATATACAAACGTACAACAAGACACACATTGTATAAAGAATACACTATGTGCTGTGACCTCTTCCTCCTGTAAGGACCATTAAAAATGTCTGTGCATTGTACCACAGTGTCCCTCCTGTCATTTGTGAGCAGATGGGAGAGCATTTGTCGCCCTTGCGCCTCATTGACCCCCAGATCCTTTTGCCATGTCATGGCTTGTCTCCGCTGAGGCCACTGAGTACATGAGCACTACTCGAGAACTGATCTGGAGATGCCTCAGACTCAGTTATCTGACCATAAGAGTTTATCGCATGTCAAAATGAGACAGGTCTTTCTACCTCCCTATATCTCCTCCATGCAGTGTGCCAGCTTTGGATATGGACCCCCCAACACCCTTGGCTGATGTAGTAGAGTAGAGATACTTTATGTATGCCGAAGGAAATTAAGGTGTCCAGCAGCATGTACACATACATATATCACATACACACACACACACACACACACACACACACACACACACACACACATTTATATGCAGTGTGATGCTATGTTATCATAGTGTAATACAGTGTCCAGGGTAGTGTGTGTGTATTATGTAAAGCTGATTTTAAGCATTATACACAATTGCATCTGTCCAGGGGCTCTTTTTTATATATACTTTTTTTTATTAGGACATAGTTTCAGTGTACACATCACAGAAAAATAATGAATATATATCCAGTTTTTCATAAAGCATAAAAAAACAAGCAAAAACATAATTTTCCACAGGGGGCAAAAAATAAAGAGAGAAAACAGACCCTAACTGCCGTCCCCATTCACATTGGTCTATTCCGATAAACATACTAAGGCAAAGACTATAAAGAGTGTTACTGTCTTCAATTTGTTCTGATCTAATGCTTTCTATTTGAAATTAAGCATTGAACGTTATAGACACTTTGTCAAAATAAGACAGGAAAGGCTGCCATG